>JAJHZJ010000391.1:7550975-7909732 GCA_023548195.1 Bettongia penicillata ogilbyi | reverse complement strand
ATAATCTATTGAAATCTATATAGATGTACCTGTAGATACATAGTTGTGATTTAAGAGCACCAAACCATATACATCAAGGAAATTTTGATCATATTATCTTAGTGACAAGAGTCAAGACTGAGTACTCTGTGATTGCATTAGACCCTGGAGATATGTGTATCACCTTAGTCACCATTTTCCTGTGATTTATTAAGGTGAATACAGGTATATATTCAACTGATTCCTAAATTGAAATGAAAACTTATGTTTTTATTAAAATCCAACAAAAAACATTCTTGCATCCTACCATATCACTACTCTATGGAAGATTGAATTTTTTAGAAATCTTTTGTGCTATCTCTAAGTCCTTATAAAAAAAAAGAAGAAAAGAAAATCTGAAATTTAAGCAACATAATTTATGTTTACACTAAAAACACAGAAAATCTGACTTTAAATGACTGCAATAATGGTCAATCAAAACCAAGAACAAATGCTTTTTTCTCAACTTTCCCTCTGTGTATGGTATTGATTTGGAAATGGCAGTTTATAAAAGGTGAAAATGGCAAAGTTTCTTACTTTAAGAACTTACAACCCAAAACAGGAAAACACAAGGGGAAAATATCCAATAAATGACATATAATGTGCAATACATATGTGCATATGTGTGTATACAACACACATATATACATATAAATACACACATACTATATATGTACATCTGTACAAACTTGCATGCCAATGTGTCCATTGGAACAATCAAAACTGATGGATGATGCATAAGAGTGTAGACATAAAGCTGGCCTGCTTGTCTCCATAAATACCCACCTTCTTTATATTAATATTATCCTAATGATACTCTGGTATTGGTCAAGGAACTATGAAAAGAGATGAGGATGCCGAATGAGGGAGTAGAATTGTTTAACAACATTTAGACAACAAAGCAATGGGATAGAGTGGATGATCATTGGACTGAAACACAGGAGGTCAGGTTCTAACACTAACTAATTATTAAACCTTACTGGTATTTCCTTTGGGGTCTTAGTTTCTCCATCTGTAAAAAAAGGGGTGATAATACTTGTATTCTCTTCCTCACAGAATTATTGTGAGAGAAATACTTTATAAATCTTAAAATACTACATAAATGGGAATCATCATCATCGTCATCATCATTATGGCTCTAAATAATGGATAGCAATTTTAAAAGAATTACAATTATAAATCACCCTAAGGACACATAATATCCAGAAATAAGGAAATGTTACATCTATTATATTCTGCCCCAGCCAAGTGACATCTGGAGTATTGTATTCAGTTCCTGTTACCATATTTTTTAAAGAGTCAATGTATCAAAAATCATGGGATTCAAATAAAGCAGTCCTTGAAGTAAAAAAATTTCTCAAATATATATTTTTATATATTAATATATGCATGTATACACACATTTGTGAATGTTTATAATACACTGTACACATGTATATATGTATGCATGTGTGTTATGTGCATATATTAACAAAAATTAGAAGGAATGCATTAATTAGAATGCCATTTTTTTAAAAATTGAAAAATCAACAAAATATTAGAAAATTTTAAAAACACAAAAGCAGAAATCATGTAAACTGAAAGATGACTAAGTCATGAGGACAATGGAAAAAGCCCAGAACTTGGGTTGAAATCCTGTTTCTGGTACTACTTGTATGACCTTAGGCAAGTTACTTAATTTAATCTCCCTGGGCCTCAGTTTTCTGCTTTGAAATGAGAGGGTTAGACTAGGTAATCTCTGATATCCCTTCTACCTCTAGATCTCTATTCCTATGATCTAGGAACAAGATAAAATTGAAAAGAAAAAGACCATAGAAATGCAACCAAAATCTAGACCTGTTTTTCAAAAAGACTAGCAAAATGAATAAACCATTAGCTGGCTTGATTTTTAAAAATGTTTAAATCACAAAAATAAAGTAGATTCACAATGAACAGAGAAGAAATAAAAAGAATTAACCAAAACTATTACATATCAGCAAACTGAGATCTTTAAAGAAATTAATAACCACTCAAAATATGAAACACCCTAGTTAGCAAAACAAAAACACAGGGATCTTAAACAATCCAGTTGTAGAAAGAAAAACAGAATAGACCATAAATAAACTACCAAAGACAAAACCACTGGGCTAGCTTAATTTACAAGTGAATTCTATTTAGTATTTTTAAGCAATTCATACATGTTTAAAAATGTACTCTCAATAAATAAAAAGATATTAAACAAGATCCTTTTATGACACTCAATAGCTTTGAGACTTAAACCAGGAAAGGATAAAGCAGAAAAAGAGAACAATGGAACATTTTTTTTTTTGTAATAAAAATTTATTTATTTAATTTTTTCATTCATTTTCACAAAATTTTGGGTTCCAAATTTTCTCCCCTTGTATCCCCTACCCCCACTCCAATACACTGAGCAATCTAATTTTCCCTATCATCAATCTGCCCTCTCTTCTATCATCCCTCCCTTCTCTTGTCCCCATCTTCTCTTTTCTCCTGTAGGGCCAGATGATTTTCTATTCCCCATTAACTGTATTTCTTATTTCCTAGTAGCAAGAACAATACTCAACATTTGTTCCTAAAACTTTCAGTTCCAAATTCTCCCCACCTATTCCCTTTGGGAAGGCAGGCAATTCAATATAGGCCCTATCTGTGTAGTTTTGCAAATAACTTCGATAATAGTCATACTGTGTAAGACTAACTGTATTTCCCTCCATCCTATCCTGCCCCCCATTGTTTCTATTCTGTCTTTTGATCCTATCCCTCCCCAAGTGTTGACTTCAAATTGCTCCCTCCTCCCATTGTCCTCCCTTCCATCACCCCCCCCTTGCTTATCTCCTTCTCCCCCACTTTCCTATATTGTAATATAGGTTTTCATACCAAAATGAGTGTGCATTTTATTCCTTCCTTTAGTCGAATATGATGAGGGTAAACTTTTTGGTTTTTTCTCAGCTCTCCTCTTTTTCCCTCCACTAAAGAGTCTCCTGCTTGCCTCTTGAATGAGATATAATTTACCCCATTCCATTTCACTCTCTCTCCTCCCACTACATTTCTCTCTCACTATTTACCTTAATTTCTTTTCAGATATAGTCCCATCCTATTCAATTCACTCTGTGCTTTCTGTTTCTGTATGTGTGTGCATGTGTGTATGTGTGTGTGCGTGCACATGTGTACATGTATGTGTGTGTGTGTGTGATCCCACCAACTACCCAGATACTGAAAAGTTTTAAGAGTTACAAATATTATCTTTCCATGTAGGAATGTAAACAGTTCACTTTTGGTAAGTCCCTTATGACTTCTCTTTCCTGTTTACTTTTTCATGCTTTTTCTCGTTCTTGTGTTTGAAAGTCAAATTTTCTTTTCAGCTCTGGTCTTTTCATCAAGAATGCTTGAAAGTCCTCTGTTTCATTGAAAGACCGTATTTTCCCCTGAAGTATTATACTCAGTTTTGCTGGGTAGGAGATTTTTGGTTTGAGTCCTAGTTCCTTTGCCTTCTGGAATACCCTATTCCATGCCCTTCGATCCCTTAATGTAGAAGCTGCTAGATCTTGAGTTATCCTGATTGTATTTCCACAATACTGGAATTGTTTCTTTCTAGCTGCTTGCAATATTTTCTCCTTGACATGGGAATTCTGGAATTTGGCCACAATGTTCCTAGGAGTTTCTCTTTTTGGATCTCTTTCAGGTGGTGATCAATGGATTCTTTCAATACTTATTTTGCCCTCTGGTTATAGAATATCAGGGCAGTTTTCCTCTATTCTCGTCAGTGAGCTTTTGAACCTCTTTTTCCATTTGGCTAATTTTGCTTTTGAAAGCATTCTTCTCCTCATTGGCTTTTTGAACCTCTTTTGCCAATTGAGTGAGCCTATTTTTCAAGGTGTTATTTCCTTCAGCATTTTTTTGGTTCTCCTTTACCAAGGTATTGACCCATTTTTCATGCTTTTCTTGCATCTCTCTCATTTCTCTTCCCAGTTTTTCCTCCACCTGTCTCACTTGATTTTCAAAATCCTTTTTGAGCTCTTCCATGGCCTGAGCCCACCAGACATCCACCTGGGATGTCTGGGATACAGAGGCCCCGCCCTCCACGTCTTTCCCTGATGGTAAGAATCCTTCCTCGTCATCAGAATTGAAAGGCAGGAACATCTGTATCCCATCAAAGTAGCTGTTTATAGTCTTATTTTTCTTCCCTTTTCTGGGCATTTTCTCAACCAGTTACTTGACTTCTGAGATTCCTGTCCACCCCCTCCTAGATCTGCCCAGCTAGTGCTTGGAGTCTGAGATTCAAATGGGCTTTCTGCAGCAGGTGTGGCTGCTATTCAATGTGAGCTTAAGTTCTGGTGCTGGGGTGGGGGCAGGGCCACCTCCCAGGCTCAGTTCCCTCAGGGGCTTTATGCAGAGACCTTCAGTAATGGCCCTGAACTTCTGCCTGCCTGCTCGGGGAGTCCCAGGCCGCTGCTGCCTCTCCCACTGCCTACCAAGGGGGCCCAAGCCACGGAGACACCCCGCTCCCCTCTTGGCCAGCCTAAACGTCTCTCTCACTGACCTGTAGCCTGAAGCCTGCTCAGATCTGCTCCTCTAGGCCGCATGGCCAGGGCAGCACAGGGATGGGCTCCACTTTCCGGGGCACGACGGACCCCTGGGGACCGCTCTCCAGGGCTCTCTGGAACAGAAATCTTTTCCACTGTGTTTCTGCGCACCTTGCAGTGCTCCAGAATTTGTGGGGAGTTCTTCTTGCAGGAAATATATGGGCTGTGGGTTTGGAGCTAGCATACGTGAGTCTTTCTACTTTGCCATCTTGGTGCCACCCCCAACAATAGAACTTTTTACTAATGAAACTGATGGAAAATTTGTAAATAAAATCTTATCACTGAACCTACAGCAATACCAGTCAGGAAAAAAGAAAACAAAACATTAGAACCTAGTTGAATTTATCTCAGGGATACAAAAATAGTTCACCCCTGGGAAAACTGTTAACATAATTAATCATGCAAATAACAACACAAAACCTCTCATATTTATATCAGAAAGTATAGAAAAGGCATTTGACAAAACACAGGACTAATTTATGTACAAATTTTTAAAATTATTGATTTAGAAGAACTGATCTTCAATATAATTAAAAGTATATATGCATATATGTATACATATATGTGTGTATACACTCACATGTAAATGTACATTATGTATGTGAGTATATGAAACCAAGAGTTGATGTTACTTGCAATGGTGAAATACTGAGAGTTTGAAATCTTTCCCAATTAGTACTAGAGTTAGAAAGCAAGGGTGTCCCTTGTCCCTGATAAAATTTTAAAAAGTCGTATAAGTCAAGAGCAACAAATTAGAGCTATAAACATTGACAAAAAGATGGTGGGGGTGGGGATTTACTTAGAAAAACCCAGAGAATCAGAAAAGTAGTTCAGAAAATTCTTAGTGTAAGTAAAAGTGCACAATACAAAATAAATTAACAAGAACCATTAGGATTTCTTAACAGTATTAACAAAATTCAGGGAAAAGTTAGAGGAGAAATTTTATTCAAGATAATTTGAAATGCATAAAACATTTGATAGTAAACATAACAAGACACATTTAGAACATTTAAAGATAATTTTAAAAATTTTGTAGAAGAAAAGGAAGACTTAAATAACTGGAGAGAAGATTATTGTTCATGGTCAGGTCACACAATAAAAACGACCACACTGACTAAATAAATTTACAGACAGTACAATTCCAAACAAATTTCCATAGAATTTACAAATCATTGTTTTGTAAAATACAACACAAATGAGGAAACCAGAGAAACATCAGGAGACAGAACTAGAATAATATACACAATGACTACAATAATGTTAAAGAAAACAAAGAAAGAAGGAAACAAACATTTACTAAACACCTAATATATGCCAGACAGTTTGCTAAGTGCTTTACAGTTTTTATCTCACTTGATCATTACAACAACCCTATAAAGGAGATGTTAATATTATAGTCACCTTTTTACAGTTGAGGAAACTGAAGCACAAAGAAGTTAAATGACTTTCCCAACATAACAGTGCTAATCTGTGTTCTGCATTTGAATCAAGGTCTTCTTGACTCCAGGCCCAGAACTCTACCCTCAACATCATCTATCTGCCTAAATTCTAATTATAATGATTAATTGTAGTTCTGGAGAACTAATGATATCTATTGTCTCAAAGGAGAAAGGATAGGACCACAGGTATAGGATGTGGGATACACTTTCAGATACAGTCTGTCATTCCTGACTGGTTTTGCTTACCTGATCATCTTTGTTGCCAGGGAGTACTCAGCATGGAGGAGTGAGCAGAGAGAGAGATTTAAGTGGAAATTTCTTTAGTACAAAAACAAAAGGCAACTTTTTTTTTATTTTAATCAAGCCCTTTTTTTAAAAAAGTAGTCATTTTCTAAGATTGAACTTTCTGTCATTTAACTGTCCTGTGTAACAAAGAAAAGAAATTAAAACCAACTGACAAAACAATGTCATCTGACAGGTAGGCCATGTTCTACACCAAAATCCTTCACCTCTCTACTGAGGGACAGAACTCTATTTTTTATGTAAGATCAATATTAGTCATTACCATTAAACTCAACTTGGCTACCATTTAGGCTTATTTTCATTACAATAAGCAATGTGTATATTGCTTCCCTTTGTCTGCATATTTCATTTTGCATCAGTTCACTAGAGTCTTGTCACATTTATCTAAATTTCTCCTATTTTTTTTATGGAGCAATAGTCATTCCATTTCATTTGTATACCACTTTGTTCAGTTGTTTTCCCCTATAAATGGGCATCGACTTTGTTTCTAGTCTTTTACCTTCACAAAAATTGCCACTGCCAATATTTTGGTATGTGCCAAACTTTTCTTTCTGTTTTTTACTTCCTTGGGGCATATGTCCAGAAATGAGATTATTGGACCAAATGGTAAGAACAGTTGTGCTATTCTTCTTGAATAACTACAAATTGTTTCCCAGAAAAGTTAAAGCAATTCTCAACTCCTCTAATAATATATTTGCTTGGGGCACTATATTCCAGGAAAGAGATTGATCATCTAGAAAGGATCCAGAGGAAAACAACCAAGATGGCAGAGTTTATGCCATTTGAGTACTGGTTGAACTAGAGAAATTGTTATGTTATATTATGTTATAACATTATACCATAATGTTATAACAAATATGTTATAACTGAGGAAGATATAATAGCTGACATTGGTGTTTGAAGAGGCACATAAAAGAAGGATTTAGATATTTTCTTATTGGTCCCAGAGGTGCAGAGGATGGAAGTTACAAAGAGGCAAATCACTTGCTATCTTCTCCAATTAAATATAAACTCATGGAGGACAGGAATATTTTTACTTTTATCTTTGTATTTCCAGTGCTTAGCATGGCGCCTCACACAAAGTAGGGGCCAAATGAATGCTTGTAGATTGATTAATCCTATGATCACATTTTCTCCCTCCTTTGAAATCTGACAGTAGTTAATTGCTCTAACATATTACTGAGTCTTTACTGTTTTCCAGATCTAGTAAGCTTTGGAAGATAGAAAAGATATTTAAGTGGATGCTAAGCTACTTAAATATACTTGTGAATTATCTTCACATCTCATAAGTGTATTAAAAATGAAACATCTCATCTTTACTCTTTCTGTATATCCTTCCCAACTTTTCTGATATGATCTCTTTATCTCCCTAGTCCCTTAAGCAATTTGAGAAATACCTACCTAAATTCGCTTTCTTCCTTACATGGAGAAAAATCAAATGTTGTCATCTTCCCTTACATAAAATCGCTGAAAGTCATCTACTCCCATGTGTCCCAATAGCAGAATACCTTGTGACCATTTCAGTCATTTCACTGGAAATGACTGTGGTCTCCACACTAGCACACTTATTCCTCCATCTGTCATACAATGAATATCCCCCCAGCAACTATCTTTCATATCTGCTGTCGAAATTTATATTGGCTTCTAGTGTAGAGAGCACTGGTCTGTGAAAGATTAGTTCATATTTAGACTCAGACACTTACTATCTGTGCGATCCTCTGTGCCTCTCTTTCCTCACCTGTAAAATGAGGGTGGTAATAGTACCTACCTTCCAAGGTTGTTGTAAGGATCAAATGAGACAACGTTAGCAAAATACGTTGCAAATTTTACAGCACTGTATAAACACTATCATTTCTACTACAAAAAGCTATTTTAATAGATACTAAAAGCTATTATTATTGTTATTACAAAAAATTCTCATATTAGCTCCTCTTCACTTTCTAAAGATGACTAAAATATTCACCATTGCTTTTCATTCTATACTATTTTCTCCTGTTTTCCCTCTTTTTCCCTTTCTACTATCACCATATTATTACCAACTCTTCTATCTGTGTTCTTATTTCTATCCTGGTCTTAAGTTTCTTATCTGTTAAATAGAGGTAGGGACTCTCAGGCTGCTTCCAATTTTAACATCTCATAATTCTATGATGTTATGATTTTCTCCCATACTTTCCCTTGGACCTAAAGCATTTATTCACTTTGCCTCTTATGTTACCTCTGTCCTTCTGACGTCCAAGACTCCCTATACACCTATTTTCTCAAGAAAATCTATTAGGATTAAGGCTGGGTCCAAACAATGGCCATTTTTTTTTATATAACTTATGGCCACATTTGCCCATCTGTTATAATTCATACTTCTGTAATTTTTAAGACAAGAATCATTTCAAATCAAGAAAATTCAAACATTTAGAATAGCCCAGCATTCCTTTGGAAATTTTCACTTGACATTGAATTCTAAAGCGTAACAGAACACTACAAGATAACAGTAAAACAAGATTTAAACAGATTGCTGTTCTATGAAATATGCCTTTGAAATCTAGAAACATGCTGAAATGGACTGAAAAAGTTCATATAAATAGTATCTAGTTTTAGGTACAATTCAACAAGGGTCAAAGAAATACATGAAATGCTAAACTCAGACTAGAATAGCAGGGACTGCATAAAAGAATGTAGCCTTGAAATGTACCCAGTGGTCACATGCCAAAAGGGCAGAATATCCTTGACTTAGATTCCTTCACCTTCCAGAGATTCCACCAACATCCAGTAGCCACAGTAAGAAACAAACTTTAGAAGTCAGAAGGAACCAGGAAAAGGCCTTACATAACTAAAAAGCCAGACAAATAGAAAGTCTGGAAAATATCATGAGTCAAGAAAGAAGGGAAAAGTCAGGGATAAAACCAAAACACCTTTGGAAAGCTGAAGTGTTCAAGCCCTGGGTTGGAATTCAAGTCAGGAGCTATTACTAGGAATTGTTAATAATGATGGCTTTGAAGATAACGGATTTTCCTTTGGTCTTTGTATCCTCAGCCCCTAAGCCAGTGCTTTGCATAAATTTACTTCTTTGTAAATGTCTGATGAGTTAAGTTGAATTGAATTAAATTGAATTGAACTGATAGATTCATGATTTCTTTAGGTGCTCCCTCCATGAATGTATATGATAATTTCTCTCCAACTTTCACTTCTGTACAGTTGCCATCCATATTTTTCCATAATTCCTCTATATGATATATAGATACATATAGATATATAGATGATATATAGATATATGGAGCTCCCCCAGATTTTGGAGGCCTTTATCCTATTTTGGTATTCTGGGAGTACCATGTTGACTCAAGTTGACCATTTGATTTTTTCATTCTCACAACATGACTAGTCCTCCTCCCTTTCCATGATGGATAGGACCTGCCTAATCATGTCTTTTTATGCTCAACTCATCACCAGTAAAATATTGAAGCCTGGGGATGCCCTCCATGCATCCAGTAGCATAGTAACATATTGACCATCTCAATACTCTTCTGAATGCTATGACCAGCTAGGATTTACATGGGTCTTCCCCTAGAGAGTTCATGATCAATATTAATTTAATATTAATCCATATTAAAATAATTAATATCAATTAATTAAAAAATAGAGTCTGCTTTGTCCCCCTTTCATCTATGAAATACCATAAGCATTTCTGGTAGGGCCCAAATTCCTGATTGTAGCCACTTTGTGAAGAAGTTAATCACAAATTTCTCCAACTCAAGGAATTCTTTAAATGTATCCTCTTGCCTTTGCATATGACCAAATTCTGAAACGGATACTTTTCTGAGATACACCAGTGATGGACAGGGGACTGTAAAGAAGTAAGGAAAGATGAGTGAACCTCAAGCCATCCATCATACTATCCTTTGGGACCAAAATAGTTGACCACTACACTCCAAAGAGCTACGAGCATCCCTTCCAATATCTAAAACTCATTTTGAAATTTTTAATCAGTTCTATTTAGATGAAAAGAGCAACTCTCTTTCAAAATTACTTTTGGATCAGATTTTTAAATAATCCACTTTCTGGCATTGACTGTTTAAGTGACATCACAACCAGTCTTGGTCTACGCAGTTTGCAACTTCCATTCTCCAGAGCAAGCACCAGGGTCTTGGATTCTGAAGAAGACTTGGATTCTGCCTTTGGTTCAGTTATAAGATTTTTAGTCATTTCTGTCACTGAATTTAAAAGTGAATCAAAGAAATAGATGCAGAGGATACCACACAGATCACGGATGCAGTGCAAAGCCACAACATGATAAATGACTCGTCAAAAGCGTCTCTTCTAACACATGGAATCAGCCTTCACATATGTGTCGCCTATTCACTAAAAAAAAAAAAAAATGTAAATTGCCCCATTGCACACCCAAGCATCTACCAACTAACACTTATATTCAAACCTGATTTCAAATGATTTGGTTCCAGTAGATTACACTAAATGGATACTTCTATAATGGCAGGTCCCCAAACATATTTTATTTCCAGCTTTATTTTTAATGGAACAGAAGCAGCAGGGGGCAACCTAGCTTAGGGAACCCGCTGTGATAGCAGCAAGGGCTAAAGCAAGGCTGCATTCTCCAGTCGTTTGAAAAATCCCCACTTTGCTGAATACAAAATATGGTGTGTAGAGAAGGAAGAAATATACATCGGAGAGAACAAATCCAGGGCAGTAAAATAACAGAAGGTGAAGGGTCCACTCTGGGATAAAATAAGATGAAACAAAATGAAATAAATATAAAATAAAATAAAATAAAAAAACCTCATGCAGGCAAAAAGAAATCTGTGAAGGCATATAGACTTACTAGGATTTTTGTTTTAACTTTGCCTGCAGGCACTTTTGAGCCCAAATAACTGCAGATCTGGGAATAACAGGTGTTTATTGATTTCTCTGTGGTTTTTTATTTTATTTTATTTTATTTTTCTGCTGTAGTACTGGAACAAAAAGACATATGTATTCCATATGTAACACTTTAGAAAATGAAAGGTAACAGAAACATTGAACAGATGTGGGGAGTGGGGAGTGGGGAGCAAGGATTGACACTCTCCCAATATAGTTTAATATCTATGACTTTCCTCTAGATACTCTCTATAAAGAAAATGCAACTCCCCCAAAAAAAATATCTCTTTTGAAAGATTAACTCAAAAAGCAATTGAATATCAGTATTAACATTTGCAATTAGTAGAAGGCTTCTTTTTCATTTGACGTCTCTCTTTAAAGGAATTATGAGAAACATCATATGATCGATCAAAGGCAATCAATAGCTGAGCCATGATGCTTGCATTTGAAGCATATAAAAGGAGCAAAGGGATGCCATGATTTTCAAAATAATTTTTCAAATGGCCATTTATTTCCCCTTTCATTTGATAAGATAAAATGCACAATCATTTAGGAGGATAAGACAGTCTTATCTACAACTCAATCTCCAAATATGGGGAGTCTCTGGGAGTATCTCTAGGACGAAAAATTCTTAACCATAGACTCACTGCCCAGATATATAGTACTCTACCCATTCAGTCAAGATGGGTTCCTCTTAGATATTAAATGATTTCTGAAAGAGAGCAAATACACAAAGGAAACACATGCTATTTTTAGTAGTGCTTACATTTAGCACGAGTATGTCATCATATCCTCCCTTTGTTTATTTCTAAGAGTCACAATACAAAGACAAGTAAGTGGTCATCATTGGATTGGTGGAATGGAAGATTCCTGAAAGACAACACTGCCTTCTGTTGTTTCTGCTGCTTAATCTTTATTTGTATAGGCCCCCACTTCCACCACGAAGACTTGCTCATTTTGTGTGTGTGGTCCAAACCTGTGATTTCCTAGATTTGGAGAAATTGTAGGGTGGAAATTCATTCTATTGATGTACATCAGCAACTCATCTCTAACTTACAGTCTTACGGAGTCACCTGGAGCACTGAGTGATATGGTAAGTGACTCATCCAGTGTCACACAGCTGGTATGTGTCAGAGGTAGATCCTCCCAACTTCAAAGCTGGCTTTCTATGCCGCAATCATTTTCACAGTAGGTACTCAGTAAATGTTTGGTCAATTTAACCGGGCCAAAGCTTTGTAAAATGGTGAAGAAGGGGAGAACTATTGGTTGAATCGTGTCACCTTATTGGTAAAAATGGAGAATAGATTTGAAATAATGAAGAAAATAGAGAAAAATAGGGGTAAGAGATATGGCAGAGGTGGCATTTCTATGAACCCAGTTCAGATGTCAAATGGAAAACTGTGTGAGGAATCTGGTAAAAAGGCAGAAGGGTTCCTTGAGTGTGGGTAGAGAGAAGCAACACACAGAATAAAGGAAAAGAGAATGAAGAGAGTGGGTCTTGTGAAGTCGGCAGGAAGCACTGTGTTTTCAAAGATGAAACAAACTTCCCTGGAAAAAAAATATTTCGAAGAAAAAAAAAAAAGTACTGGTCCATGTGTCATATGGTGAACCTGAGCAGCAAATGAACTGTAGAGGAGACTGATGCTGGACAGTGTGGGGTAGGAATGAAACAGTGCAGTGTCCTGCGAAGAAGAATTCATTGTTCGAAAATTACAGTTTCCAAAGACCAGTATTTTTCAAAGACTGCTGCAGCTGCAGTCTGCAGATGTAGATAAAAAAAAACTTGAGCAGGAGGCACATTCCCCCATGGCATGACCATATTTTCTATGGCCATAATATGAGAAGGTCATAAAGGGACTGGGAGAAAGAAAGGGAGACAAGGGAACCAGAGGTAAATCCAAGCCCATTCCAGAAAAAGCATCAGGGTTATGCAAGGAGGTTACTAAAAGGAATATGCCATGGTTCTTATTTACTCATTAAATGATGATTATTAAAATGATAAGAGATCCTTTTATCGCTCCTACCTATATATTCTAAAGGTAGTGAAGATGCCAGTGTGCAGAGAGGAGTGGAGGGGACTGATGTCACGGATTTTTTTTTAATACATTCCTTCCAATCCTGCTGCAGTTTTGAAAAAAAATAATAATAATAATACAAAAAAACCCTTCCAATTGCTCAGTGCCATGCCAATTTCCTGTGTAGACCTGAATATTAGTATATGTTTTTCTGTGTCTCCTAAGTTACCCAAGTTACCTAATGCATGCACAGTGTGAAACATTTTTAAATGAGTTAGTTTTTATTGAATTATGATTTCCAGCAGTCACTAATAACAAAATTCAAATTGTTCCAGCAGACAAGGATTTTCAGAATGCTGGGAAGTCACCACGTCTTTAAGAGAACCAAGAAGAGCCGCCCACTGTGTGTGTGCGGTAATCGGTGCCTCTTGACGGAATGCTTCAAATAGTTAATTAGATATGCTAAAAAATGAATAAAAAATGAAGAAAAAAGATGTATAGATGTATGTAGTATATGTATGTATGTGTATATAAATATATACATATATAATATCATTAAGAGTTGACACTGTGAGATACTTGATAAAGGACTGTTATTGGCACACCTAGGGTGTAGTCAAAAAAAGAGTGGGGAAAAAAATAAATTTTTCTGGTTTTCATCTTGCTGTCTCTGCAGTCAGCACAATGCAATTAGCAACACATCAAAAGGATGAGAGGGGCAAGGAACTTTTTATTTTATTTTTTTTTTTTTGGCCTTTATGACTTCTTTTTTCCTCAGGAATTCCTCCAGGCTACTTAAAAGGCATTTTGCAAGCAAGAATTAATAGGGGCACCTCCAGTGTATCTGAGCTTACCTTGCCTAGGAACACCTGCAAACTGAATGTGTGCTATTTTGTTAACCATTTATTTTGTCTTTACTGGGTTTTCAAAGGGAAATGTGATAATCCCACTGTTCTCGACTTGCTCTGCAGGGTGTTTAATCTAATAAAGCTATTACAGCTGAATGGATTAAAGCAACATGGCACACCAGCAATCCGAGGGTATTTGTTAAAGAATTTTAACATTTGAGCCTGGCAAGCCCAGTTTTGAAAATTTTATCAGGGAGATTTAAAAAAAAGGAGAGAGCCTAACTAATGTCTACTTTTCACGCACACTATTTTCTTCTGGTGGTTATCTTTGTCCTACTCCTCCTGAGAAGCTGGTACCAACTGGGCTATTGGAGCACCATTCCTCTGTGCTTAAAATAGTAGGTCCCAGACACTGCTGCCTTCATTCATTCCATCTTTGGACCAAGTCTGAATCTATTGGTACCCACTCCACATTATATTCTGGAAGATACTGCTCAGGGGAGGAAACAAAATGATAATGAAATTAGGGAGGAGTTGTAGAATCATAGATTTATGACTGAAAGGGATTTTAGAAGTCAGTCCAAATTTTTCATTATACAAATGAGGAAACCGAGACCCACAGAGGTTAAGAGACTTGTCCAAAGTCACATTTCTATACATTTATAGAAGAGATTCTTAATCTAGAGTCTGTGAACTTGGGTTTTTTTAAATACATCTTAATAACTATGTTTAAAAATAGTTGATTTCCTTCTTTTATAATTCTATGTATTTTATTTTATGTATTTAAGAACATGATTCTGAGAAAGATTCCATACACTTAACTCTAGTCACCAAAGGGATCGAAGAAATAAAAAAGCTAAGTACTCCTGCTTTATAAAGATAATATTCAGATGCACTGAAGGCATCTTGGATAAAGGTAGGAAAGAGAAAAAATAGGCTATCACAAATTATGTACTACAGCAGACACGTCACATGATTGACTAAAAGGTGCCAAGCATGCATGAGTAGGTAGAAGCCTATTAAGAATGAATGACTTCACAAGAAACTATATTGAGATATTCTCCAAGAGATATATGACCAGAAAAAGAGGGAGCCCAGTAATCCTGGGAGGGAGAGATGGATAACCCAATAAATGGCCCAAGTGTTTCACTGATATTTACCCGATTTCAAGGGGCCCAGAGCAAAGTCTCTAGGAGTCTGGCTGGGTAGATCCTCCCACCCTTTTGAAGACTTGTGGAAAGATATAAACAAAAGATGCACAGAAAGGAAAGGTTGTACATGGGGTGCAATTTTCTATTTCAGAGGAAGTATTCTCTAGTAATGAGATCACATTCACCAAAGATGTGAACTCATCAAGGAATTGAAGAGGAGGTGATTGGATCAGTTACTACTTTCCTTTGATGTTATTTCATGACATCCTGGAAATGAACAGATAATCATGATGGGGATCAGGGTCCTAGCATAGGGACAGGGGAGAAACTTAGAAGAGGTAGACCAGAGTAGAAGATGGGTATTAATACCTAGCTGGAGCAGACAGCAGAAAGGGATATGATGAAGCACTGAAGGATTCAGCATGCCATAGAGGAAGTCAGAGATAGAAAGGAGCTCCAAGGATGCTTGTGGCTGGTCAATTCTGGAGATTGCTTGGAGATTCAATTGAGAGAAGGGAAAACGAGGAAGTTGTGGTAATTAGCCATGGACCTCAAGAAATGCAAAGGCTGGATAAGCTTAAAAAAGAATTATGGAAAACTGTAGTAGGAAAATTAGAGTTCTTTAAAAAAACAAGGACTATTTCCTGCAAGCTAAGAGGTTGTTTATAAGTCCAACCCCCTTTAAAAACATGAAATAGCTAGAAATATACTAAATGGAATAGAAAGAAGGGTGAAGATTGAAAGAAAGATAAAATAAAGAGAGACAGGAAGAAAAAAGAAAAAAATGATGAAAGAGAAAGAAGGAGGAAAGGAAAAGAGACAGAAAGGGAAGAAAAAAGGAAGGAAGGAAGGAAGGAAGGAAGGAAGGAAGGAAGGAAGGAAGGAAGGAAGGAAGGAAGGAAGGAAGGAAGGAAGGAAGGAAGGAAGGAAGGAAGGGAGAGAGGGAGAGAGGGAGAGAGGGAGAGAGGGAGGGAGGGAGGGAAGACAAAAGAAAAAGAAAGTAATCTCCAAAGGAAGTTCCCACAGGGGAACAAGAAAATAGTGCTGAGACTAAGGAAATAACTTAACAAAGAAAATTTAAATATGATGAAAATGCATCGGAATAAGAATTTCAGAGGAAAAAACCTCAAGAGAAAGAATAATGTCATAATAGCAATCATTGTTACCCCAGAAAAGATGACTACAAGAATTCCCAAATGTGGTTAGAATGTATAATTTAAAAATTTTTTTAAAAGTTATAAGGGATAAAATTAGAGCTTTTAATGAAAACTTTGGAAAATGGATCTAAAGTTTAGAATAGAAATAGAAACACAATGGTCACCCTGGAATAAAAATGGAGAAGGCAGGACTAAAAAGCCAATTATACAACAAGAAATATTAGAACAAAGTCAAAAGACAACAAAATTGAAATTATACATGAGATATCTACAATCAAAAACAAGAGACCTAGAAAACATACGCCAGAGAGACAAAAATCACTATCTCCTAGGAAACTGTGATAGATAAAATAAAAAGCCTAGATTCCATATTTCAGAAAGGCATAGAAGTTTCAAAAAGTTATCAGGATGTTTTGGAACCGGAACACATAGTACAGCCTGAGAGAACACATAAGACACTCCCCAGAGAGGAAACCTGGATTAAACTTGCCAATAAATATGATTCACAAGTCCTAGAATTCTGAGATGAAAGAGAAAATATTGCAATTATACAGGAAAATGCAAAAGAAATACCAAGGAATTCCTATCAAAATTAACCTACTCACAATCAAGAAGCAATGAAAGGAAAAATTAAAATTTGATCTGTAGAAAAGTAAAAGGAAATAATCTGTAAACAAGAATCTTGTTTATCTTGCAAAGAACATAATCTTAAAAGGGAGGAAATGGATTTTTAACAGAATTGATGACTTCCAAGCATTTCTCTGAAGAAAACAAGATGTAGTTAGAGTCTTTAAGATGCAAATGCATCAGGCAAATGAACCATAAGAAAGTAAACAAGTTATAATCACTCAAAATAGCTGAGTGAAAGATCAATGCTTATATTCTTGAAGATAAAGAAAAGATGAGTGTCCTTTTATGATCAAAAGGTCTTTGAGGAAACAAATAAGCTCTTGGGTGATCCAAAAGCTTTGGGGAAGGAAAGGAGAAGAGGAAAGAGGAACTTAGTATTTCTTATAATGAAGGTCCTGTAAGTTAAAGTCATTCAAACACAGGGAAAAGAGAGATGGAGTCCTTCATAAGCCTCACATTTATCTGAGTTAGCTAAGGGAGGAAAAAAGTTGCAATAATTAGAGTGCAATAAAGTAGAAGAGAGGTTAGGTGAAATAGAGAGGGGGGAAAAGGAATATTTAGAGTCAGAGCATGGGGTCAAGGAAGGGATCACCTCTAACAAGCAACTATCTGTGAATGGCTAATTTTCAAGAAAAAATTATGACAAAACCCAGTGGTTTAGATATTGCCTAGGAGAGGAAGGAGATGGGATAAGGCAAGATTGAATGAGATTTCAAATGTTACAAAGTGTAGATATCTAGGATAGATTTCTTTTACCATAACATGGTTAAATATAACAGGATTTGATCAATGACAAAATAACCTTAACTAAATACCAATAGGCAAAACATCTGCACAGAAGGAAGAGGGATGTAAGAATGGTTTAGCACACTGTGTTTATTTAAATTTGCTGCATAAAAGAAAGAAACTTAAAACATAAAGATTCATATGAGTGAAAATGAGTTAGGGTGGAATACAGAATAATTCAATTGAATTAAAAAAGCAAGAATTATAATCATTATTTCAGACAAGGAAACATTAAAAATAGATAGGATCAAGGTACCATGCGTAATTAAATAATTAAATAATATCAGTATTAAACTGATATTTATTGATAAAACTGATAAACTGTTTCTCAGTGGCGTATCTTCTGAGTAATTAAGAAAAAACTATATTATCAGAAGATCAAGGGGGCGGAGCCAAAATGGCGGAGTAGAAGGACGCAGGTTTACGAGCTCCAAAACCAAAGCCCATAGAATTAATGTAAAAAGAGTCCCCCATAACTTCTGGGTGAATACAAGGTGTGCAGAAGCAGAGTGGAAGAGATTTCCGTTCCAGGGAGCCCTGAAGACCCGTCCCCAGGGTCCGGCGCACCCCGGAAAGTGGACCCGAGCCCCAGCGCTGCCCTGGCCATGGGCCCAGAGAAGCTGATCCGAGCAGGCTTCAGAGACGGAAGCTCCAGCAGCCGGGAAAGTCCCTCCACCCACAGAAGCTACAGGTCAGTGAGAAAGAAGGCCAGGCTGAAGGAGAGGGGAAGCAGGGTGTCTCCCTGACTCGAGCCCCCTTGGGAGGAAGCAGCGGCAGCGGGGACGGGGGCAGGAAGCGGCGGAGGCAGAGGTGTGGGCGGTGGCTTAGGCGGCAGTGGCCCAGGACTCAGGAATCCCCCAACAGCAGGCAGGATCTTCATTACGGAAGATTCCCGCATAAAACCTGACGGAGCTGAGCCTGGGAGACGGCCCTGCCCCCACCCCGCTCTGTTACTGAAGGCTTCTGCTTAAAGCCCCCAAGGGAGCGGGATTTGGGAGGCGGCCCCCCCACCCCGCCCCCACCCGTTCCATTCCTGAAAGTCTCTGCATAAAGCCCCCGAGGGATCAGAGTCTCGGAGGCGGCCCTGGCCCCACCCCAGCACCTGAACTAAAGCTCACTGATTGACAGCCGGCAGGAGGAAAGCCCATTTAAATCTCAGAGGCCAAGCACTAGCTGGGCGGATCCAGGCGGGGGGGTGGAAAGGAATCTCAGAAGTCAAGTAACTGGCTGGGAAAATGCCTAGAAAAAGGAAGAAAAATAAGACTTTAGAGAGTTTTTTCCAACAAATGCAAATGATCCCGACCTTCGGATCTGATGATGAGGACGTATCCTTGCCATCAGGGAAAGACGTGGAGGGCGGGGCCTCAGTACCCCAGACACCCCAGGGGGGTGGTGGGTGGGCTCAGGCCCTGGAAGAGCTCAAAAAGGATTTTGAAAAGCAAGTTAGACAGGTGGAGGAAAAGCTGGGAAGAGAAATGTCAGAGATGCAACAAAAGTATGAAAAACGGGTCAATACCTTGGTAAAGGAGACCCAAAAAAATGCTGAGGAAATTAACACGTTGAAAAATAGGCTCACTCAATTGGCAAAGGAGGTTCAAAAAGCCAATGAGGAGAAGAATGCTTTCAAAAGCAGAATGAGCCAAATGGAAAAAGAGGCTCAAAAGCTCACTGAATTTAATAGTTCTCTCAAAATTAGAATGGAACAGATGGAGTCTAATGACTTTATGAGAAACCAAGAAATCACCAAACAAAACCAAAAGAACGAAAAAATGGAAGAGAATGTGAAATATCTCATGGGAAAAACAACTGACCTGGAAAATAGATCCAGGAGAGACAATTTAAAAATTATGGGACTACCTGAAAGTCATGATCAAAAAAAGAGCCAAGACATCATCTTCCATGAAATTATCAAGGAAAACTGCCCTGACATTCTAGAACCAGAAGGCAAAATAAGTATTGAAAGAATCCATCGATCACCACCGGAAAGAGATCCAAAAAGAGAAACTCCTAGGAACATTGTGGCCAAATTCCAGAACTCCCAGCTCAAGGAAAAAATCTTACAAGCAGCTAGAAAGAAACAATTCCAGTACTGTGGAAATACAATCAGGATAACTCAAGATCTAGCAGCTTCTACATTAAGGGATCGAAGGGCGTGGAATAGGATATTCCAGAAGGCAAAGGAACTAGGACTCAAACCAAGAATCACCTACCCAGCTAAACTGAGTATAATACTTCAAGGGAAAATATGGTCTTTCAATGAAACAGAGGACTTTCAATCATTCTTGATGAAAAAACCAGAGCTGAAAAGAAAATTTGACTTTCAAATACAAGAATGAGAAGAAGCATGAAAAAGTAAACAGCAAAGAGAAGTCTTAAGGGACTTACCAGAAGTGAACTGTTTACACTCATACAGGGAAAGACAATATTTCTAACTCTTAAAACTTTTCAGTATCTGGGTAGTTGGTGGGACCACACACACACATGTACACGCATGCACACACATACACACATGCACACACATACAGAGATAGAGAGCACAGATTGAACTGAATAGGATGGGACCATACCTTAAAAGAAACTAAGGTAAATGGTGAGAGAGAAATGTAGGGGGAGGAAAGAGAGGGAAAGGGAAGGGGGGTAACTATATGTCATTTAAGAGGCAGGTAGGAGTTTTTCTTAGTGGAGGGAAAAAGAGGAGAGCTGAGAAAAAAAAAAAAACAAGAAGTTTACCCTCATCACATTTGACTAAACGAAGGAGTGAAATGCACACTCATTTTGGTATGAAAACCTATCTTACAGTATAAGAAAGTGGGGGAGAAAGAGATATTGCAAGGGGGGGGGGATGATGGAAGGGAGGGCAAAGGGAGGAGGGAGCAATTTGAAGTCAACACTTGGGGAGGGACAGGATCAAAAGACAGAAGAGAAACAATGAGGGGCAGGTTAGGATGGAGGGTAATCCAGTTAGTCTTACACAACACGACTATCAGGGAGGTCATTGGCAAAACTACACAGATATGGCCTATATTGAATTGCCTGCTGTCCCAAAGGGAATGGGTGGGGAGGGAGGGATGAGGAGAATTTGGAACTCAAAGTTTTAGGAACAACTGTTTAGTATTGTTGCAACTAGGAAAGAAGACATACAGTTAAGGAGGAATAGAAAGTCATCTGGCCCTACAGGAGAAAAGAGAAGATGGAGACAAGAGAAGGGAGAGATGACAGAAGAGAGGGCAGATTGGAGATAGGGAAAATTAGATTGCTTGGGGTATTGGGGTGGGGGGAGGGGATAAAAGGGGAGAAAATTTGGAACCTAAAAATTTGTGAAAATGAATGTAAAAAAATTAAATAAATTAATTAATTAAAAAAAAAAAGAAGATCAAGATAGCAATATTATTCTTGTTGGTAACTTTGACATAACTTTCAGGACTAGGCACAGCAAATAAATAAAAAGAAATTAAGAGTTGGAAAAAAGTATTAGAAAACTTAATACGATATATGTTTGTCATTTATTGAATGGGAATCTTAAGGAGCATATCTTTTTTTGTTATTCAGCATTGCACAATATCTTTGCAAAAACTGATAATATAGCAGGGCCTAAAGAACTCATAGTTCGATACAGAAAGGTGGAAATGCCAAATTCATCTTGTAAAAGTCCCTTATCCTGGGTCCTCAAGGTCATTCCTCAGTACATCGATGCTGGACTGGATGCCCTTAAACCCAGCATAGACTACATATTGAACATACTACATATTGAACCTTGGGTAGAAGCAACAGTATGGTCCTATACTCTCGGTGACTTTCCTCAACCTGGAGGCCCTTGGTAGCTTGTTCTCCTTCTCCAAAGTTAGCAAGAATGGAAAAATCCCTCACAAGAAGTCTAATGCCATAGTACTTAGCTCCATAGGCAAAGAGGCTCCTCTCTATTATGTGACTGTAGGTTCAGAACCAGTTAAAGGATGCCTATCCATAGACACGGATGCCCCAAGTCTCTCCAAGGCAAATCATAGAAATAGATATTAAATCCTCATACCTGTCTAAAGGCTAACTCCCCAGCCTGTTCCATGTGGGCAATTGTATCACCCAAACATGCTGGTGGCTACTGCCCTGCCCCACCTCTCCGTTACCCTTGTCCAGATGAATTTACAAATAAAGCCACTTAAATAATTCAAAAACAATCCCTATGGTACACAAACTATTCTATTAAAAAAAAATAGGAAGTAGGCACCCTATAAAATTTCTTCGATGAAGTAGTTATAACTATGAGTAAGGAGGGATAAAGCAGGGAAAGAATACTATAGACTAATTTAATTGAAAAAACTTAATAAAATGTTAACAAAGAGACCACAGCCACATTTCCAAAAGAATACCCATTGTAACCAAGTTGGATATATGTTAGAAATAAGGATAAAACAAGGATAGTTTAGCCTTAGGAAATATTTCCATAATTATTCGTAGTAAGTAACAAAAATGACAGGAATAACATGATTATATCAATAGATTCAGTTGGACTTCAAAGAAATACAACATCCATTTCAATTAAAAAGAAAAAAATGCTTAAATGTAGAGGAATAAAAGAAGTTTTCCTTAACATGGTCAAAAACATTTTTCTAAAATCAGAGTTAGTATTATGTGTATTGGAAAAACATTGGAATTTTTCCCAGTAAGATCAAGGTGAAGTGAGGTTGCCCAGTCTCTCCAGTTATTTGACATTATCCTAGAAATGCTAGCTACAGCACTAAAAGACGAAAAAGAAATGAAGTATTTGTTGGGAAATGTCTGTTATGTAACAATAAAAATTTAGAGGATCAGCAGGGAAAAAATTTAAATGCCATTAAGTTAATGAAAGAGGTCAAAGGCTTATTAAATTATTTGACATCTTGCAAACCAATGGATATTTACAAAATGTCTACTATGTGTAAGGCTCTGAGTCAAACAACGGTTATGCAAAGATGTCTTGTGAATATTTTCTTCAGGAAGAGATTTGGAAGGTTCTTCTAAATATGGCAAACACCACAAAAACATCACAAAAACAAACATCACAAAAAATGAAAATGACTTTATCTTTTTAAATAATAGATGATAGTTTACTGACATAGTACTCATTTCAGAGCTGTCTGTGTACAAGCTGAGCCTCAACTGGTTAACGTAAAGTTCAAAGTTAACAAATTAGAAGAAAGGATAATGAATAGAAAATTTCTACTACATGGAAATACAATGATGCTAAACCAGACTACAACAACCATATAACAAGGAAACCAAAAGATTCAAAGGACTGCCTTAATTAGCAAAAACCAAGACCTCCTTATTGAGCAACCAAGGGTAACATTCACTTAGAGTACAAGCTCATTTAAAAAATACTATGGAGGAGAAGAATCGAGGAACACGGTGAGTATTATCCCACAAAATGGCAAAAAGCAGTGAATGGGGAAAACCAACCTACAGATAGCTTGGTATGAGACATAATTGAGCCAAATCATCCCATAGCATTTATAGACAAAAAGCTGAAAAAACACAGACACCTGAGAAATGTAATAGATTTTTTCCAGCATTTCTAGAGTGATCCATTTTCATCATTAAAGTCAGTGAAACTAACACTTTTGAACTATATCACCTCAGGATCTAACATATTATAAGGAAATGATGAGGAAAAAAATAGAGTGTTTGGACCTGACCAATAACAGAACTATGTTGGAAGGAACGTGATTTTTAAAACACCAAGGGATAAATTTTGAAAGTGAAGATTCTGAAAGAATAGAAAAGGAGAACAAAAGATATTACCATCAAAAAAGAGTAATGAAAATGATTGTCAACAACTCCAAAGCCAAAAGATTTTATTCTCATCTCTCTCAAATCTTTGAGATAAAGGGCTACACATATATCAAGCATAATTTCAATGAAAAGATAGGAAAGTGGGCAAAGTTTCATGGACTAGTTAATATAAAAGACCATATCTTTCTTCACAATCACAAAATTTAGTGGGTTATATAGAGATCACAAGTAATTATCAATGAGTACTAAGTAAGCACCTGTTATGTCCCTATTGTCCTTGCCTCCAAGGAACTTACATTCTATCAGGAGATATATGTAAATATATACATGTAAGTATATACATAATAAATATATATTACATATATAGTAGATGTATATATTGCTCATATATTTATAAATATATACCTATACTTGTGTAAAATGCATATTACATATATTCTCATGGGTATATACATATGTATGTATATATACATACATCTAAGGATAAACATACATGGTAAAGCTAGGTGTTGCAGTGGATAGAGTGCTGGACCCGGAGTCAGGAAGACTAGAATTCAAATGTGGCATCAGACACTTAGAAGTCATGTGACCCTGGACAAGTTACCTAACCCAGTTTGCCTTCATTTCCCCATCTATAAAATGAGCTAAAGGAGAAAATGGCAAACCATTCCAATATCTCTGCCCAGAAAACCCCAAATAGATTAACCAAGAGTCAGATATGATTGAAAAATAACCAAACGATGTGTGTTTATGTATATAAATATATATTTTACATATATACACAAATATATGTATGTGTGTGTAAGTAGACATATATACATAATATGGACATATGTAAGTATATGCACAATATATACCCTCCCCTAAAGCAAGGTAATGAGGGAAGGGACTAGCAGTTGTATGAAAAGGACTTACATAAGAGATTGCATCTGAGTTGACTTTTGAAGGAAACCAGGAATTCGAAAAGGTGGAGATGAGCAAGGAATACTTTCCAAGCATGCAGGCAGCTTAGAAAAAGGCACGAAGATAGGAGACTGAATGTCAGGTGTGAGGAACAGTGAAGCAGCCCTGTTTAACTTCATCATATAGTGTATGTAAAGGAAAATTATCTATAATAAGCGTGGAAAGATAGCTCAGAATCAGGTTGTAAAGGGCTTGAAATGCCAAAAAGAGGAATGTGTATCTGAGTCTAGAGCAGATTGTGGCTATTGGAGTTTTTTGAGTAGGGCAATATGTTTAGGCATCTGTGGAGCATATGAATTGTCGAGAGGACAGACACAAGGCAGGGAGATCAATTAGGAGTTATTGTAATAGTCCAATAAAGAGATGACACAAGATTAAACTAGGATGGCAACAATGTGAATAAAGAATGGAGATAGAAAAGCTATTTTGGAGTAAAATACATAAAACCCAGTCATTGACTGGATATGAGGAGTAAAGGAAAATGAGGAGTTGATAACTCCAAGGTTACAAACCTGCCTGTCTAGGTGGTGGACTGTGGTATAATTAACAGAAATAGGTAGCTCAGAAGACGTGTGGACCTGGTGGAGGGAGGGTGCTAAGGTGAAGGAATAATGAGTTCTTTTTTGGACATGCTGAGCTTTATTATGTCTATGAGAAATCATTTGGAAATGTCTACAATAGGTAGTTATCATGACAGGACCAGAGTTTTCAAGAAAGATTTGGACTAGACTTATAGTTCTGGGAGGTAACTAACTACATAGAGATGATAAATAAACTTATGAGAATTGATGAGATCTACCAATGGGGATGCTGAGAGGGAGTCTAGAAAAGAAAGAGGAGGGCCCAGGAGAAAACCTTGGTGGACTCCTAATGGATAGGACACACATTATGATCCAACAACTAGAAGGATACAGATAGAAGGAGACCCAAGGGAGAAGAATATCTTGAAAACCCAATGTATTCATAAAATCCATACCAAAGGATCATAGATTTAACCCTTAGAGGTCATCAACTGAACCACGCTCATTTTACAGATGGAGAAACTGAGACTTAAAGGAAAGGGTGACTTGCCCAGAGTTAGATAGGTCATCCTCACTCCAAGTCCAGTGTTCTGCTCATTACATCACCCTGTTTCATTACTCCCTTTCCTATTCAGGAGGAGAGAGTTATATCAGATGCTGAAAAGAAATCAAAAGCAAGTATTAAGAAAAAGTCATGAAATTTGGCAGTTTAGGAATAGTTGGTAACTTTGGAGAGAGGAGTTTCAAATAGGCAATGGTGTTGAAAGCCTCCTCTTCTGAAGGCTGTAAATTCAGTCCTCATACAGGATGTGTACAGTGCAATCTGAGAGTAGCTGATGGCTCAGTGGGTAGAGTGTGAGCCCTGGAGTCAGGAATACCTGAGTTCAGATTCTGTCTCAGACACATACTAGTCATTTGACAATGGACAAGTAACTTAACCTCTCTCAGTCTCAGTTTCCTCATCTGTAAAATGAGAAGGCTGGACTCAATGACTTAAAACGTTCTATCCAGCTCTAAACCTAGGATCTTATGAATACTATATGAGGTTAGATAAGATTTCACAACAAAAACAAAAGAGAATTGAGGAATGGCTAGCAGAAAAAAAATCAACAATTATCCATTTTTACCTCCTTGTTAACTTTAATACATGCATTAAAATAAAATTGCAAAACAAACGTTCAGTTTTTCATGCAAGTCACCTTGTTCTTTGTATACTGGAAATGTTTGTTTATATTAATAATTGTTAGGTTCATTGATAAAAAGAAAAATATTTTAAAGAAATTCATTTAAAATATAAATTATACACTGAATAAAAAGAGGAACTGAAACAAAATAAGTTTGTTTCAAGAGATTTTTTTTAAAAAACAAGAGCGATAATCATGATAGCAGTAACAAAATTGATAACCGAAATACAAACTAGAAAATATTATACTAGAAAAAATTATACTCAAAAGAAACATAGATAATGAAACAATATCTCCATGTGAACAAAATGGCATATCATCTAAATTCTTAAAAGAAAAGCTAGTGAGCTGTCAAAAGACATTGCTAGATGATGACATAATAAAAATAGCATGAAGACATTAATATTCCCCTCTCAGAACTGGAGAAATTCACCATAAAAATAAATAAAAATCAAAATAGAGGTGAATTGACTTTTGGAAATTTGTATTTGGAAGATCTATGAAGGTATTTATCAGTAACAACCATACCTTTTGCAAAACTGATCATATATATAAATATAAAAAGGCAGAAAAAATCAATATGACACTTATAGACTGTAACAAAATGAAGCAGCATTCAGTAGTGAAAATATGAGCAAGATAAACAGAATTAAGACAATTAGATGGTTCAGAGCACTGAGCCTGGAGTCAGGAAGACCTGAATTCAAATCCAGCCTCAGACACTTACTAGCTGTGTGATCCTAGGCAAGTCACTTAATCCTGTTTGCCTCAGTTACCACATCTGCAAAATGAGCTGGAGAAGGAAACAGCAAGCCACTCCAGTATCCTTACCAAAAAACCCCATGGACAGCATTGATATGCGTTGATCTACAGGATTACAAAGAATAGTAAACAACTGAATAATAACAAATGAAAGCAGGAATGACATCCTAAGTAGTAAGTGGATCCAAGAATAACCCATAGAAAAAAAATAATCATGTCAAAGAAAATTATAGTAATGAAAAGGTTCATGGAAATTTATAGAATACCTGTAAAATGAGAGGCCATAAAATGTACCTATCTGAAAATGTAAATATTTAACATGAATGAAGACACTCAACAACCAACCATGCAACTTCTTAATCTAGAGACTAAACAACTCCAAAAGAAGACTTGAAAATTTAAGAAAAAAATTAATTATAAATAAAATACAAAAAGACCAAGAAACTGTTCCATAAAACCATGAGCTGGTTTTTAGATAAGAATTTTAAAATCATTAACTTACAGAGCAAAAAGAGGAGAACAGAAAAATCAAATTAATAAAATGAATGAGGTAGAAATTCACAATTTCATACAGAATCCTTTTTTTGTGTGATTTACAAATTGGGATGTATGAGAATATACTAAAGTGAATGAGGAAGATTGTATCCTACTCTTTATGACTCCCTTTGGAGTTTTTTTGGCAAAGATACTGGAGTGGTTTGCCATTTCCTTCTCTAGTTCATTTAACAGGTAAGAAAACTGGCAAACAGGTTAAGTGACTTGCCCAGGGTCACATAGCTAGTAAGTGCTGAGGCCAAATTTGAACTCAAGTCTTCCTGACTCCAGGTGTGGTGCTCTATCCTCTTTGTCACCTAGCTGCCCAAGAAGAGGGAATGGTCACAAGGAAAACTTCTTAATTCCAAAGGAGAGATTACGAGGAAGTAGAAAAAAGAGAACTAGAACATAATGAATGGCATTAATTGCCTCTTGAACAACTGAATGGCTAAGCAAGTTATGGTACACTAATTTAATGGAATATTATTGTACCATAAGAAATGATGAAAAAAGGAAGGAAACATGCATTTATTAAGGGCTAATTCTATACCAGCCACCTTGCAAATATCTCATCTGATCCTCACAAAAAACCTTAAGAGATAAGTGCTATTGTTATCATTCTCATTTCCCAGTTGAGGCAAACAAAGGTTAAGTGACTTGTCCAGAGTCACACAGATGATCAGTAACTGATGCTAGATTTGAACTCAGGTTTTCCTGGCTCTAGTGCCAACACTCTATTCACTGTGCTATCTAGTTGCCTTTGATTGTAGAAACTCCTGGGTAGTTTGAACAGACCCAGAGTAAAGAAAACAATTTATAAAAGGAAAACATTGTAAAGAGGAACAACTTTGAAAGACTTAAGAACTCTAATGAAAGCAATTATCAACCTCCAAGAGAGCTAGGATGAGACGCGCTACTCACCTCCTGACAAAGACGGGATGAATACAAAATGCAGACACACAGATTTGGACGTGGTCACTGTGTGGATTCTATTTGTGTAATAATCCTTATTTGTTACAAGGGGTTGTTTTTTCTTTTCTTGTAGTTTTTGGAGGGAAGTGGCAGGAAGAAGGAGGAAGTAGCGATAATGATGAAAGATAAAAGTGTCCATCAAAACGTTTTTTAATGCAAAGAAAAAAGAAAGTTCACACTCAGAGAAAGAAGAATGAAGCAGACTATTTTCTCTTTTGTTATATTTTGTTTTTCTCCTGGTTTCTCCCATTCATTTTAATTCTTCTGTGAAATGTGACTAATTTGAAATGTGTTTAATAGGAATGTATGTGTAGAGCCAATATAAGATTGTATGTCATCTCGGAAAGGGCGGGGGAGAAAATTTGGAACTTATAGAAGTGATTATTGACGACTGAAAACAAATAAATTAATAAATTTGGAAAAAATGAAAAAGAAAGTTCAGAAGAAAGCGTAGACAAGTAGGTCAACTTTGAAAGTACCATGTAGAATTTTTCTTTAAGCAAGTAGCATGAAATAGAGATTCATGGTTTCGGATAAAATCTTCTTTTAGTGCTCATTTGTCTTTATGGAAATGCTCCTTTTTGGTGTTTAAGTTCAGAACTACCCAAAGAGATTTTCTAAAATAAAAAGTAGGAATAAAGACAACAGCATTACCAGATCTCTAGTTCCCTTAGGAAATTGTAATCGTCAAAACTTTCTGATGCTAGTGAAAAATATTTAAAGTAGATTGGTGGAAAAGACTAGCTAAGCAAGAACAAGATAAAACAGTGTGATTCAGAAAATCTAAGGGGGTGTTGGGTAAATGTTTAACAACCAGGCTCTCAGAAAAAAAATGTATACACACTCTTTTACATTTAATCTGTATAATTAACACTTAAATCTAGACAATCAAAGAAAACCAATAAATCAGGCCCCTATTTGTAGGAAATTTTGATTGTCAGTTTCTGAGATACAAATACTCAAGTGGAAAATTTAACACTTGACTCTCAAAAGCCAGTTAGAGCTGTCTCCAGCACAGTCCTAAGAACACAAACTACTAAGGGGAAGAAATATCTCTCTAACAAGAATCGCTCAAATGGTCAAAGGATATGAACAGGCAGTTTTTAGAGGAAGAAATTAAAGCTATCTATAGTCATATGAAAAAATGCTCTAAATCACTTTTGATTAGAGAGATGCAAATCAAAACAACTCTGAGGTACCACATCACACCTATCAGATTGGTTAACATGACAGAACAGGAAGATGATAAATGTTGGAGAGGATGTGGGAGAGTTGGAACACCAATACATTGTTGGTGGAGCTGGAGAACAGTTTGGAACTATGCCCAAAGGGCTATAAAAATGTGCATACCCTTTGACCCAGTAATATTGCTTCTAGGACTGTATCCCCAAGAGATCATAAAAATGGGAAAAGGTCCCACATGTACAAAAATATTTATAGCAGCTCTCTTTGTTGTGACCAGAAACTGGAAATCAAGGGGATGCCCATCAATTTGGGGAATGGCTGAACAAGTTGTGGTATATGAATATAATGGAATACTATTGCACTATAAGAAATGATGAACAGGAAGACTTCAGAGAGCCTGGAAGGACCTATATGAACTGATGCTGAGCGAAAGGAGCAGAACCAGGAGAATTTTGTGCACAGCAACAACCAGTGTATGAGAGTTTTTTTCTGGTAGACTTGGATCTTCATAGCAATGCAAAGACATAAAAAAAAAAATTCCCAATGATCTTCTAAGGCAAAGTGCCTTCCACATCCAGAGAAAGAACTATGGAATTCAATTGCAGATCATGTGTGTATGTGTGTGTGTGTGTGTTATGTTTTGGTTTGTTATATGATTATATGATTTCTCCCATTTATTTTAGTTCTTAGTAAAAATGTATTCAATAGGAATGTATATGTAGATCCTATATAGAATTGTATGCCATCTTGGGGAGGGAGTGGGGTGGTGGTGGGTAGGTAGGGGGAAAATAAATCTAAGTTTTATGGTAGTGATTGTAGAACGTTAAAAATAAATAAAATGAACAAAAATTAAAAAAGAAAAAAGAAAGAACAAAAAAAAAGAATTATTGTGAAAACTAGAAAGCAATTTGTTACAAAGTAGAATCAAATAAGCAATTTACATCATAAAGTAAAATGAGCATCAAATGGAAATAGGACCTAAATATTAAAGTCTGCAGCATAATAAAATAGAAAAGAATCAAAGGAGTTCCCTTTAACATCTATGATTTTGGGGACAATTTATAATCAAATGAAGAATATAAGGGATAACAAAAATATAGACCGTTATGACTTTATGAAATTCAAATGCTGTGAGAACATTCACCGTAGCCAGTATAAGAAGAAAAGCTGTAAAGGAAAATATCACTGCATCAAATGCCTCTGAAAAATATCTAAGATATGTAGGGAATAGATACCAATTGGACTAAGAACAATTCCCCCAACAGATAAACAGTAAAATAATATGAACCATTATTCTTGGTTTCTGGTTGAAATTCCATGTACCGTATTACCTCCCTCACCAACTTCATGAAGGAAACCCTTAGTCCTATGCCTAAGGTTTTTTTTTCTTACCCCAATCTTCTGGGACTTTAAAAAATCATGCTACTTTGGATAAATCCATACTAAATTATGTCTTCTCCAACTACCCTCTTTGTCCTTTTTTTGTATGACAGTTTTATTTTTTCATGTGATCTTCCCAACTCCATCCCATATATGGCCATTTGGGATCCAATCTAGAGTTTACAATACACATTGACATATCAATAGGGAATCATAGTAGTAGGCCCCCAAAATGGCTTCCTTGCCTTCCATTATCTATGGATGCCATGAATAATCTGTAAATAGATTGCAACCCATACAAGCCTTCTAATCTTGTATAATTTCTTTCCATATTTTGCTATATATCCTCCACTGAGAATCTACCCAAAACACTAAACTTTTATAACATATAATAAGGCACCCAAAACTTAATGTTTAAATTTATGGTCCCTGAAATCACTCTTCAAGTCTTAGCCACCATTAGAAATGTCAGTATTCAGAGACATGTATATGTAACACTATATATATATGACCATACACATAAATTCACAAAGCTAGAAGCAACCTCAAGAATTCATCTTGGGATATTTTCAATACATTCCAGAAAGAAAGCTAGCTATTCTCTTTTTTGAAAAACTCTAAACATTTCAAATAGGAACCCTATTTGTGTCCAGTATGCTACCATTATTATCAATGCCATGCTGCCATTATTATTAATAAGCATACAATTAAAGCATCATTAAAAAATGTCATGTAATCAAAGGTCATGGAGTCTTAAAGATGACTACACATCACCCCAACAGGTTTCCATCTTCTTTTGCCAAATACTTCCTTTTCTGACCTCAGTATTTATAGTAGCTACCATAGCATATTTAACTCAAGAGAGACTGGAAATACCCCAAAATAAATCTATTTTCAGACATTAGCTATGGATACTTGATCTCACTGGAGAAAGAACAAAACTGGTTTAGTCATCATTATCATTATTAATAAGAGTACCATTCTTATTCTTAATAGGACCACCTAAACATGAATCAATCAAAGAACTTGACAAATGTCTATATGTCAGATCAAATTTCATAATATACTCAGTACTCACTGAATGTCTCAAAGACAGCGTACAAATAGCCTTTATTTCAGCTCATGGGAAATTTCTCATCACAAGCAATGATTTTCTATCACTATGTCCAACTATAAATTTTCTTAATGCTGTCAACCTATTAAGGTGATGAGGTGTTTAATTTAAGAAACTCCTGTCCTGTGAGGATGAAAGGTTTCTCCAACTCACCTTTTAAACATTTCTTTTTCACTGTAGTCTCCCCTTCTCCCAGTACTCTTCCTCTGCTGACTTATTACAGCTTGAGTTAAGTTCCATTGCCAGACCCTGCAAGATGAAAAACACTAACGATTATAACAGCATAAATATTTGTATATATAGGATGTATAAAACAGCCTGGGAGTGGTCAATAACACACACTATCCCATGACTCTGATACCAATGAATTTTCAGGTGATATTCAGGTTAAACATTTATCCTTTTAATCATTTATCTAAAAAGTTGACTAATTAATTGAAAAGTTGTGTGGAGAAAGCTTCTGCATTAGTCAGTTCACATTAGTTAATGGTAAATAGCTGGGGAAAAGAATCATGATCACCCTTCCTCCATCTCCTCCTTTCCTTTCTAGATTTTTTTCATTAACTGAAAAAGTAAAACTCTAAATTCAGACTAGTTCTAGGAAGCTTAACCAGTAAGTTATTTCTCAAACTATGAAAATCTTTTTAAAGATCAATATTAATTTGAAAACCAGACAATGAATTAACCGATAGCTTCAGTTTGAGACAATTAGATACTCAATTGGACTTTAAATTGAAAGCCTGGGTTGTTGAGGACTTGACCTAAGTCTTGGTAGTTTATACCAAACAGAAATAACTCTTAACTAATTTAACAATAGCTCAAAACCAGACTTATGGCAGGAATTTCATCGGTGCAAATGACCTCTTGTGAAAATGATTATGGATTAACTAATGTAGTGTCTTTCTCTGCACATCTTTGCAATTAAGGAGTCAATCTTTTATATAAGCTATTAACTAGATAAATGTTTAGTCTGACTCACCTAATAAACTCTACTATTCATTGGTATTATAGTAGTAATATTTGCAAATTGCCAAAAGAGAAATTATTTAATTCCCAGTGAACAGAAGGAATTGTGTGGAAATGAATGAATGAATGAATGAATGAATGAATGAATGAATGAAACATTTATTAAGTGCTTACTATGTGCAAAGCACTATGGTGTACATTGAAGATACAAACAGAAAAATAAGACCCTGCTCTCAACAAACTGACAATCTAATGGGGGAAAAATACATGGAAGATGTCAACTGCAAGTCAGATGGAAAGGTTTCGTATCCTTAGGATACGGCAGCAAAGCTCATGTAAATATGTCTTCTTTAGTAAGTAAGAAGTAAATGTTTACCTTGATTCCAATTACTTTGCCTACTTTCTAGAATTATTTTTGTAAGCCCAGTAAAGAGACTGAGTCACCAAAAGAGTATAAAAATGCAGCTTTTGGTTTTTACTCAACTCATGAGAAAGCATTTAAAGGAAAAAATCCAAACCAAAGACCAATATCATCTATAACAGTTCATGACTATTATTAGTAAGACAGTCTACATAATGAAAATAGCAATTGCCTTTAGTTATTTACCATGGTGACCAATTCTACTGGTTTTGCTACTAATAGTTGAACTCTAATTATAGATTTTTCTTCTTTTTATTCAAAGTAAAAAGATTTAAAGGTAAATCCATGGTATTTCCAGAATTATTTCCAGAGCAATCATTATAGTCTGTGCAAGTTGGATATAATAATAAATATAATGATTTTTATATTACAAGAAGAAACTGAATGGTCAAGTAACAGAAATGCTACAGAAAGATCTCTTGGGATAGGGCTAGATGATCTCTAAGATACCTTCCAGCTCTAAGATTCTGTGAAACCCAAGGATATGACATCAGACATGACACAGCCTAGTAGTTGTCTTCTGTTATTTGAAATAGCAGCAAATATTATCTGTGCATTCATTATGCATTCCTCACAAAAGAAAAAAACATAAAGGAATTAGTGAGAGAATAGGTATGTAGAGCAAAGAGAGAATTGGATACATTGATTAGTCTATGACCAATAATACTTAATAAAAGGCAAAAGAGGCATTAGAACCACAACCACAGAACTGAAAATCACTTCTTAGGTCATCCTATTTCAACTTTTACTTAAACAGGAATCTCCACTATATTATCCCTGCTTATAGATCTTACAGTCTCCAATGAAAATCTCCTGACATGGGAAACCCACCATCTCCCAAGGCAATTCTTTCCACTTTTGTATGCTATTTATTGGAAGGTCACTCCTGTATCAAATCCATAACTGCCTCTCTAATCATCCATCACTTGTTCCTAGATTTACCCTCTGAAGCCAAGCAGAACCCTCTAATCTCTCTTGTGCATATTTGATCCCCTAACGGACATTAAGTTTCATAAGACTAGGGGCTGCGTCTTAAAGAATTTTATTTCCTGAAGTGCTAAGCATGGCGTTCTGCACACAATACATATTTGTTGAATTGGATTATATCTGAAACTTTCCTCAAGTGGAATATGTGTGTATACACACACATACATATATATTTTATACGTATGTATATGTATATACATATATACATGTATATATATACATATGTTGAGAGAGAGTTAATGCTTGATTATACATATTCATGTAGGGTAACTGGTTCAAATTGTAATGTAAAATATTCTTATATATAAGTGAACATGGAATGTTAATTTTTAAAATCCTTAAACATGGGATTCAATCATACAGAAGGGAAAAGGGAGGAAATATGCATTTGTATAATGTCTACTATGTGGCAGTGAAGGGGAACTTCAGGAAACTGAATCGCTTCCATCTGAACTGTCTTAGGAATATTCTGAGATTCACCCGGCAGGATAAGGTACCAGACACTGAAGTCCTTGCTCGAGCTGAATTGCCAAGCATTCAGACTATGCTTCAGAGAGTGCAGCTCTGATGGGCTGGCCACATTGTTCGAAAGCAAAATGTACACTTGCCAAAAAGACTATTTTATGGAGAACTCACATGAGGCAGGAGATCACATGGTAGCCAGAGAAAGCGATACAATGACACTCTAAAGTTCTCTTTCAAGAACTTTGGATTTGACCGTGCAGCATGGGAGACACTGGAGCAGAACCGCTCAGCATGGCGTGCCCACATCAGAAAGGGTGCTGTGCTCTATGTGCAAAGCGAATTGAGACAGTAGAAAGTAAACATAGGATGCGCAGATTTGGAGTATCCACCCCAAATATTCACATGGACTATCCGTGCCCAATCTGTGGTAGAGCGTTCCGAGCTCGTATTGGTCTGATCAGCCACAGTCAGACACACTGAAACTTGAGTTTGTCATGGTGATGTCATTTTGGTCCTCTTCAAAAACGAGGGACAACAACCAACCATGTGACAGGAACTGTGCTCAGCACTTTACAAATTTATCTCATTGGATCCATGCAACAGCCCTGAAAGGTAAGTGCTATAATTTTTCCCATTTTACAATTGAGGAAACTGAGGCAAAAAGAGGTTAAGTGACTTGGCCAGGACCACACAGCTGGTAAATATCTAAGGCTGGATTTGAACTTAGTTCTTCCTGACTCCAGACCCAGTATTCAATCTCTATTGCGCCACCTAAGCTTAAAAATATTCCAGATAGCAGAAAGTGGCCTATTATAGAACTTACAGTGAGAACTGAATACATTCTACAGGAAAATGTAGAAGTTAAAAATTATCAATTAGAAAGTGTTTAGTGGGCTTCCTACATTTCTGGCACTGTGTAGGATGCTACGTATTGTTCGTTCATTTCAGTCATATCTGATTCTTCTTGACCCCACTGGGGTTTGGTTTTTTTTTTGGCAGAGATCCTGGAGTAGTTTGCCATTTCCTTCTCCTGCACATTTTACAGATGAGAAACTGAGTCAAACAAGGTTAAATGATTTGTCCAGTGTCACACACAGTTAGTGAGTGTCTGAAGTTGTATTTGCACTTAGGAAGATGGATCTTCCTGACTCCAGACCCAGCATTAAATCCACTACACCAGCTAGCTGCCCCTGGGTGCTATGTAGTACAAAATAAATATAAGACATAGGCACTGCCTACAAGGAGAATATGAGAAAATTTTAAAGATTTGTGATTTTTATCAGTCTCCCAATTCTTCCCTGCCTTGATAAAAGGTCTTCATGAGCTTTCTGGGCTGAATAATTGGTCAAACTGTGATCGTAAGCCTCTCTGAACACAATCATGCTCGTCCTCTGAGAGCACATGCACTGCACTCCTAGGCCACAACTACTAGCCCATTCCCAACTAGGTAGAACCCTTAGAAAAATCACAGAATCTCAAATCTGAATGGGACCTCAGCAGTCATCTAGTCCATGACTTATCTGAACAAAGAATTCCCTTTACAATTCACTGGAGAAGTTTCCACCCAGTGTTTTGCTTAAAAACTATTAGAGGCAGAACCCATTACCTCCTGAAGTGGCTCATTCCCATCTTAGAGAGCTCAAATTATTAGGAATTGTTTATTCACATAAAGATAAATCTGCCTCCTTGCAACTTTTAACCGTTGTTCATTGTTCTGGACTCAGAGGTCAAGCTGCCTCAGGAAAGGGTTAATTAATTTCTCCTCACAGGAGGTCTTCAGTGTGACCATCTGTAAAGTACATGATAGCAGGGATTTGGGGTATGGTATAGACTATATGACCACTGAAATCTCTTCTTATTCTACAGTTCTCTTATTCTGGGAGATCCAATAGTCCCTTCCACATGATAGCTGTTCAGATATTTGAAGGCAGCTATCATGCCCTCCCCCAACAAGACTTTTCTTCTCCAGGTTAGTCATTCCCAGTTCCTCTGGTTGATATTGCTGTTGCATGATCTTGAGGCTTTTACCACTGTGGTCATTCCTCTCTGGACTTTCTCCAGTTTACCAACATCCTTCCTAGAAGATCTTTTTAAATATGGGAGACAAAACCAAGATGGCAGAATAGAAGAAGCATTCTACCCAAATTCTCCCAGAACTCTTCTCAAAACAATTTTAAAAGAAGTTCAGAATTTCCAGATGCTCTCTTACAACTAGAATTCTTATAGTATCCCATTAATCTACCTTTATATAAATCATGAAATGGAAAAGTGTCATCCACAAGGATCCATATTTTAATACCATATGGTCTGCTGGTCTCACTGTGTATCCAAGCTTCACTCACACAATACAGAAGGAGATTCTGGTCCGAACCCCCAGCCCCATAAAAATCAAGATCATTGTCTCATTTGGAAACAAGTATTCTAAGTTAGAGATTCTATCATGACCTTCATGTCTAGCAGATGTGGATCAGCAAAAGAGAAGATGATGAATCTGCAACATCTATTTCCTATCCACAAATGCTTCTCAATGAATAATTGTCTTCATCTTTTAGCCTGTTTGGTTCTTGTCCAAGGGTGTGATAGGATAACTGTCCAAAAAGCAAGAGGAGATTAGCATGGGTTTATTTGCCTTTGGGAGGGTTAAGAATTTTTTGGCTCTTGACTCTGAATTTTAAAACTGCAATAGTGAAGGTAAAAAGCAATCTCTTCGTAGGAGGCAAATATTCCCCCAAATTTTTAGGACTATTTGTGCATGTGGTTTTTTTAATTGTCATGACAATTATCATATCATGCATTATTACTAGAAATTGTTGGCTTCTGTTGGGATCACTCAGCTCTGCAAAAAACAAGAAATGAATTACCTGAATCTAGACAAGTGAATGGGGGGAAGAGGGAACAAGTAGTCTTTCCTATATATAAATTATGTCATATAAAAGCTCTTTTTTGTATCTTCAACTTTAATATTTATTCCTTTTTTAAAGTTGTCAATACTGTGATGCCCAACTTTCTTTTCCCTATCTGCTCCCCAAAAAAAGACAAGGGTAAAAAGCTTGTAAATTCTCCCTGGAAATTCAATGAGATTACTCTCAGTACTTGGAGAAAGGGAGCTTTGTTTGTAGATTGGCTTAAGATGACCTCAAATAAAAACATACATGTTAGAAGGGGGGAAAGAAAGGTAATGAAGATTAAGAGAGGTATTTGTAGGATGAGGAAGGCTAAATATTCCAATTTGAAGGAGAGGAAAAGAAGAGATTAGAGTCTGCAAACTATAGACCAGTGGGCTTGACTTCAAATATATTATTAAAGGGATGGCATGTTAGTACGTGGAAAGGGAAGTAGTCATCACTAAAAGACAACATGGCATCATCAAGAATAGGTCATGTCAGTTCAAACTTGATTCTTTTTTATTTCCTTTAATCAGGAAAGTGTTGTAGATATGGTGCAATTAGATTTTGGCAACAAATTGGACAAAGTTTCTCCTGCTTTCCTTTTGGATAATATGGAGAGATATAATCTAGAGAGTAGGACAGGTAGATAGATTTGAAACTAACAACATTCCAGGAGCAGTCATAAGTAAGTCAATATCAACTTGGAGTAAGATCTCTATTGATATGCCCCAGGTATCTTTATTTGATGCTATGCTGTTCAATTTTTGTCACTTACCAATTTTTCAATAAAGATACAGATGACATGCTTGTGAAATTTACAAATGATTCAAAACTTAGAGTAATAGTTTAAATGCTTGGCTCCCTACCATACAGGCTCCATAACCAAAAAGATCTGGAGAGAGGCTAGGATAATGCCTGACTCACAGTAGGTACTTAATAAATACTCATTTACTTGTCTTAATTTAGAACAATGGACTAAAATGAACACGATGATGTTGGATAGGGAACAATGCAAAGTTCCACACTTGGGTTCAAAAAAATCAACTTTACAAATAAATATCTGTAAGAAATACCTAAATTCCAGTTCCTATGGTAAAAGATTTGAGGGTTTTAGTGAACTGCTAGCCCCATATGAATCAACGGTGTGAAGTGACTACCAGAAAAGTGACTTATATCTTTAATTGCATTAAGAGAAGCATTGTGTCCATGTATAAAATTTAAGGGGAAGGGGAGGAAGGGAGAAAATTGAGAACTCAAAATTGTAAAAAAATTATTTTTATAAATAATTGGGAAAATAGTAAAACATTATTTTAAAAAGAATTATTGGATTTATAAGAAGGAATGTAATAATTCTGCTACATGGTGTCATAGTTAAGTCACATCAAAAGTCTGTCTTCAATTTTGGGTACCATATTTTAGGAAAGATATAGAAAAGATAGAATCAAAGTGGCCACAATGATAGGACTACAGAAAATACCACACGAGAAACTAGTGATGTTTTTCCTGGAGAAGAAAAGACTTAAAGGAGTATGATTGCTGTCTTTAAGTTTTTGAAGGAGTGTTATTTGGAAAAAATGGGGAAAGGAAGAAGGACAAACATTTATTAAGAGTCTGCTATGTGCCAGGCATTGAGCTAAGTGCTATACAGATATCTCTTCTGCTTAGTTTCATAGTACAAATCTATGAGGTTTCAGAGATGCAAATTAGGACCTAATGCTAGGAAATTGATTAATTAATTAGAACTAATCAAAAGTTAAATGATTCTCCTCAGAAGATAATTGGCATTCCCCCCTCACTGGGAGTGTGTAAGCAGAGGTCAGATGGTCACTTATTGGGAATGTTGTTGTAAGTATTTTTGGTTGGGTAGAGACTGAACTAGATGGGATCTGAGGCTCTTCCATTCTTTAATTCTATGATAATTCTAAGAAGACTCTTCACTTCTGCCTCTCAGCTTGTTTGCAAGAAAACATAACACATAAGCGGAGAGGAGTTCACAGTGAAAGACAGTATAACATAATGGAAAGCTAAATCTGGGGGGAAAACTTGACTCGAACTACGGCTTTGCTACTTACTACCTGTGTGTAAGAGTGGATCAATTGAGGAAACCAAGCCAATCATCTCAGCCCATTTAAAATAAGTGATACTGTAATGAGGTGAGAATGTGCCTCAACCAAAGTCATTAGACTAAGTCCTTGGTTAACTACAGTGATGTTGCATAATAAGTCTATTTGGACTGGCTGAGGAAACTGAGTCACATCCTAAGGATTGTCTATAAAATAGCAGCCAATTTATATTTGTGTTTGATTGTTTTTCAGTACTATCAAAAGCTTTATGATCCCATTTGGGGTTTTCCTAGCACAGATATTGAAGTGGTTTGTCGTTTCCTTCTCCAGCTCATTTTACAGAGGAGGAAACTGAGGCAAATGGGTAAAGTGACTTGCCCAAGGTCACATAGTTAATAAGTATCTGAAGCCAGATTTGAATGTAAGAATATTAGTCTTCCTGATTCCAAGCTCAGCGCTCTATCCACTACACCATCTAGCTGCCCCAATTTGAAACATGGAAAAGAAAAAAGAATATCCCAGCTCATCTCCTAAGAAAAAAATCAGTTGGAAGGAAAAGTAGAGTTCCTTGATCTTTGTCTTGGTCTCAGTATCCTACACGTCCCCTTGAACAGATAAGGATCCAGAATTTAAGAGGTTCAGAGGACTTCCCTTTTTCCTATCATCATCTTAGGAGTATCCCCAGATCATTGAATGCAGTAGCCATATTGGGATAGGTGGGATGCATATTCAAAGCTTACGAAGAGTCCTCCAGAAAAGCTCTACCATACCTAAGAGATACATCTTGAGTACTCTGGTAAAACACCTTCAGGACCTCCAATATGCTATCTATGCTTCAGATCACTTTCCCTTGAACTCTCTATGTATGCCCTTGTCACCCTCAGTTCCTCACTCTTTCACACCGCTATATGCACTGTGTCCTGTTGATTTTACCCTTGTGATCTCTCTTGTATACACACACATATATATGTGTATCTGTGTATATATAATCCATATGTCATTACTTTCTTATTGTCTCTGCCATTAAACTATAAAAATCTTGAGATCACCGACTGTCCTTTATGTTTCTTTATGTCCCCAGCATTTAGCACAGCACCTAGAATACAGTAGGCACTTAATTAATGTTTCTTGATTGATTGTAAAAGAGTGAGTCAAAGCCTTCTGCAGGAGAAGAGGTGTTTTGTACCAAATGTTCTCACTACGCCATGCTAGTAATCACCCTTTTCTAAAAGTTAATTGAGTCTAACAAAATTGTATCAAATAAAAGTCATGACAGAAAGCACACCAGTGGGAACTTAAAGCTATAGCACTACCAAAAATATATATAAACTTCATCTCCTCAGGGTTAACTCCTAGAACCCTGAAAAGAGATATAGCCAGAGACAAGTCCTGAGGACCTAACACATCAATACAAGTGGAAGTTGAGATAAGGATGCCAAGATACATGAGTTGTCTAAGTGGTATCAGAGATAGCATAATAAACATAGAGTCAGGAAGTCCTGGATTCAGACTCTGCCTCAGATACTTACTATATATGTGGCCATCAATTTCAGTTTCCTCACCTATAAAATGGGGATAATAATAACACCTTAACTCAATTTGTATCAAGTGAAAAAAAAAATATGCTGTGTTTTGTAAACATTAAAGTACACACACACGCACACGCACACACACACACGTTATTAGCATTATTACCTCTCTGGACCTCAGGTTCCTTTGCACTGGATAACTGTTGAAGTCCCTTCTCCCGTGGTTCTAAATCTCTGATCCTTTTAATGACCATTTTGAGAAAAGTTCCTTCAACTTCTATGATAAATGTATGACTTGCTTAGAACATCTCAAAAAAATATTCTCCTCTTGGATTTTTTTTTCCTTTTGAATTCATCCCTATGTTAAAGAGTAATATTTTAGAAAACCTGGAGGAGAATTCTTTTGCTCTCTTGAAAGAAGTCACCAGAGGCATATATAACTCTGAGTTTTCAAAAGCAAGCTGGAACTTATTTGCACAAGCAATTTCAAATGTCTGGACTTGAAAGGTTGGGTTTTCCTGAGCTTTCAGCCAGTTTCTGTTTAATGTGCATAGGATTGCAGTGCCATTTGCCATAATGAGGCCGTCAGACAGAAACCTAGAGCAACAGAGCTGCCATTGGGGATGGCAGAAGCTTCCAGATGTACCCTGTGGACCAGTGTCAGGACAGTCTCTGGTATTTGGAGGGCCTAATAAGATCCTAATCTAGTAAGCTCCTGAAATGTGGAATGTGGTCTAACTCAGCATGCCATACCCTTACCTACTGAGGAATGGAAACCTGAAAGCTGAAGAGCTAACTCCAAATATTTCTGTACCAAATATTCCTCCTCTCCAAGCCAAGTAGAAAGAAAAGTTTTAAAATATGGATACCTAGCAAAATTCAGTTGAAGTGACTATAAATTCGGATTGGTCAATGCAAGGCAAGAGAAGGTATAAGGCAAGGGAAACAGTCAATTCATTTATTTCAACACACAGTTAATGCCTATTAAGTAATACTATAATTAAGCCTCTGTAAGGTCAGTACAGTAGATAGAACACCAGACTTGGAGTCAAGACTCCTCTTTCTGAGTTCAAATCTAGCCTCGGACACTTTCTAACTGTGTGACCTGGGGAAGTCGATTCACATTCTGTCTCAAGTTCTTCATTTGTAAAATGAACTAGAGAAGGAAATCGGAAACTACTCCAGTATCTCTGCCAAGAAAATCCCAAATGGGGCCACAAAGAGTTCGACACAACTGAAAAACAACTGAACAGCGAAGTCTCTGTAGGTATGCTAAAAGGCAGCACGGACAGCAGATCAGTGAACTTGGAGTCAGGACAGTCCTGGGTAAGAATCCTATTTTACATGCCCATTGGTCTCTCATTTAATTTCTCGGAGTCTTAGTTTCCACATCTGTAAAATAAATAACAAAGTAGATGGCCTTTGACAGTAATTCAGACCCAGATCATCACCACCAGAAATTACAGATGGAACTCAAATTTATTATGTGTAGACTATACCAGGAAATAGGAGAAACTTTGCAACATTAGTTCTATTTAAATATCTAGCAAGAAACAGCCTGGTAGCTAGAATTCTACCTCAGAATCTGCCAGATTTCATAAGCAAACAGAGACCAATTCCCACAAAGGCAGACCTCAAAATATCTTTGAGAATTCAGCTTTAAACTGGAACCAGACCACAGGCAGAAACTATTACCCACAATACCCAAGCATACCATTTAACCATAGAAATTTTAAAATATTTTTTAATAGATATTGCTGTACCAAATACTCATCTTCTCCAAACCAAGCAGAATGAAAAGCTTTCAAAATGTAGAGACCTAGCAAATCAAGTCAGAAAGCATTTACTAAGCATTAACTATGTGCTAGACCTGTACTAACTACCGGGCATGCACATAAAAGCCAAAAGAAAGCTAGTGCTTGTCCACAAGGAGGTTATATTTCAATGGGGAAAGGAGAAGGCAATGTGTAAAAGGAAACTAGAAAAGGGTAGCAGGTGGGAAAGCATAAGAAATTAAAATCATATGGAAACAGAAAAACTGTAGACCATCCCCATAATAACATCTACTAAGGGTAGAAGTGGGGAGGGCAGCATGAAGACGAAGGAGTAAATTGATGAACAGAGTTCAAGAGAACTGAGGGGCCATGTGGAAGAATAACTAGGGTTAGAGGTGGAGAGATATCAGGCTGAAGGCCTAAGAATCCAGGCAGAGGACTATGGACTTGGGACAGGACTCATCTAACAAGTTCATTTCAGTATAGATAATTTACAGAGGATTTTGTTTGAAGAAAGTTTTGAAACTTCCATTTTAACCTTGCAATGAAAGGGACATCAAGACCAGTGAAGAGTTGCTTAGATGAATTTGAAAAAAGAAAAGGTTTTTAAAAAATAAAGTATTTAAACGATTTCATTTTGTCCACCTGAGACATGCATTTTTTATTATACATTTAGGTCCAAGAATAAGAGACAATAAATTATGCAATTCCTTAGTGCCATATCTAAGATATTCTATATGCAAAAACCCTTAAATTAATGCAACATTATTAGTGTTGCAAATTTAAGTGCATAAGTAGCCTTCTAATAGAATATATTCATCAGGCTAACTGGTGTTTTAAAACCCCTCCTTGATATTCCTCTATGGCCATGTTTTCAAGCATGATTGAGATCTCGCGCAAGTTAATTTGGGTATTGCTTAGGTAGCCTCTAGCACAGTAACAATACAGTAGCATTCAAATTATTTCTCATCTCTATCCTTTTTGTCCAGGATTTCCCACCCAACTCCAGTCCCATCTATTTGCCTGAGAAATCTCTAACAGTCAGTCTTGTGCCTAAATACAAAATACCTAGAAGTCCCCTATTCCTACCTCCCATAGTGGCTGGAAATTGAAACTGTTATCTGATCGCTATTTCAAATGAATGTTGCTGGAACTAAATTTGCTAAGAAATCCCTCAAATTCACAAAAAAGTTGAGGAAAGCCAGTGACTAGGTAGTTTTACAGAGAAAAAAAAAGAATATGATTGTAGACACCAGCTTTTTGTGCCTAAAAATTGTACAGAATAGTAGACTAGAGAGGGAAAAAGTATTCTGGAAAGGATACTGGGCTTGGAGACAGAAGACTTAGGTTTGAATTGGATTCACAAACTGAAGCGCCATGGGACTATAAAAGCAGAGTATAAAGGATCATAACAACATCAGTTTAGTGCTAGAAGGGACCTTAGATGCCATTGAATACAATTTTGCAGTTTTAGACATGATTTTTCAGATGAGAAAACTGAGACTGAGAGAGAATAAGTAATTGGCCAGGGTCACTCACACGGCTAATAAGTGTCAGAGGCAGGGCTTGCTCCTGACTCCAAGCCTGGCTCTCTATCCACTGGGCCATAGAGCTACCTACAGGAGATGCCATTTATACAGCAGTTGACTGTCCTAGCAGCTCCAAAGGGATTATTAATCAATCAAGTATTTATGAAGTGCCTAGTCAAATCAACTCAACAGGTTTTATCAAGTACTCACAATACACCAAGCGCCATGATAAGCAGTAGAGATGCGAAAAAAGGCAAAAAGTCATAAACTGTCCTGAACAAAAACAGCCTACCATGAATCAGACATTCTGCTAAGAACCAGGGGTCCAAAGACATATGTCTTGGCTCTCAAAAAGCTTACACTGTCCTGGAAAGGATAATATAATATGTATGTGTAAGTGTGTGTGTGTATTTTAAAGAAGACCAGATACCAAGCGATAGGTAAAATCATGAATGTTAATTCTACTGAATTTTTAAAGGATGCACAGAACTGTAAAGGAAAGAGTGGGATGAATAGTACTTATACTGACCCTAAGATTCTCCCTAAAACAAAAATCTGTCTTTTTCATACCAATACAGCTGTATTTTGTAGAATACTGCAGATGTCTAAATAATAAAAGGTGCAGGTCACTAAATGGAGCAACAAACAATGGGCATCAGCAAAAAGCAATATATCATCCATGATAAGCTGCATGCAAGCAGTGGTGTAAAAGATGTCTCCGGGCATGGTAAAGGCAGGGAGGGGAAGGCTGATTGACCATGGAGAAAGAAGAAAGAACCAAGAGACAGATTAGATATGGAACCAGCAACTTAACTTGTTGTTCATAAACCTGAAGGAGGGTCCTCAGCATGTTGGAAAGTATTTATGGAAAGACATGGACAAGAGAAGTACATCATAAATCAGAATAAATGTGTTCTACACTATCAGAGGAAGAGATCACGAAGAAGAGATCACGAATCCATCAAAGTGTTAGTGAAGAAGGATGAGTGGAGAGATAAAAGGAAGGTAGGATGGAGGGATGGATGGATGGATGGATGGATGGATGGATGGATGGATGGAAGGATGGATGGATGGATGGATGGATGGATGGATGGATGGATGGATGGATGGATGGAAAGAGATGAATAGCACTTTACATGGTATGGTGAGAGGTTATGAACATGGAATGACAATGAGGAGTGCTTATAGGCAAGAGAATGGCAAATGTTGGAAGCCAGGCCACTGTGCTTAAATTGTGCTTAAACATTGTGTTTCATCATTGTTCCTTTTCTTCAAGCATATATTCGATTTTTCCTTGACTTGCTACTAACTTATCCTCTTCCTCAGTATTCTCAGGAAATATTCTCAGAAGAAGGATGCTACCTGGGGGGAGGGGGAAGTGGAAGTTATAATGATACCTCTTCCTACCAAATTCAGGTTCTGATTCTGATTGGTTCTTAGCCCTTCCCACTACTACTGCTCACTCCATCTTTCCTTCATACTGCAAAGGAGAAAGAAAATTTATTGCTACTCTATTAACCACTTCACTATTGATCATGGAGGCATGGACAATTAAAGAGCAAAAGTGATGGTGCTCTAACATATTTCCCAAAAAATCAGAGAATTTGGCAGCAAAGAAAGCACACTATAGGGCGGAGCAGTCTCAGGATGAAATCAAATCATAAGGGTATGTTAGGGTTAATGATTTTGTTAAACTGACCAAATGGTTTTGTATACATTAATTTCATGAGTTTCAGACTGCAGGGGTGACTGACAAAATGTGTATAATAGGGATCCAGTTAAAAATGTGGATGGGCTTTGTGATAACCTAAGTAAATACTATGGGATGCAAATATTTGGGGTAAACTGTAAAATAATTAGCATCTCACTTTATATGTGCTTTTAATAAATAGAACTTCATGATATGGAAACAGAAGAGTCATTTGGTCTGTCTAATTTCAAACTGAGTCCAAAAATACAAATAATGTTTCCAGCTTTTTTAAATGATTCAATTTGAGTAAATATCTTAACCTTGCTAAGATTAGATATTTCTCTGTGTAAAGTTTTTATAATTATATTTGCCTGCCCTTTCCCCAACACCACCGTCTTCCTCTTAGGTGTGTAACATGAAAGATCTATGATTTCATCAATGTTGGTAATATCAGGTATGAAAAGTCTTCCACCAAGAGGATCATACGTCTGTGGCTTAGTAGATAAGTTTTAGGGAGTTGCCTGAGATATTAAAAGAGTTAAAATGCTTTGCCCAGGATCATATATAGCCAAAAAATATCAGAAGCAGTATTTGAATTCAAGTCTGTTCTCATTCCACGTTGAACATTCTAAGGTCATGATGCCTCTAGAACTCAGGTGTGCTGTGATGATTAATTAAATAGTATTTATAAAGCACTTTGAGTTCCTTAGAGAAAAATGCTTCTTAAACAGAAGGAACCAGTGTCCCAGACAGATATAATAACCCCATGTAAATACAACCAACCTTCCATTTACAAAAGAGACTCTAAATACACACATAACAAGCCATAGTTAGCACATTCAAACACTATAAAATAAATGATTGGGTTTTTTTTTCCTTTGGATCATGCAGTTGGGACTAATTCTGCAAATTTGAAGGTTATCCCTAAATAACCAAATCCTCATTTGCACTGCTAACTAGCTCTTTAGTACATCTGCAAATAGAACATATTACATTCCTATCATCTAACAACTTTCCCATTAGCTACAGTAAATACTCTGCACTTTTGTTACCAATCAGTTCCCCATAGAGTTATGGGTTATAAGTTTAATCGTTTCATTTGCATATCCAGCTGAGGTAAATTAGAAAATTCACCAGTACTCATTACACTTTATTGCTTTACAAACACAGATGTCTGCTTTGCCAGGCCCGCTTAACCCTGACCTACTAAAGAAAGAGACTGAAAAAATACAACGGGAAAATTGACACTGTGTTCTCTTGGCTTCCCATCTATGAACTACACTCAATTTATCAAGAAAGGAAGAAAACTGACTTTTTGAATCACCAGAGTCAGCCTAAAAAATCCCAACAATTGGACATGACTTTGGCTGGTTATCCAGCCGAGGTTAAAGATAGCTTTGACGTTGTTTCCTGGTGACATTCAGTCTAAAGCAGAGCCTCTTAACATCCTCTGTGTCATGGACTTCCTCAGTAATCTCAGAATAATGTTTGAAAATGCATAAAATAAAACACATAGGATTACAAAGAAAACCAATCTTATTGAAACATGGCTATGAAAATATTAAAAGTTTCAAGTTCATGGACCCCCTGAAATCTATCCACAGATTTCTTATGTATCTGTGGACTTCAGATTAAGAGCTCCTGTTCTGAGCTAAGGAACTCTATACATGGGAAGTTCATTGCCTTGCAAAAAAGGATAATTAACCAAACAGGAAGATGGGGGCATAGTGGGGGGAAACCAATTTAGTGTTGTCTAACTTGGTGTGAAAGCTGGTGATTTTATCCCATAAAATGTAAAGGAAAACAAAATCTTCAAGTTTCATTTAATAATAGAGTCAAGGGATCTTGGAGGCTATCTATTCAATACAATTCAATGTATATTTATTGAGCACCTACTATGTGCCTGGCACTATGTCATAAGTTGGTGATACAAATGAGAAAAGAAAGCCAGGCCTTGCCTTCAGATGAGCTTGCAATCTAATGGAGGAAGACAAACATGCAAAAAGGAGACTGAAAAGCAAAGCTGCTGGCCCTGGAACAGAGGTATGATGTTCTGTGAAGCTGAAACCAAGCAGAGCTGCTGAAGGAAAATGGAGAGTTACCTGGAAAGTTCAGATCTGATCTCCCTATAAAGGAAGATTTTGGAAGGAATTTATTGCTCCACTCTCCAATCAGAGAAAAGAGAAAACTGAAGAGAGGAGAGACAGAGACAGAGATAGATGGAGATGGAGACAGAGAATCAGAGAGAAAGAAAGAGACAGAGAGAGAGAGAAAGACCAAGGTGAAAGGAAGGAAGGAAGGAAGGAAGGAAGGAAGGAAGGAAGGAAGGAAGGAAGGAAGGAAGGAAGGAAGGAAGGAAGGAAGGAAGGAAGGAAGGAAGGAAAGGAAGGAAAGGAAGAAAGACAGGAAGGAAGGAAGGAAGGAAGGAAGGAAGGAAGGAAGGAAGGAAGGAAGGAAGGAAGGAAGGAAGGAAGGAAAGGAAGGAAGGAAGGAAGGAAGGAAGGAAGGAAGGAAGGAAGGAAGGAAGGAAGGAAGGAAGGAAGGAAGGAAGGAAGGAAGGAAGGAAGGAAGGAAATATCTACAGAATTAATAATAGCAGATTTGGAGTTGGCTGAGGGAAGGTATTGGTATCTAGAAGCATAAAAGTTTCTGAGACATGACAAATGATGATAAATATATTCAGTATCAGTCAATCAGCCTGGTGTTACAATTTCAGGTGATCAGCTCAACCTGGGTGAGGCCTGATGTCAAAACCAATCAAAGTGTTAGGACATTCAAGATCATTTCTCCAACAATTGTCAAATCCAAACTAAAATTTTTTTTCTGCTGGGATCTCAAATATATGTTTGTACATGGTATCAATTTTCATTTTTCATCCCTCTCTTTGCTTCTTTATATCTTATCTGCTGTTCTTTTAATGTTTCCTGTAGAGAAACATACGCAATGAAATTTAGACTGTCTCTGGCTGATTTAGGGAGGAAAACCTTCAACAGCACCCGGTGTTGCATTTCTGCTACTATATCAAGACTGAGTTCTTCCAGGCTCTGGGGCATCACTTTATGGAAGAGCAGTGAGCTCATCATCCAGGGCTGAAATAGGGCCTTCCTTTCCTGAAGAAACAAGAAGTCCTTCTTTTGCAAGAACAGATTCATTATCAAGGGGAGCTCCACCATCTTCAGGAGGAGAGAGGGGCCCTTTCCAGAGGAGGAAGGCCTTCTCTTTACAAATGAAGAAACAGGGATCAAGAGATGGTGAACTCCAAAATTATTCTGAACTTCTGTGCATATGACCAACAGACCTGTGAAACTAAAGCCCACTAAAATTCTTTGGAGGTTAGGAAAATTTATCTCTGTAAGTTCAAATCTGGCCTCAGACACTTGCTAGTTGTGTGACCCTGGGCAACTCACTTAACCCTGTTTGCCTCAGTTTCCTCATCGGTAAAATAAGCTGTAGAAGGAAATGGCCAACCCCTCCAGTGTCTTTGCCAAAAAAACCCCAGATGGGGCCACAAAAAGTCATCCATGACTGAAATAACAGAAAAAAACAAAAATAGTCTGCTGAGGTTTGCAAAGCATTTTACAAATATTAGAATATTTTATCCTTACAACAACCCTAGGAGATAAGTGCTATTTTTAGCCCATTTTACAGATAAGAAAACTGAGGAACAGAAAGCAGAATTTACTTGCCTACATTCATGTAGAGTGTCTGGGGTCAACTTTGAACTCAGGATTTGCTACTAACCCCAGTGCTTTACCCACTGCACCACCTAGCTCCATTGTCATCTACCACTGACCCAACAGCAAAGATGATCCAAATTCTTCTCCCAGAAACAGATTCTCACCAGAATATAAGGGTGAGATACAAAATATTAAACTTATGTTTGGTTAACTGCCTCATCTTCAATGTATTATTCCAAGTAATTGTTATCCCTGCAACAAAATCCTTTAGGTCTTGGCCATAGGTCAGCCTTTATGTTCATGGCAACAAAAGACATTTAAATACAAAATGGAAAACACAGTCAAAGTCCTCGCTGATATGTTTCGGCATGAGAGTTGGCTAATAGGCCATTATAGAGCTGCAGAATCACGTTGCTGAAAGGGACCTCAAGAGGTTACCTCCTCAAGCCTCCTGCCAAACAGAAGTCCGCAGCAATCTAAACAAACGGTTGTCTCTCCTGGTCTAAAACATCTCCAGGGATGGCACCACCTGTCAAAAACAGCTCAGCCTCCATTTTGGCAGCGCAGCAGCTAAGTGAGGATCTATAAGCCTGGGAAACTGATCAATACTCTCCAGGCTACAGGAATACACCATGAACATGTCTACAAGACAGAAAACAGTACTGACAATTCCCAGTGGCTTGACTTTAAAACAACCCCAGTCCACCTGATGAAACATTTAATCAACTCAGGTATTTCAAGCCTTCATGTTCTGAGGGATCCAGGGGAGGTTTTCAGCCAAACCCATTGATTAGTGTTGTTTAGTCTTCCGAAACAATCTCTCTTGTCCATACTGAGAGGTTCCAGTGTTGAATCACTGGCAGGGTATGTCTAGCTAGTCCTATAACATGACTCCCAAAGAAAGCAGGGTCTTGGAGCTAATTAATAGCAAGTGCTCATATGGGACTTTAATGTTTGTTACACACTGGTCCATATGTTATCTCATCTGATTCTCTCAACAACCCTGTGAGGCAAGTGCAATTATTATTCTCATTTATGGATGAGGAAATTAAGGCAAAAAGAAAGTAAATGAATAGTCCAGGGTCACACAGCTAGAAAGCGTGGGAGGTAGGATTATAATTCAGGTCTTCCTGACTCCAATTCAGCGGTCACTGGTGGCTCTCATTAGAGAAAATGTATACATATTTGTAAAAGACTATGGAAATATGTTTTGGTAGGTTGGGTTTATTTTCAGAATCATGACTAGCAGTGGTAGCGACCAGGGCAAATAGCAGTCACAGCAGGCACCCTTAAGATGTTTTTTGGGTTTTTTTTTAAAGAACAGGTTCAGTTAATGCATAGAAAAGAGGCGTCAAAGCTTAGGAGACAAGCCCCTTGAGGAATGAGATAGAGACCTTGCTGCTGGAAGACAGGTTATTGCTGAGAGAGAGAAACGATCCAGGAAGGAGCTTTTCTGGGGGACACCCGAGGTTCTGGAAGAAGCCTGATATCACGTGGCTTGCTATTTTAAGTAATCATTTTGTTAATCATTTTGTCCTAAAGCCCAGTCATTTCTATTTGATGACAAAAAGCAAGCGTTATTAGAGCCCTCAAAATTACAACACCCTGGATTTACCTTTAGATGGCTCTACCCATTGGTAGAACCCTAATAAATTTAAGCTATGGAGCTCAACTCAATTCAACATTAATTTATTACCTACCACAGGTGAAGTACTGTGCTGGTTGTTGAGGATACAATGATGAAAACAGACTCAGGCTCTTCCTCCAATGTGATCTTTGATCTCAGGTTGTCTCCCATGCCTGGAATGCTCTGCTCCTCCGCTCCAGCCCTATCTGCCTTTAAGTCCCAATTAAAATCCCCCCCTTTTTTTTTTTACTTAAAGCCTTTTTCAATCTCTCTTAATTCCAGTGCCTCCCCCCTGCCAATTTCTTCCCATTTATCCTGTACATAGCTTGCTCTACATAGATTTGCTGACATATCTCCCCATTAGATTGTAAGTTTCTTGAGGGCAGGGACATTTTCCCTCTTTTTGTCTCTCCAGCACTTAGCCCAGTGTCTGGCACATAACTGGTACTCAATAAATGTTAATTGATTGCTGGATTGATTGTGACACTGATCCACTTGCTGCTACCCACACATGACACTCCATCAGCCATGGCTTCCTCTCCGAGGCCTGGATCATTTCCCCTCTTTACCTTTACCTCATAGCTTCCCTGGCTTCCCTTAAGAATCAGCTCAAATCTTCTCTTCTGCACGAGATTTTTCCTGATCTTGCTCCCAGCCCTTTCTCTCTTTCTCTTGCATTTTCACTATCTCATATGTAGATAATTGCCTACATGCTAGCTTCTCCATTAGAAGTGTAAGTACCTTCCCACAGAGATAAAACTATTTAAAGTAGCTCTTTTCTTCATCACATTTTTTTGTGAAAACTAAGGGACCTTCCACCTGTTGAGGAAGACCCAAATAAATCATTGTATACAAATGTAATGGAATATTACTATGCTGTAAGAAATGATGAAATGGACAGTTTCAGAGGAAAATTGAGAAGATCTCTATGAACTGATGTTGAGTGAAGTAAGTAGAACCAGAAGCAGTTGGTGGCTCTGTAAATAGAGTTCTGGGCCAGGACTCAAGAATACCTGAGTTCAGATCCAGCCTCAGAAGCTTATTAGCTGTGGGAGACTGGGATAGTCATTTAACCTCTATCTTCCTCAGTTTCCTCAACTATAAAATGAAAAGCTTTGAAGACTCAGAGTTGTTATAAGGACCAAATGGGATAATATATGTAAAAAGTGCTTGTCACAAAGTAGGTGCTATAAAAATGTTCATTCGCTCTCTCCTCCCCACAAGACAATAATTTATATACAAAGATAACAACATTCAAAAGGGAGAAAAAAACTTTCAAAGACTAGAACACTGATCAGTGTACGGACAACAGTGCCTATGGAGCAGAAACGAGGAAGTATGTTACCTACCTCTTGACAGAAAGATGAAATGAGACATACATTTAAGGACGTGAACAATGTGAGTTTGTTTTTGTTTAGCTATATAACTTTGTTATGAGAGTGTATTTTTTTTTCCTTTTTATGGTTAGGAGATGGTAAAAAAAAAAGGTGAGAGGGAGAGAAAATAAATTCTTGTTCATCAGAATTTTTAAAAACAATTTAAGTTCCTTGAGGGGAGGAACCATGTTTGTTAGTTCTCCTTGTATTCCCAGCATTTAGCAAAGTGCCTGGCACATAGCAAACTTTTAATAAATGCTTATTGGTTTAACGATTTTAAAATGTGACATTCCTTTCTGTCCCTTCTTCTGGAGTCAAGGAATTTCTTATGCTATTTCTTTGCAACCTTGATTTTCCCTCCAACTTATAATTTCTCTGCAGTCAGTGGGGAGATGATGAATCTAGACCTTTTTTTTTCAGTAAATGAAATTAGCATCTTTTGCTACATTGATGCATATAAATTGAAGTTGAGTGGGAGACCCAGGCCGTCAGCTATTGCTTTTGAAATTTAGCTGCTGACATGACATGGACATTGCTGAAATGTTTCCAGCAGTGATCCAGCACCAAACTTGCTAGCTGGAATTTTGCCTGTTCCAGATTTCCATTTTGGCATCATGCTAATCGCTTCCTTCCAAACGAATTCTTCCGTCAATTGTTCAGGGATAGAAGGCTTATTATTTCCTTCCCTTCACTCTCTTTTCAAAGTGCCATGTTGCTGTAATACATTCTCAGAATCTTAGATTTGGAAGAGACCTCTGAGGCCATTTAAGTCAATCCACCTCTGAAGAAGAGTCCCATCTTTAGCCTAGGAAATATTTATTGCTTGGCTGACTGGTGTCATTCAGTCATTATGTGAATGAAGGCCTAGAGCAGACAGTGGACCGGTCTTTCCCAATGAGGCTCTTAGACCTCTTCAGTACATTGTCTTATTGCCTTCTCTGGGATATATGAGGTGTTCAGGGAGGACCAGCACCTCTGGCGATGACTTGCCAAGTCCTATTCATCCATCTTTGGTGTCCACATTCACCAGCTCTCACGTGTAGCTCCAAGTAGAGTTTGCAGTGGTATACACTGGTATACCCTTCTCAGCAGGTAGATGGGTTTAAACCAAGTTGAGGTCCACCAACACGCCTCAAACCTTTCAGTGAATTAGGGAGATGTCAACCCCAAGGATATGAAGACTTCCCCCAATGAAATGGGCAGATGAGAACAATTTGTTCCAACAGCCATGAATACGACTGGAGCAGGAGCTAAGGAGTTCTTGGGGTTTGATTAGACATCAAAGACGCCAAGGTCATCCACCACTTCCCCAGACATGGCCAGTTACCTTGACTTTTGTCCTGCCATTGGACTTCAATGACTGTGCAACTCTGCCTCACTTAAATCCAACTCACGCATGAGTCAAGACATCACCCTTGTGATGTCATTGATCATTTTTAGAATGAAGGATAAACAACCTTCTTTGGGCATTGTCTGTGGCTCATCTTCTTTTTTGTTCCTTGTTCTGCCACTCACTCTGCAATCACAGATCATATAAACTTTTTTCCTCAGGTAATAAATAGCCAAAGAGTTGTTCCAATTTTTATTTTAATCATACAATAGAGTTTTCCCCATGCACTGTGTGCTATAAAGGTCTAGTTGGTTCCTATTTCAAGATATTGTATAACATGATATAGTGTTAAGAGAACAGGATCTGAAGTTTGGAAACATGGATTCCACTGTGAGGTGGAGGACCTTGAAAAATTGATTTTAACTTTTCTATTTCATCTTTGATCAAATGAGACAAACAATACATGATCCACTTAGTTCATAACATGTTTTATTTGGACTGAGTGAATATATATGAATATATGAAAATATCTTTGAAGTTGTCAAGTACAATATAGATATGACACTAGGGAATGTCTAAATAAATTATGGTCTATTATATAGTATACTCTAATGCATTACTGTGGTGTGGAGGTGTTCTAGAGGAACATGGCAGAAGAAAAAGATACTTCCACATTAGAATGACTTTAAGTATGGTATGAAAGAAGCTAGGTGACAATGTCAGAAGGTCTTGAGTTCAAATCCAGCCTCAGACACTTTCTGACTATGCCCATGGGCAAGTCACCTCACTTCTCTGCCTCAGTTTCCTCATCTGTAAAGTAGGGGGTAAAAATAGCACCTACCTCCCCAGGTTGTTGTGAGATGAAATGAGAGAACATTTGTAAAAAAATTTTTGCAAAGTTTAAATAACTATATAATAGCTATTGTTATTTATAATATTACTTATTATGTAAGTAAATAGTAGCTATTATTAATATTATTAGCTTGCATCTGCTTTCTGAGACCCAGGTTCCCTCAGTAAAAAAGGGGCTCATCACCAGCACGCTGGCTACTTCATGATGAATTCTTTGGTCATGGCACCATGCGATAGCCCTGGAAGATCAACAGTAGAAGAAGATAGAATGGGATTTGAGTTTGTTTGCTTTTTTAATGGAGTAGTATAATTGTGTTGGAGACAAGTCTGTGACTGACTAGGGGAGTGGGGAAGAGAGATGTGACCTATCTTCCCACCCTCTCACTGATTGATAACATGTCCAAGGGTGTCAAGGCATAGCACCCTGATGTTATTCCATGGCCCCCACTTTGAACACTGGTCTAGACTATGAAATCCTATTAAATAGAAAATTTATAGAGTTTCTCCAACATTACACACACACACCCACGCACACACACGTATCTTGGGATAAACACTGAAAACGAACAATGAATTCAGCACAGAACTGAGTAGGAGAAGAAAGGACTTGGCTACCTTTGGGAAAATGAAGTTATTTTAATGACCCCAAACTTCTCCTTGAAAAGAAGGTCCATCTTTTTAATGTGGATGTTCTACTATTGTTGTATGACTGTGAATCTTGAAACACTGCAATCTAAAAAGAATTAAAAATGACTATCACCCAGAGGGCAGCGGAGATGGGGGCATGGATAGGCTGAACCACCTAGAAAACAAGGTATTATAAAGGAGAAACAGAATAAAAGACGCCATCAAAGAAGTGTCCGAGCAAAAAAGAATTTGGGTCAATCACACGGTGAAAGTGAGGGACTGTCAATGGACGGTCCTTGTGCTCGACTGGTACCTTCACACTGATGAGAGTGAAGAAGACCTCTGGCATATCAGGTAAAGCCCCTGTGAGCAATTGAGATGCAAAGGAGGGGGGACCTTGAATGAATCTGGATCTACACTGATGGAAAGAGTACCCACATCAATTAGATCACACATCCCTGGAGTAGGTCAATATAAAAATAAATTATGGCACGGTAAAAAATGGATCACAAAAGGAAATGTGAAAACACTTATGTGCAGTGAAACAAAGTGACATCAGCCAAGTCATATATATATATATACATATATATATATATATATATATATATATATAGAGAGAGAGAGAGAGAGAGAGAGAGAGAGAAGGAAGAAAGGAAGGGAGAAAGGGAAGGAAGGAAAGAAGGAAGGAAAGGAGAGATAAGGAGAAGGAAAAGGGAAGAAAAAACTAGCAGTGACAGAATTCATCATACTCGAAAGGAGATATAGAACAAACACATTTCCTTTATTTATTGTCAGTCATTCTTTTAGCATACCTTAATAAATGCTAGGAAGAGTTGTGATAGAATTGAGGGTTAGATAAATACCCCCACCCCTTGATTTTCTCATTTGGTTGTTTCGGTCACAGTTCTTTAATGTATATTAACATTTTTAAAGCTTAAAATATGATTATAAAATTCTGAACCTCAACAGAACCATAGATTTCATCTAGTCTAATCTTTTTGTACAGATGAGATTCAGAGAGGTTGCACAATTTGCCCCAAATCACACAGCAAATTAGGGAAATCTAGGATTAGAAACTGTCCCACCACCACCATAACATTCTTGGAATTAAATTTCTTGCAGATAATAACTCTATCCAGTATTGGGTCATATTAGTCTAAAACCCAGATAGTACTACCAAGTCAGCCTCCTGCAAATATTAAACAAGCTAGCCTCTTCTCAGCTTTTGATGGAGAGCTGCAGAGCGACGGAGAGAGGGGGGGGGGGGGGGAGAAAGAGTGAAAGAGAGAGAGGGAGAGAGTGAAAGAGAGAGGGAGAGAGTGAAAGAGAGAGAGGGAGAAAGAGAGAGAGAGAGAGGGAGAGGGGGGGGAGAGAGAGAGGGAGAGAGAGAGAGAAAGAGAGAGACAGAGAGAGAGAGAGATTTCAAGGTAAAAACAGACATTATCCTGAGTTACAGAAATGAGAAGTAATTAAGTTGTCCATTGTACTACCAGATGGGATTTTGCAGGTGTTACTGGGGAAAGAAAGGACAGTTTCTTGGCCTTCACAACAGTAACATAACTCTTTACATCACAACTGATCATGTTTGATGACTGTTGAGACTCCCCTGGTATTTTTCACTCCCTATGTAGAATAATAGGGACAACACTGGCTTGGCACATTTTTTCCACCATAATCTTTGCACATTTCCTACTACTTCAGGACTCTCCAAAGTCTGACTCCCCCTACTCTGCTTACTATTTAGCTCACCTCCTCCATTTCAGATCTCCCTGTAAGATATAAGTAAACATAAAGAAATATATCTTTCCAATCAACAATTGTGACATTCTATTCTGAGTATAGATAAATGAGTATATTAGTCACATTTCTTTCTGCTATTCATTGCACAGAATCAATGCAACATCAGAACAGGTAACCCAGTTATTTATAATGTGACTCTGAAAGAATGTCTTCCTTAAAGAACTAAAGTAATTAATTTTTTAATGACCACAGCTTTTGAAAAGTTACAAAATGCTCTAAGCAGAAAAGGCAAAGAGGAAGAAAAAGAAAGAAGGAAAGAAATGTGTGTGAGAAAGGAGGAAGAAAAGGAGGAGAAAAAAGAAAGAAAAAGAATGAGGGAGAAAAAGTAAGAGAAAGAAGGAGAGAAAGAAAGGAAAGAAGGAAGAAAAGAGGAAAGAAAAGACAGATATGAGAGAGGAAGGAGAGAGAGAGAGACAGAGCAAGAGAGAGAATGTCTTAAATGGTCACATCACCTCAATGACAGGGTATTCTCTTTTTATCACTTTTATTTTCAGGTTAGAAGGTTATTAACCTGGATCTTGGGATGGATGAACATCAATTATACCAACAGAACAGATAAATGAAATTCAAATTAAAAATTAAACATGCACAACCATTCAGACAGCACAAGACTTCTAACAGGATTTTTAATAGGAGAAATGAAGACTAGACAAGTCTTCTCGATTTTAATTGCTATATTCATTGGACAAGGGGGGAAATGTATGAAGATACATAAACCAAGTTCAAAAAAAAATAAAATTAAAGTATGAAGAGTAGACTATGATGACCTCTTCTTACCTCTGTATCTCTCATTTCACAAACATTATTATGACAAATCTATTTTAATTTCATTGATTTTGTGGCTGTCCTTTAAATAAAAGAACAATATAAATAGAAAATAGATTGTATTTTCATGTGCAATCTATTCAGATTCTAGCTGGAATGGCAAATGAGTTCATAGGATTTAGTGACCTTACTAGAAGTCATTTAGCGAAGTGTTACAATGCGTAGATCACGGGAGTCAGGGCACTCACTTCAAATCTGACCCCGGGTACTTCCTAGGTATGTGACCGTAGGCAAGTCATTTAAATTTTGTCTGCCTCAGTTTCCTCATCTGGAAAATAGGGATGATAATAACACCTACCTCCCAGGGTTGTTGTGAGGATAAAATGAGATAACATTTGTAAAGTTTGTAAACCTTAAAGCATGATATAGGTGTGAGTTATTTTTGTTGTTACTGAATCAATTAAGAAAATTAAGTTACCAGGGCGCTAACATGATTTGGCTCATAGATCTAGAGTTGGACGGGATGTCAGATACCATCGAGTCCAGTGCTTCTTAAGCTGTGAGTTGTGACCCCATATGGGGTCATGACAAATCTGTCAACAGTAAAACGTTTCCGGACATGCAACGACCAAATATTCATTCAAAATCAAACGCATAAAGAACTTTAAAAATTCCCAATGTTGTCTTAAGGCAAAACGCCCTCCACATCCAGAGAAAGAACTATGGAATTCAATCACAGAATGGAGCAGATCATTTTCTTTTGTATTATGTTTTGGTTTGTTTTACAATTTCTCCCATTCATTTTAAATCTTCTAAGGTGAAATTGTATTCAGTACATTTGTGTATTGTATGTGTGATTGTGTATTGTATGTATGATATGTGTAGAACCTATATAAAATTGCATGCCATCTCAGGGAGGGATGGGGAAGGAGGGGAAAAAAAATCTAAGATAAATAGAAGTGATTGTAGAACACTGAAAACAAATAAAATTAATTTAAAAAAATCAAACGCATAAGGAATCTGAGGTGTTTCTGGCAGCACTTGCTCATGTTGCATCACCAGACTTCACTGCAGCCTTGGTTCTGAACACAAAGCATGCACACTTTGCATTTTACACATTGACCTCAGGCCACACAATGCCAAAAATGCTGCCAAAATGTGAAAATGGGTCTTGAGTGGAAAAAGTATAAGAAGTCCTGAATTCTATCTAACTTCCTCATTTTAAATATACGGAAAATGGAGTGAACAGTGTTCAAGGTCTCAGAAGTAGGATTTGAATCCATACACAGGTTATGCCTCCAAATCCCACCCTCTTTCCATGGCACCACACCACTTCCCATTGCAGGGCACATCTCTGAGTTTACACAAGAATCCAATTCACAGAAGCACAGAATTGTAGAGTTGTAAACATCCTTCCCTAGAGGTCACCCTGACCAAACTGCACCCAGACAAATATCCCTTCTATGACATACCCAATAAGTTTTTATCTCCCTTTTGGTTGAAGACCTTTAATGAAGATGAGCTCACTATTTTTCAATGAAGTCTATTCCATTTTCTAATACGTCTCTTCATGAGGCAGTCAAAAATGTGCCTTTTTTACAAATTCTGTCTATTGCCCTCTAAAGTCAAGAACAAAGACATTCCAATACTAGCACCTTCCTTCTGTTGAAGGATCTCCTATTTATTTTGTATAGATCATTTTTGTGTATAGTTGTTTCCATGACATCTCCCCCATTACAACGAATACCAAAACATGTAAAACTTCCCACACTCTGTGCCATCATGAATGAGAAATGTGAGACAAAGAAATAAAGTATTCTTCCATTTCCTTCTAATGACTGGTATAAACTCATCACAATTAGCATATCATATGAAAGGAGGAAATTTGTCACTGTTGTTGAATAGCTGTTTTTCAGTCATGTCTGACTCTTTGTGACCCTGTTTGGAGTTTTCTCAGCAAAGATACTGGAGTGGTTTGCCATTTCCTTCTCCAGCTCATTTTACAAATGAGGAAACTGAGGCACAGAGGCACACATCTAATGTATGAGGCCAGATTTGAGGAGTTTTCTTGGCTCCAAGCCCAGCACTCTATCCACTACACCATCTGGCTACCCAGTAGAGTAAGGGAATAAGTCAGAAAACTTGGGTTCATATCCCAGCTCTGTTATGTCTGCCTGTGTGGTCATAGGCAAGTCACTTCACATCTGGGGACCCCAGCACTTAGTACATACAGTGCCTCACCTATATTGGAACTTAATAACTGCTCGTTGTCTGGTTGTTTCACGATCTATAAATGAGACAGTTCCGGAGATGTACCCAAACATCCATTCTACTTTTAAACCTATGACTGGAATACACAAAATAAAGATAGATACTGACATTAAAAAAAACGTAATGAGGCCCCTTCCAGCTCTAATTATTTTTTTATTTCTTAAATCCCATGATGGGGGAAGCTAGAAGAAAAATACTTTTCTTGGGTCCAAGGCAGTTGTCACAACTGGATCAAATAAATAAAATAAATTAAGTTTAATTTTTGTATATCTCTCTGTATCTCTACAACTGACATATCATGACTTTGTAGGTCATTGATTACCTGTTCTATCATGTCCTGAAATAACCAGTTGCATCAATTAATTCTTCCATTAATTTAAAAAATAGACAATTGGGGGTAAAGAGTAGAAGAGAGTGATCATGTATAGTTTTAAATGATTTGTAGTACAAAATAAAGTGCACATTTCCTGTTTCCTAAGTGAAATTATTTTCTCTTTCGCAGATTCACCTGTCACCCTTGTTAATATTCCAAAATCTCTCTTCAGTTCCGACCTCTTGCCTGCATATTAGTTAACTCAATTCAACAAATTCTTATTAAATAACTAACGTGGGCAAGACTCTGTGTTAGGCAATGGGGACATAAAATCCAAAAATAAGACAGTCTCTGTTTTATGTGCTTACGTTCTACTGGGACTTACTTTTGACACATAGAAAAAAGGCAATATAATTTGAAGGTGAGAAGTCCAAAAATTACAGGAATCAGAGAAGACTTTCCATCGAGGGGTACACCTGATCTGACTGAAGAAAGCTAAGGATTATCAGATGTGGCATGAAGAGGGAGTGTGTTCTTGACACAGGCATAGAGAGATGGCCTAAATGTACAGGGGTAATAGATGCAAATATGAAGACTTGATTACAGATTGGGTTCAGAGACAAAAGAAATTTTCAGAATTAGAGAAACTGAAGTCTCAAAAGTAGAAAGTAATACAGGGCTGAACTGTTCTCTTTTATTCCTTCAAATTTATTTATTTGCTTGTTTGTTTATTCTCAATTTTCAGCAATCGCTTCCACAACTTTTCAATTTTCTCTTCCTCCTTCCTCAAGATGGCATGCAATCTTATATGGGCTCTACAGATACGTTCCTATTAAACACATTTTCATATTTGTCATGGTGCATAAAAGAATTAAAACAAATGAGGGAAAGCATGAGTAAAACTAAAAAAATCTAAACATAACAAAAGACAAAATAGTCTGCCTCAGTCAGCATTCCCATTCGCTAGTTCTTTCTCTGGATGTGGATGCATTTTTGCATCATGAGTCCTTTGGAAATCTTTTAGATCCTTGCATTGCTATGAAGGACAAAAACTATCAAAAAAACAGTCCTCACACACTATGGCTGTTATTGTGTATAATATTCTCCTGGTTCTGCTCACTTCACTCAGCATCAGTTCATATAAGTCCATCCAGGTATTTCTGAAGTCCACTTGTTCATCATTTCTTATAGCACAAAAATATTCCATTACATTCATGTACCACAACTTGCTCAACCATTCCTCACTTGATGGATATTCCCTCAATTTCCAGTTCTTGGCCACCACAAAAAGAGCTGCTATAAATATTTTTATACATGTGGGACCCTTTCCTATTTTTATCAATTCTGAAAGTGATACTGATGGGTCAAAGGGTATGCACATTTTTATGGCCCTTTGGGCATAGTTCCATATTGCTCTCCAGAATAGTTGGATCAGCTCCCAGCTCCACCAACAATGAATTAATGTTCCAACTCTTCCACATCTTCTCCAACATTTATTATATTCCTGTTTTGTCATGTTAGCAAATCTGATAGGTATTATGTGGTACCTCAGAGTTGTTTCGATTTGCATCTCTCTAATCAATAGTGATCTAGAGCATTTTTTCATATATCTATAGATAGCTTTAATTCCTTCCTCTGAAAACTGCCCTGAACAGTTTTGTTAATTTATAAAATCACCAAATTATCACTAAAACTAATGGAGAGGAAAATTAAATTACTAAAATAAAAAAAGAATAAGATGAAGTCATAACAAATAGAAGACATAAAGAGAATTATAAGAAACTACAATACGATTATGAGCCAGAAAAAAATTGAGAATAATTCAGAGTAATTAGATTAGTATCTGCAAAAATATAAAATACCTAAACTAATAAAATAATCTAATAAAGCTCTTAAACAACCTCAGTCAAAGCATTAAACAAGCCATAAATGCCAAAGAAAAAAATTGCAGGGCTAAATGGATTTGCAAGTGAATTCTATTAAACATTTAAAAGGCAATTAATATCTATAACACAAAAATTAGAGATATAGGGTGTTGAACCAAACTCCTTTGTGAAACAAATATGGTTCCAATACCCAAAACAGGGAAAGACAAATAAAAGAGAAATATAAATATTTTATGAATGACCATTGATACAAAAAATTTTAAGTAAAATTCTTGTAAAGAAACTACATCAATATAGGTAAAAAAAATGATTCATTATGACTCAACTAGGCTCAAACCAAATATGTAATGATGGTTCAACATTAGGAAAACAATTAGCATAATCTATCATATAAATAAAAAAAATCATTTGATTATATCAATAGTGGCAGAAAAAGATTTTGGTAAGATATAACACTGATTTATGTAAAAACTATAAAACATATACACATGACAGAACTCCTTTTAATCAAGTCCTAAATCTAAAATCAAAAGTAAGCATTGTCTGTAATGGAAAGACATTAGAAACTTTCCCAATACAAATAAGGATAAAGCAAAGATGTTCCCTTTTTCCAATATTATTTGACATAGTTCTAGAAATGATAATTATATCAATAAGGCAACAGAGCAAAAACAAAGCATAAATCTCAGCAAAGAGGAAAGAAAATTATTTGTAGATATCATACTTAGGAAATCTCAGAGAATCAATAAAAAATTTAATGAGATTATTTGTTTCAGAAAATTAACACAATACAAAATAAACCTGCAGAAATAATCAGCATTTCCACACAGTTCTAAAAATATCAAGAAGACATTATTTGAGAGATCCACTAAAATGCTACAAAATGCATACAATTATCTGGGAGTTAACTTACAAAGACCTATGCAAAACACCATAAGCTAAAAATCCTCTTTTCAGAAATAAAGACAAGTAATTAGAGATAAATTTACTGGTCATGATTCGGATATGCCATTATAATAAAATTATATTATACATATTAATTTAAAGTTTTAGTGATGTAGCAATAAACTTGTCAATGAGATGCTTTGTAGAAATCAAATAACATCTAATTAAATGAACAAAATGTCTTAAACGTAAATGAAAATATGGAAAATGAAGAGGAAAAATATAGACAATGAGATCACAACATCAGATCTCAAAGTGTTATAAAGCAATAGTCATCAAATTAGTTTGCATTTTTTTAAATGTAATAGTAGATTAGTGGAACTGATTAAATATGTAAGAATCAGAAACAATCAAAAGCAGTAGCCTAGAGTTTGATAAACCTAGGAATGTAAATTACTGGGGGTTAAGGAGTTGGATTCCCTTTTTTTAAAGAACTGGTAAAACCATTTGGCAGAAATTAGGTTTAGACCAGCATCTTACACCATATACCACAGTAAGCTCAAAATGGCCATGTGACCTCCATATAAAAGATTGCATCATAAAATTTAAAAGAGAATAAGAGGAAGTACTTTTAACACCTACGGCTAATGGACAAATTCTAATGAAATTTAAAATAATTTGCATATATTCAATGGATAAAAATAAAATAAGAGAAACTAAATAGTGAGTAAAAATATTTGCATCAAAAATTGCTATTAAAGAGTTCAACATCCAAGATAAATATATGTATGCCTGTGTATGTGTATATGTGTGGAACTAACATTATGTAGTGACAAGAACCATTATTCATCAGTAAATAAGCATTCAAAGCATATGAATAAACAGTTTTCAAGGAAAGAGTTACAAACTGTAAGTTACCATTTGAAAACATGCTCAGAATCTATGAAGATTAAAAATTATTTTTACTGCTTCAAACTGGCAAAAATTACAAGACATGGAAATAGTTGACATTGGAAGGATGGTAGGAATATTGTTATATAAGACAGTGTTGGTAGAACTATGAATCAGTCCAACCATTCTGGATATTGTTTGGAATTATACAAGAAAAATTACTTAATTGTCCACAACCTTTGATATAATGATCCCACCATTGGTCAAGGAATTCAAAGAATAAAAAAAAAAGCTCTAGCATATACCAAAAATATTCAAAGCAATAGCATTCATAGTAGTAAAGAACTAGAAACAAAATAGCTTACTATCAATTATGTAATGAATGAAAAAACTATGGCATATTAATGAAATAAAATATCATTTTGTAATTAGATGTGATGAGTATGAGGCATTCAGATAAATATGGGAACATTTCTATGAACTGAGTTAATTAAGCAGAACCCAAAGAACAAATGTACAATGGCTGCAACAACACAAATGATAAGATCGTTAAGAGGAAGACAGACTTTAAGGCCCTGAAAAATCACTGATGTTCCCAGACTAAAGATAAAGAAACATCCCTCCCTCCTCACAAAAAAGTGGTTAGCTAGGAACTGCTAGGACCTACTAGAGCTAAATCATGTATACAGTGTCAGATATAGCCCATTACTATAATAGGTACTTTTACTTGATGGTTTTTCTCTAAGAGTCTGGAGTGGGAGTCTTTTTCAAGAAATGACTGATAAAAGTACAAAAAGGAGTTTTCAAATAAAATATTTTTTAATTTTATTTTTAATTTAATTTTAAATAAAATATATTTAAATAAAATGTGTTGGGAGTTTTTTTAAGAGGCTCATACCTGGATTATTGTAATAGTCTCTGAGACAGCTAACATTTTTGAAGAATCAAGAGGTTAAATATTATGCTGTTTCAGATAGTTGGAAACCAACAGGTTAAATTAAATTTCCATCTGGAATTCTAAAAAGCACGGATTAGAACTTTAAATGGGATTAGTAGAGAAAAATCATTCTGTTCTCAATATGAATAACATAAAATTTTGAATTCTAGAATGTATCTGATGTCAGACTAAAAAGTTTACAAGTTGATGAAAAACATGGCATTGTTGCTTCAGATTGTGGTTGTGGTTTCAGAGAGGAATCAAAAGTAGAGATTTAGTCAAAACTTTATTTGATTAACTGGCAGTAACAGGACTTGATGAGAGAGTAAAGGAGGAACTGGAATGATCCTCTTTGCCCAATGTTTTCACTCCTTTGGAGAAAAAAGAGAGAGGGAGGAGCAGAGAAAAGTAGGGGATAAGAGGAGAGAAGGGATCAAATACATGCTTCACTTCTAAAAATTATTCTGGATTCTCTATAGATAAAATATAAAACCCTCTTTATGGTTTTTAAAGTTCTTCTTTCATATCCTGGCCCCCTTCTGCCTTTCCAGTCTTCTCATACATCACTCTCTTCTGTGATCTAGTGACACTGGTCTCTTTGCTGTTCCTCAGATATAATACTCCTCCAGACTTTGGGTATCTTCCCTGGACCATCTTAAGCCTGAAATGCTCTCCCTTCCTCGCCTCCTCTTGACCTCCCTGAATTTCTTCAAATTCCAGTTAAAATTCCACCTTCTTGAGGAAGACTTTCCCAGTCCTCCTTAAGGCTAGTGACTTTTCCTCTGTTGATTATTCCAATTTATCCCTTCTACATTTTGTCTCTATATTGTCTCCCCCATCAAGCTGTGAGCTCCTTGAAAGCACAGACTGTTTTTCCCTTTCTTTGTATCCCCAAAGCTTAGCACAGTGCTTGGTACATAGTAGGTACTTAATAAATGCTTGTTGATGACTTGAGGGGAGAAAGAGAGAGGGTATAACAGGAGAAGGGAGGAGGAAACAGAGAAGGAGATCAAGAGAGAAGGTAAGGAAGAAAGGGGAGGGAAAAAGGAAGGGGAGGGAAATATAAGGCAAAAGAGAAGAAATAAAGGAAGTCAAGTAGAGAGGATAGATGGATCTACACTCTAGAATACCTTTCACCTCTTCAGGAGAACAGCATGTACTTTAAGCTCACCAAGAAAGAACTGGATGCCACCTTACTTTGTCCCACCTAACCTCACGCCCTGAGTACCAATTTATTTAAGTAATGTTCAGTATTGTTTCCAAGATAGAGTTTAGTTTCACAACATCCAAGGCAATGGATTTCAATGATACACTGAGAATATACTCCTTTACTTGAAGCAGCTAGGTGGTGCAGGTGCTGAGCCTGGAGATAAGAAGACATCTTCCTGAGTTTAAATCCAGCCTTAGAAACTTATTAACTGTGTGACCCTGGGCAAGTCACTTAACCCTGTTTGTCCCCTTTCCCTTATCTGTAAAATGACCTAGAGAAGGAAATGGCAAACCACACCAGTATCTTTACCAAAAAAAAAAAAAAAAATCCCAAATGATGTCACAAAAAATCAGACATGGCTGAAAAATGACTTACAACAATTGGTCTTTATCTGAACATATTTTAGACTCAAGTAAATGAATAGGAAGGCTCGTCTGGAGCACGGAATCTAAGACAGACTAGATCTAGCCTCCACAAAGCCCCAAAGTTCTACTTACCATTCATCTGATTTCATTAAGATAGTGGTCCTAAAAAATAAAAAAAACACATTGACCTTACCTTCTTCTATAAAAAGTCTGATTAAATGGTTTCTAAGATCTCTTGAAGCTCTAAAATTCTCTAACTTGCAAATCATATGCCTTCACTTCAATGACAATAAAGAAGCTACTAAATACTCTTCCTGCTGGGTTTCCCTGAATAAAACTCAACCTCAGTGAAGAAATGGAAAATTTTCTGGGCAATTCTGAATGCTAGGTGATGAGGTTACCTAGAACCAGGTAAAAGGGCATCTGTTTCCTTCAGGGAAAAAATGAAATGCAAAGTCCCTTTGCAAGCACAACTCAGCCAAACAAATATTTGATCTTTCCTAGCTTTCTAGATCTAAACTACAGATACAGAGAGAATGCCATAGGACTGTCTAGAACCACTAGATTCTGGAGCAATGAGAGGCAGATCCCTTCTGGACAGAAAGCTCCAGAGACTTTACAGTTGAAAAATTCAAGAAAGACTTTCTGGATTTCTCAGGAATCCTTCCTGTCCCAAAACCTAAGATGTACTGCTGTTAATAGTCACAAATACCTGCCCTTGACAATATCTGAAAGGTATCAGAGGCCAAGATAACCAAATACCATGTAACTATGTATAGATTTTGACTCAGATCTGCACAAGTTTTTTTTCTGAATACTATTCTCTTTTCTTAGCAATTAAGTAGTACAGCAGATGAGTAGTCCTGGAGTCCAGAAGAGCTTAGCTCAAATCCAGCCTCAGATACTTACAAGCTATGTAACTCTGGGCAATTCACTTAAATGAAAATGAAACAAAAAAAATATCTGTGTATCCCTCAGTTTCCCAGACTGTAAACTAGAGATAATAATAGCACCTACTTCCCGGTGTTATTTTGAGATATTTGTGAAACTAAGTGTCTGGTATACAATAGATACTTAATAAATGCTTGTTTCCTTTCTCCATTCTTTCCTTTCTTGAAAAGAAAAATGTTGTCAGACTTGTCCGTGGTTCCCCAGGAGACAAAACCAGTATTTGAAAAATATTCAATCACTCCAATTTCCATTTTACCATCTTGTCTTTCCTGATTCTCCCTCTAGCATTCACATCCCAGTGAAATTATTGTGTAAGCAACTTGGTGATGCAATAGAATACTTCCTGGAGTCAAAACGACTTGAGTTCAAATCCAGCCTCAGACACTTACTAGCTGCAACCCTGGGCAAGTCACTTATCCCTGTTTGCCTCAATATCCTAATCTGTAAAATGAGGATAATTATAGCACTGATCTCCCAGGGTTGATGTGAGAATGAAATTAATTAATATTTGTAAAGTGCTTTGCAAACCTTAGGCACTATATAAATGCTTGCTAGAATTATCATTATTATTTTCTCTATATTTTGGATTAATTTATGTATGGCCCCATTCCTCTTTCCTTGCCCCAATAGAATACAAACATTTTGAGGTAAGGCACTGCTTATTTTTTCATCTCTGTACCTAAAGGTCCACCACAGTTCCCAGCACCTGATAGCTGATGGGTCTAAAGTTGAAAAGCTCTGGGTTCAAATTCAGCCTCAGACAGTTAATAACTATATGCCACTAGTCAAGTTACTTAACCTCTGCCTCAGTTTCTTCAGCTGTAAAATGGGGGTAAAAATAACACCTACCCCACAGGATTGTTGTAAGGATTGAGAGAGAAAGAGAGAGAGAAAGGAAGAAAAAAACAAAGAAAGGAAGGAAGGAAAGAAGGAAGGAAGGAAGGAAAGAAGGAAGGAAGGAAGGAAGGGAGGAAGGAAGGAAGGAAGGAAGGAAGGAAGGAAGGAAGGGAGAAGGAAAGAAAGAGAGAGAGAAAGAAAGAGAGAAAGAAAGGAAGGAAGAAAGGAAGAAAGAAAGAAAGAAAGAAAGAAAGAAAGAAAGAAAGAAAGAAAGAAAGAAAGAAAGAAAGAAAGAAAGAAAGAAAGAAAGAAAGAAAGAAAGAAAGAAAGAAAGAAAGAAAGAAAGAAAGAAATGTGGACAATGTCTGGCACTTAGTAGGAACTATATAAGTACTTATTCCCCTAATAAATTCTTGTCAAATTGAATTGGCTGATTTTTTTTAAGTCAATTTCCAAGATATGAAGGTTATTTCTTTTCAAGAACTGTGGCTATTATAGTGTCCCAGGGTAGTGGGGGTGGAGGTCAGGGTAAATTGTGAGGGATGGAAAATAGAAAACAAATCTTCAGGGCTCTAACAAGAATGAAGGGGAGCTCCGAGAGGAATTAAGAGTAGCCCCTACCAGGAACCTGGGGAAATAATCTATACAGAGAATGAAACAACTTGTTTGAAATTCATTCCCACTGACAGGGTCAATAGAAAAATTTCGATGTAAATAACACAAGGCCTCAAATATGGGTTTCCCAAATGACGGTGCATGGAGGGAGAGCTAAGCTTAAGACCCAGGCAGGGGTCTCTGGAGCAGCCAAGTGTTTCCTCTCATCGTGGCAAAGCAGCAAACCTTGGAGAAGGACGCCCGGTGCCCGGGGAGGCGCACGGCAGATGCCCAAAGATGAATTTATGAAAACGCCCCCTCTCTCCCCTCCTCGAGGCTCCCATTTGGGCTGAAGGAGCTTTTCAGGGTGACAATCCAGTAATTTACCTTGGCCCCAAAGTCAAGGCAAATGCGAGGAGATTAATTTCGCTTTTCCCTTGTAGCAGCCTCTCCATCTGGACTCCGCCACTTCATCATTTGCAAGCTGGGGACAATTATTCTGGAACAAATAGGCAACAAAGGCAGCCCTAGGAAGGCGTTCTGCAGTTTAATGCTATTTCTGTCTATATAAAATCTTAAATAATTTGTTTACGACTACGAAATTCAACAATAGTGTACAAATGCAATCCCACTTATGTTAATGCGCTCTCCCTTCTCGCATATCGGATTCTGAATAAAAATTAGGCAAATACTCTGTTTTGAAAATATATAAGATGTGAACTTGCTGGGGGGAAAAAAACAACCTCCAAACGCACTATCCTATCAAACACATTATTTTTTTTTACTTAATAACTTAAGTGAACTGTTAGTGAAATTACAACCTGCTTGTGACACAATAAATTTACAACAAAATTCATTCCATAAATTATTCAATTCCGTGACTGCAGCCTAGGAGAGCAATATCACCAGCAGTAGGTGATTAGCATGTGAAAGGAAAAACCCATCTCCACACTGAAACAATCACTGTCACCTCCATTTGAAGCTTCTAGTGGCGTTTTGTAAAAATTACCATTAAGAATACACACTTAAGGCTTTGTAGTTTCTATAAAAGCGCTAAGTATTTGATTTACATTAGATTCATTTGTTCTTTCTTCAACTGTCTTTCCCCCAGAAAACCGTAACTATTTCAATAAATGCTTCCTCCATCAAGTGTGCATTAAAACAAAAGAATTTAAGTTCAATAAAAGTGATGAATCAGACCCAGAAGTTAACTTTCCCACTCCCTCAGCACCTCTGGTGTTTGTAGGAGCAGAGTAGAAATTTAAATTGGTTGTACCACCAGGGAGAATTAAGGGATCTGAGCTGTGCGGTCATATTTATGGATTCTTGCAGAAATAATTTTCCGACCAGAATAGCAAAGACCTAGGACGAGTTTCAAGTGAAACCCAATGGGCCAACATTCCTGTGGGCAAAGATATTTGGAGTCTTCCTCTGTAGATGTGAGACTAATCACCAATTTTCCACCAAACCTGAGCAAGGAGGAAGGTCCCCATGGGAAGGGAAGAGGGTCTCAATGCCCTCCTTCCATCTCAAACACCAGTGGGCAGTGGTTTGCATTTTCTCCAGCTCCTTGAGATACTATTTGGGGCCATTTTGCTAATTGCTCCACAGTGAGTTAGAAAAGGAATAAGGGTTGTATTTTTCTGAAAAGGCAAACAGGAAACTGGCGGTCCTCTCATTCAGAGACACCCATTATTTTTGGCAGAGCTGTTCTAGGATCCATTTTGCTTCAGAGATTGCTCTTTCTCCCCCTGAGAATGTTTAAACAGTCCTCCCTCTTCCAAGAGGCAAAAAGGCTGTAGAGGGAGGAAAATAATTCTGCATATTGTCATTGTCATTAGAGGAAGTCATAGAAGGAAGAGCCAAGAGATTAATTTAACATCACTCTCCTTTAAGACAAAGCAGAGCGGGAATATTCTGGATAGGTATTTATGTTCTAGATGCCACTGGCTTGCTTTTGCTTGTCTGGAAGGAAAAGTTCTTTAGTATTATGGACGTTTTTCACAGTTACAACAGAAGATTAAACTCTATAACCATTCATCTTTCTTTTCTGAATAATGTTTCTCTCTTTACCATTGTCACATTGCCTACAACCAGCCACCACAGTCTGGTCAAAGGAGATATTAGTATTTATTGGGTAGGGAACAATCGAAAAGAGATGACTTTACAAAGGACAAATCCCTTGTAGCTTCTCATGAAAGCCTTGTGAAAGGAATTCGATTGGCATGTTTGAATTAGCTATTGATTTAACATCTCAGGTCATGTCTCCAGGTGACATAACGGATAGAGGACTAGATCTGAGTTCAAATCCAACCTCAGATGCTTTCTAGTTGGGCAACCCTGGGTAAGTTACTTAACCTCTCTCTGCCTCAGTTTCCTCACCTGTGCAGTGGGAATAATAATAGCACCTCCCTCCCAGGGTTGTTGTCAGGATAAAATCCAATTTGAAATAATTATTATTCAACCCCCACAGATTGGTGTGTCTAGCAGCACCTAGAAGTGGGGATGCTCTTTTACCTACACATCTTTCTATTGTCATCCATTTTCAAATATAAATTTTATTGGGGTGAAATATTTCATTGACTTCAGGAAAGAGCTAACACCACCAGATGAATGAGAGTTCTTGCTCAGAATAATTCACTTCATTCCACAGGTAGAAGGCAGGTTTTTATCAAATCAAATCAACAAGTATTAACTGAGCCCCTATAATCTACTGAGCTAGACTCTGTGAAATGGCAGGTCACAAAAGACCCTTAAAGCAGTAGATGAAATGACTTCAGCTAAAAGGGTGCCATTGTTCCCCTAAAGGAGTCGTAACTACAGGTTGTAATGAATACTATGACTATGTTGGTCTGATTTTTCTTGATTCCTTGGATTTGCAAGTATATGTTGCTGCTCATTCTTCATTGTCGAAGAAGACCAGTGATATCATGAGGGTGATGACTTGACTTGGGCATAAATTGGATTTAAGTGAGGCAGAGCTGGGCTAAGTCATCAGCCTTGCTCTCTGCTCCAGAGTCTTAGAAACCAGAGAAAGCTAATTGCCTGGGAGACAAGAGCATTCCTCATGAATTTCCTCCTGCTACTAGTTCTGCTGGTGTAGCAGTTACTGGCTGTTACCAGAGAATCCACCTCAATTCAAGAAGTAGCATCTACTCCATAACTACCAAACTTAGGATACTGGATAGAGTCCTGGACTGGGTTCATAGAAACATAGAAGCCCAGAGTTGGAAAGAAATTCAAAGAACATCTGGATTACAAGGGCTCTTAACTTGGGGTAATGAGCTTGCTAATTTTTTAAATGTTTTGTTCACTATGTTTCAACAGAATTGGGGGGTCTTTGCCATTCTATGTATTTCATGTTCAATATAGAAACACATAATAAAACATGATTCTTTGAAGGGTGCCATAGAATTCATCAGAATGCCAAAGGGGTCCAGGATACAAAAAAAGCTAAGAACTCCTCATCTAGAATAACCTTTACCTGAAGAGGAATCCCTTATTTAATACCTTTGACAATTGATCATCCCACCTCCTCTTATGAAAAATTCTCCTTGCTGGGCAGTTCTTTCTTATATTGAGCTAAAAATCTGTCTTTCTGCTACTTTCACCCATCACTTTCAGTTTTACCTTCTAGCAAAACAAGTCTAGTCTCTTTTTCTTCCAATGACCCTTGAAATATTTAATGATGATTATCATATGCCCCCTGTATATTTTCATCTCCAGAATAAATATTCCCAGCTCCTCCCACCAGTCATCCTATGGAAGAATTTTGACTCCTTTCCCACCCTGACTGTCCTTTTCTGGATCCACTCCAAATTATCAAAGTCCTTCCTAACACATGACCCCCAGAAAAATAAAATATTCCAGATATGATCTAAGGCAAAGTAAAATAGTTCTATCTCCCCTTTCATGCTTGTATTAAGAGAGCCTAAGAAATAAAGATAATAGCAACATGTGGCATTCACATAGTGCTTTAAGTTTTGCAAAGAGCATTACAAACATTATCTCATTTGAAGCTTGGTAGACAGGTGCTGTGATTATTCCAATTTTACACATGATAAAACTGAGGCAAACAGAGATCAAGTGTCTTAGGCAGAATTTGAACTCAGGTTTTCCTGAATCCAAGTCCAGCACTCTATCAATTATGTCAACCTAGATGCCTTTTTTGCATGGCATGTCACATTTTGGATTCATATTTACCTTAAGGTCCACCATACCCTTTAGATCTTTCTACCTATGAATTGCTACTTAAATGCATTTTCTAAACATAGGTTTGTAACTTTACATTTGTCCCTAATAATATATTAGACTCATTCCATTGTAATAGGCTTTTTAGAAGATTTGAATATCAACTTTGTGATCCTGCATATCCCTTCCAGGTTTATATCCTCTGAAAATTTGATAAGAAATGCTATCTATACTTTCATTTGAGTCACTGAAAAAATGTTGAACAAAATAGACGCAAGGATAGACTATCTTCAAGGCTGACATCAATACGTGACTATTTGTTCTTTGGGTCCAGTAATTCAGACAGTTTCAGATCCTAACTATATTATCATCTAATCCACAAATCTCCTTTTTGTCCATGAGGAGAGCAAGGGAGACTTTGCAAAGCTTTGCTGAAAAACAGGCATCCTAATAGATACAGCATTTCCCTGATCAAATAGTCTAACAACCCTGTTAAAAAAGGAAATGAGGTTAACCTGGCATGACCTCTCCTTGATGAGACCATACAGACTCATAGTGATCACCACTTCCCTGTCTCAGTGTTTGGAAACCCTCCCTGTAATAATGCATTCTAGAATATTGCCAGGAATTTAGAGTGAGTTCACCAGACTACAGTCCGAAAAAGAGTCAATCTATTTATCCTTTTGAAAAGTTGGTAAAAACAGCTACCCATCTCTAGTCCTGTGGTACTTCTATTTTCTCCAGGAATATTCAATAATCATTGACAACAGCCTGGCAATCACAGTCATGAGTGATTTTAGTCATTTTTTAAAAGATTTGAATGCCAATTTTATGGTCCTGTGTAATAACTATGACTCCCATCTTTACGTCTTCTGAAAATGTGATCAGAAATGTCATCTCCACCCCAGTCACTAAAACAATATTGAACAGAATAGTCTCAAGAACAGACACCCTCAAGGCTGACATCAATCCACGATCAATCTAGTCACTGAAAAGTAGCTCATCCAGAACTGGCAAGTTGAACTCACTGAGGGCAGCAAAGTGTTCTCACTGTCTCCTAGCTTATTTTGTGTTTCAAGATTCTGTTAAACATTTTTGTTCTACCCTTCAAATGTAAAAGAAGGAAGGAAGGAAGGAAGGAAGGAAGGAAGGAAGGAAGGAAGGAAGGAAGGAAGGAAGGAAGGAAGGAAGGAAGGAAGGAAGGAAGGAAGGAAGGAAGGAAGGAAGGAAGGACGGAAGGAAGGAAGGAAGGAAGGAAAGAAGGAAGGAAGGAAGAAAGGAAGGAAGTTCCCTTGTCACAATTTTGTTCTTTAAAGTACCCCAACATACTAGGACCTACTTTCCATGAAGAATTTTTGATCATGGAATTCTACATTCTTTTTCTAAACTCTTTAAAGTTTGTTTTCCAAGAATCCACCATACAAAGCAGAGTACACTTGGCTTCTTTTTCCTTATCTATTACACACTCAAAGATACTTGAATCATTTCCCTTCAATGTTCCTATCACTTCTTCATCTTCAACCAGTTCCTTCTTATTCATTATAAACAGATTCAGAAAAATATTTTCCCTCATTGTTTCTATCACCTTTTGAAGAATGAAAATGCCATTGAAGAATTTATCAGCTACTCTGCTTTCAGTAGGGTTCTGATTGACTTATGGATAATTAAAGTCCACTCTCAGTACTAACTAGGTCATACCTGTGGACCAGTTTTTCAATATGTTTCCTAAATAGGTTACCTATGTCTTCCTTCTATCCTGGTGGTCTCTAGCACAGACCCCATAACAGCTTCATTTCTATTTCTCCCTTCATCAGTCTTCTCCTAAACATTCTCTACTTTGCTTTCCTCTCACTCAAAGAACTTAAATTTATTCAAATTTAGGTATGGTATTGATTTGTAAGACTATTCCACAGTCCCATCTATCTAAGGAAAAGGGAAGGAAATAAAAATAGAGCCTACTATGTTTCAGATGCTGTTGCTACATGCTTTTTAGACATATTATCTCATTTGACCTCATCTGTTCCTTTTAAATAGTAATATAATTCTTCTATTCCAATATATCAATCATGAATAACATTCCACAAAGTCTTAGTATCATCTATGTGTTTGAGCTTGCTTTAAATTATTCTTTGCTTTAAGATCTCAAGTTTATGATCTCTAGTTTATTTTCCCTGGCTGTTCTCCATTTCTGGAATGTTCTCCCTCATCCTCACTAATCCTACCTTTTTCAGGATGACTTTCCTGATCTCTCCTAATGGTAGCTCTTTCTTTTAAAGATCATATCCAATTTATCCTATCTGTACCTTGTTCATACATAGTTATTTGCAAGTTTTCTCTCCATTAGACCATGAGCTCCTTGAGAACAGGCACTGACTTTTATCTTTTTTTCACATTCCCTGGACCGATAATAGTGCCAGGCTCCAAGTAGGTGCTTAATAAATGCTGGTTTGATTTATTGGTTTTCCATAGACTGTGTGTTTGTGTATGAATACTGGAAGTCACATGTTATTATTGCCTTTTCCTTTGCTCTTATGAATCATCAATGATGGTTTGCTCCACTATTTTGCCTGCTATTTCTGTGGCATCTAACCTGCCTTATCTATGCAAACACATCTCTTTATCCCCCATGAATCTGAGTCCCAGCTCTGTCACTAACTACTTGCATAGATTTGAACAATATTTTATCCTCTCAGAACATCAGATTTCTCCTCTGTAATATAAAGCAACTGTCCTAGATCTCTAAAGTCTCTGACAGGCACAACACTCCTTAAGTCTATCATTAGTAATCTAGTTACCTACACGTATTGCCCCCTACTGGCATAAACATGGAGATTAGGACAAACATCAGTTGAAGACAATGATGTGGGGGACATTTTCTCTTTTCCCCTTATCCTATAAAACATTCAACTTTAAATTTTTAAATTATTTAAATGTTTAATTCATAGCATATATAGAAATCATATCCACAGATGAACAGTAAATTGGGTCACTTTGCTAAAGATAACTAATTTTTCTCTCCATTGGTTTGAACTCTTCAGTTTCTTCAAAGTCTAATAGCAACAGACATAACTAACCCCTTCTAGACTCAGCAGTTACTTGCAGGTTCTTTTTCAGAGAGCCTCCTGGAGACTAAAGATATGAGCCTGGTACTTTTTGTTTTCCTATTAACAAAGAAAATAAAAAAGAAAGATACAATTGATTATGAATATAGGTCAGTTAAACCAATAAAACCGAGTTTCAAGGTTGTCATATTTTAAATTTCATCACTGTGACAAATAACATTCTCTGAATACTAGAGAGCACTAATTCTGAAATATAGAAATGAAAATGAAATCTTTAAGCATGAAGTAGTATCATTTTAAAAATGTGAACTATGCATTAAAATGTGAACATCTAACAATAAAGAAGTATTAGTCTCTATAGCAAGGTCTTGATTAGTGCAAATAATTAATTCCTTGAAGTGGTCACATTTTTAAAATCCATGCTGCATATTCCCATTGGGCTAGAACCAATTATCATATTCTCCATAATTATAAATATCAAAGAATACAAATTTGAATACATGCAAATTTATGGTAAAATCAGTGCTGTAACTCAGCAGAGCAAATCATGCCAAGCTTCACTCCACAACAGTGAAGACCCTCCATGCAAGTCATTTAGCCTACAGAAGACTTCAAGGGAACATGCTAGCTGTCTTCAAATAAGGGCTTTCACGTGGAAGGATGATTCAGTTTGGTCTACTTCACTCTAGAGGGAAGAAGTAAGAATAATGGGTGAAAGTTGTAAAGAGGAAAAACTTCTGAACATTGAGAGCCACTCCGAAGTGGAAAGGACTACCTCTGGATAGAGCATAGGACCTGCTATTGTATCAGGAAAAAACAATTCATAGACTCTAGGTTAAGAGCCCCCTGAGCTAAGGTGCCTACTCAAGGATGTCACAAATCACATTCTACGGGGCAAAGGAAGGCTCCTCTTTGCAGGTAGAAGGATCACGTGTTGGCTACGTTGTAAAGAGGATTCTTTTTTAAGAATGAATTACGTTAATTGGCCACTGAGATCCTTTCTAATCTGAAATTCAATGGCTCCATGATTTAGCCTTTGTTGGCCTCATTTTTCTTAGTATAATATTGTTTACTGATTCAAGTGGATGTCCTTTTCCCTTTCTACCAAGAGATTTTGTATCATCTGACCCACTACAAGATGAGATATACAGTACAAATGGAATGTTTTTCTACCTTTGCCTTATTTTCAATACCAAGAGCAGAAATAACTCCTGCTTCCTACCCAATAAACCAAAGCCTTTCCTATTTCTAACTCTGATTCTTAACTTGTCAGTTTCTTCAGGTGACCACTACATCACCCTTGTTCTGTCTCAGATGTAAAACACTTATCCTTCCATATCACAATGCAATAATAAACTCATAGAATGAATAACTGTGTCTGCAATTAAAATACAGATTCAAGGAATGTGCAAATACAGCATTTCATATGTTTATGAACAAAACTTTTCTAAGTAAATTCCATACCTTTCTGTCTTCAAATGATTGCACAATTCAGCAGAATTAGCTCTTCCATTCTACTAAAGAGCCAGGATATTACAGATCTGTAACCATTAGCAAGTCTAACCTCAGAAGCAATCAAAATTCTGGAGACATTAATAAGAGATGAGATCACGAAACATCTGGAGAAACATGAGCTGATGTAAAAATAAAAAAATAGTCTGCACACAATGCTGTGAAGGGTATATCCTGTCTGACAAATTGAGTGGAATTTTTTTTGAGGAGATAATGCAGAGAGCAGACGGGAAAGGCAGTGGACATAATCTGCATTGATGTCAAAAGGTCATTTACCAGTATAGCATTAAATATATCAAGCAATGACAATGGTAATAATGTTATGTGTATGTTATATAGTACTGCTTTCCAAGAAGCTCAAAACACTTTAACCATTTTTTTAAAATGTGACACTCTTCCAACAAGTGATATTTAAGGCTGTAGATATGATTAGGTCCCAGTTTACGAGCTGCAGAACTTAATGTCAGCACCATGGCCAGGGAAAGCAGTGAGACTAGGATCAATGAGGTTAGGTTAGCACTACCACCAGAGAAAACACGAGATTGCCACTGTGGACTCAGAGTTGGGAGATATTTAAGGAAGAAGAATAGTAAAGACTAGTGCCAATAATTAATAGATTGATCACTACGATAGAGCCCAGTTGCTCCCAGATAAATATCTCAGGACCAAGTAAGGTTCCAGGCTTGGGAAAGAGTGTAGCTGCCATTGTTTGGGGCTTCCTTGGGTGCCTTCTGTAACATGATTTCATTTGCATGTCCTCAGAAAAGGAGATCAAGGGGATCTTGGTTGCTGTAAATACATTTGGTACTTCCCTATTGTAATAAAAGCGAGTCTGGGATGATATGATTTTCTTGAGAGAGCCTGGACTGTATCTCTGATATGGTTAACTGTCTGAGATTCTGTCTCCATCAACTTTGGGGCATTTGCAAAAGGTGTATTTATCACATGCAGGTTGCAAGAGATCATGTTTGCCCAATAGTCTGTGACTTCTTTGAATAGATATTCCAGATCAGGGGTTTCTGTTTTTCTAAAATTTTGATAACTATATGTCAATATAATTGGTTTTCTTTATAATTGTATGTATTTTATTTTATTAATTTATCAATAGGATTCAGAGGATGGATCCATAGGCTTCCCCTGATTGCCAAAGTTTGGCTAAGACACAAAAAAAGCTTAAGAATCCCTGGTCTGGGTAGTCTTAGGCAAATTGAAATAGTAAAAAGTTACATTTGAGGGAGGAATATGGTGGTAGTCTATAAATCACAGGAATATGTGTCCGTTTCAATAGTCTTCCTAGAGACAAATGAACAAAGAGAAATAGTGGCATTATGATTATATAAATGAATTCATAAAAATATGTCATTTCTTTCTAAAGAGAACTTTTCAGCGAAAGGCATATATAGGATCATAAATTAGTAGATTTAGAGAGAGAGAAGACCACAGACAATGTTTAGTCAAACTCCATTTACAAATGAGAAAACTGAAGCCCAAAGGGAAAAAAGAACTTGTCCAAGATCACAGAGGCAAGGATGTGGCAGAGTCAAACTGAAGCCCTCCTAATTATCTGAAATAATAATCACACTGTTTGATTGGCGTATGTGGCTTGGAGGATCTCGCCCAAAATACTCGATAAAATAGATTCTTATGCAAGAACCAGGGACACCCAGGCTATGGTACCACCAGTTGCTACAACTGGAAAGCTATCTCCTTTACTGCTAACCCTGTGTCAACAAGAATCTTTCAGATTAAATCACCGGACCTCATCTTCTGCATCACCAAAATTTCTACTGAGTATTCCTTACCCCTCAAATTGATGACCATAGCACAAATGTTAGGAAACACTTCCTATCATCAATATCCCTGACTTCTTCTAATTTTAACTGGAAACTACTGAATTCAAGCTGAAATTGATAATCAATCTGAAATTAACATTATGATTATAATATTATACATAGCATCATAATTTTTGTAATAATCGAGCTGAAATTGATAACCAAGTCACAATTAATTAGTTACATTAAGAATAACTGAAATTTTTAAAGAAATTCATCAAAGAGTTAAGGAGATTATTTTCTAGGGGTGAGGGGCAGATAGCTTTGGGAACAGAAATTTGTTATTTATTTTTTCTAACCATAAGCAAATATTCTTTCTACTGTATTGTGCTTCTTATATAACCCTGAATTAGGGTTCTCTGCTCTCTGGAAACAAAGGATAATAAGAATTGACATTTATTATAGTTTTTTACAAAGATCATTTCATTTGAGTTTCACAACCTTGGAAGGTTTGTAGTATCCTCACTTTACAAATAAGAAAGTAGAAAGCTCCTCAGAGAGATTAAGTGCCTTCTCCAAGATAACATGATTTTCCTAGCACAAATACTTCCTAGTAGAGGCAGAAACTTCACAAAGGAAAATTAAAATCCCATAAAGTTATGACCAAGTGTCATAACCTAGATACTATCTGGTGGTTCAATGTAGAATCAGACACATTTTTTCCTAGCACTCCATAAGACACCATAAGTTATTTTCCATCCATCTGGAGACCACTCTTCAGAAAGCAAGATGGAAAACCAGTGTGACTAAGATGAAACAATGAAATACTGAGAAGACCTCAGCTACAAGGGAAGATTGGAAGTAATGTAATTGTGCTCACTGGAGAAGGATGCTTAAAAATGGATATAAATGAGGTTATTAAGATGCTAAAGAGGACAGGGAGAGGAGGGAGGAACAAGGAAGGGTATTAAAGGTGATTTGTGGGAACAGCCACAAGTCTGGAACAGAATAAGGGCCAAATTCAGAGGCCTCTGGGGGTTCCCTTCAGCCCATATTTCCATAGTTTGTCAACTGCCTCAGTTTTATAAAATATTCATTTCCAAGTATAGTCCAGAACTGGAATCACTTAAGCAAAATTTGGTGATTATTATTTTTAAATTTGTCAAGGCCAAATATTAAATTATTGGGTCTAGTGTAATTCAGGGACCATATGCCTTCTGAACCACTATTATAAATATTCTGTAACACCATGTGCCCTTCTTCATAAAAGTTTGAATGTACCTTTTCACTTGGAAAACAGATTTATCACATTTCAAGGCATGGGGTCTGAGTGCATACACTTCCATTTTATTATTTAAAACACTTCAAAACTACACATATAAACTGTCTGACTTCAGCATGTTACTATAGGCAATGAAAGCTCAAAGGTCTTATAATTGGCCCAGAAAACTGATTTCCAAAATTATTGGAAGATTTTAATATCATATACATGAAACATCCTCTGAATTTTGCTGGAAGCAAGAACAAAATTTGCAACATCTTGCTAACTCTGTCAGTGGGCTCCATAGCACTCTGCTATCACCCCCCACCATCACCCCTCACAGACTTGAGAAGGCACAGCCGCCTGTCTTTGGAGTAAAGAAAAAAGAGAAAACCTTTCTGTGGTTCTCTGAGTTTCATGATTGTGTCCTCTTTCCAGCCCATTAAATTTCACCTGTGGAGGAAAAAAATTGCATAACTCATCCAGGATTGGATACCTCCCAGAGAAAGGCTGTTTCCCCTCACTTGACATATCGACACTAAAGATGATTTTCTGGTAGTATTCCTTTGTATCCTGCCCCCCTTGAGTAGTCTGGTAAAACCTAGGCACCCCTTCTCAGAATCATGTCTTTAAATGCATAAAATAAAATACATAGGATTACAAAGGAAACCTATTAAATTGAAATAAAGTTATCAAAATGTTTTTTTAAGTTCACAGACTTCTATATAAGAACCCCTTTTTCTAGTGAAAGATGGACTGATATACAGGGTGTCCAAAAAGTCTTAGTTCAGTTTTATATGCTTTATTTTGTTGGGGCTTTTTTAAAATGCTTTTTTTTAAAGTACATAAGTAGAATCAAGACATGCATCCATGGCTTCATTGACAATTTTCTTTTGTCATCCACGTTGGTAGTAATAAAAAGGGTAAAAAATCATTTTTTGCAGGAGCTAACGACAGCAGTTTTTTGTAATTCAGTAGCTAAATGCCAAGCCAGAAGTATCTAAAATATATAAAGTTTCTTACACTTCCTTTAGTCTTCTGGATGCTTATATTATGAACTGTTTATGATATGACGAGTGGATGTTTGTTTAATGTTTTACCCATATTCTCTACCCTTCTTCACTCTCTAATCCATCTTTACACAGTCACCCAGTTGATGTTTCCAAAACACAAATCTGACCACAGTGGCTCCCTATTGTCTGTCCAGCCATTTTCAGAGAACTCTTCTGTTTGGCATTTAAGCCTTGCCCATGCTAACTCTCACCTGTCTTCCTGGGCTATTTGCACATTAGCATCCTTCACAGCATGTTTTAGCCCATCTGGTCTCCTTCCTGAGACATCACTTTCCTTAGCTTCTCTCTAGGCTTTCCCATTAGCTGCCATATCCCTCATCCCTTTAATGCTCTCTCTTAATTTGGAAAATTCTTCACTGACTTCAAGGCTCACCTCTCAAGAAGTCTTTCCTGTCCCAGTTATTAGTTAAAAAATAGATAAATTTACTTTATATTCTCATCTCTCTGCACATTTGGCCTCCCCCTTCCCAGTAGCATGTGGGCTCCTGGAGGGAAGGAACTACCTTGGGTTTGCCTTCATACCCCCAGTACATGACATAGGACCTAGTACATAGTAGGACCCCATTAGAAGAAACCCCACCTTGAGCTTTACAACAACCTAAAAAGCAATTATCCTAGCTATTTTTATACTTGTTTTATAGATCAAAAGTTAGAAGAAGCTAAGAGATATGCTGATAGCCACACAACCAAGCATCAGAACTTCCATGACTCAGAGCATAGCCTCCTCACCATAATTAGTATGGGGATGCCAAGGCTTTGCCCAAGGGCACTGACATCTGGACAGTATACCTCTTCTCTTTGACCAGACTCCTGCCCTCTGCCTTCACTCCATCACCCACAGGAGCCTCTCACCACAGCACCCCTTTTTCCAAGGCTACATTCTTCCGTTGCCATGATCACTCTTACTCAGTCTCTTAGATTAGGCAGTGGCAGGCAGGGCTGGGTATGACACAGAGCACTGAGGAAAAGATATTGATCATATATTCCAAAATGTCATGGCCTAGACTCTATAGGAGACCGTCTGTCTCCTCTCCCAGGACAACTGCACCAAACCACGATGGACAGGAGTTGAGGGCTATTGGGGGGACTCTCTAGGGCCTAATGCACCTCCTCCCCTCATACAACTATATCCAAAAAAGGGGTGGAAAGGGAACAAGTATTTCAGTACCTACTATGTTCCAGGCATTGTGCTAAAAGCTTGACAGTTATTCTCTCATTTGACTCTCACAAAGGTAAAGGCTGTTAATGTCTCCATTTTACAGCTGAAGACACTGAAGCAGACAGAAGTTAAGTGAATTGCCCAGGTACACACAGCTACTTAGTGTCTGAGTTTGAATTCAGGTCTTCCTGACTCCAGACCTGGTACTCTCTCGCTGGCTGCCTTCATTGCAGATATTATCTCCACACAACCCTGGGAGGTAGGTACTATTTTTATCCTCATTTTATAGATGAAAGAGGTTAAGTGACTTGCCCAAAGTCACACAGTGAACTCAGGTCTTCCTAGCTCTAGACTCAGGGCTATGTATGAATTCTCATCTTCTACCCCTAACTGAACTTTCCTTTGGATACAAATATTCTGCATTATACTCTTTCTACTTCACCTCAGTACCCCTCCCAGCTCATTTCCCCAAGGTGATTTATTTATATCAGGCAAATAAATAGTCTTTAAAAACTAAACAAAGGCCAGCACCTGAGGGAGAACAGTGGATGGCTTAGCCATTTGTGAACCATCAGAAATAAAAAATGGCATCTTGAATAAGGTCAAAAGTCAAAGACGAAGTCCAACTTTACAAATGTTCTTGTTCAAGTTTACTGCTAAACTACGAAGTAGTATCCCTGGGTTCCAGTTCCGACTCAGTCACTAACTAAATGACCTTGGACAAGTCACCAAACCTCTTGGACTCAATTTCCTTGTCTGTAACAGGTATCATTGAATAAGATGATTTCTCAGGTCCTTCCCTGTTCTGACATCCTATGTTTCTATAAACATAATAATAATGTTTGTAAAGTAAAATGTCAATGCATTAAACTTTAAGTCTGAGCCAGGCATGGTGGTACACCTCAGTCGTCCCTGCTATTGGGGAGGCAGGAACTGGCAAATCACCCAAGCTCAGGGAGGCAAAGTTCTCCAATATGGAGAATGTTCAGAGATGGGAGGCCACCAGGCTATCTAAGGAGGGGTGAACCATCCAAGGTTAGAAACAGCAAAGGCAACAAGCATTTATTAAGTACTTACTAGGGACAGCTAGGTGGTGCAGTGGACAGAATACCAGGCCTTGAGTAAGGAAGACTCATCTTCCTGTGTTCAAATCTGACCTCAGACATTTATTAGTTGTGTGACCCTGGACAAGTCACTTCACCCTGCTGGCCTCAGTTTCTTCATCTGTAAAATGAGATAAGGAAATGGCAAACCACTCAAATATCTTTGCCCAGAAAACCCCAAATGCGGTCGTGAAGAGCTCGACACAACTGAACATCAACATGTGCTAGGTACTGCACCGTTCAAAGTTTTCATGCCAGTCAGTAGTGAGAAGGCTCCTGAAAAAAACTGCTGCTGCTCTGCCAAATTAGATGAAAGAGGTAGACTCAGTCTCAAAAAAAAAAACCTTCCTATCTCAGCTTCTGAGATTCTATGTAGGGTAACATTTTAAACAACTTCTGGACTTCACGTTCTGTCATAAACACTAGGGCCTCTTTTAAGTGGAAAACGTATCACTAACATTAGCAAGCAGCAAATGAAACAGGAACCAAAATGTCAACCACAGACCCAAGAACCAAATAAAATGTTACAAGGAGAAAATGCAAGCCAAAAATGAGTAACACATTCTTCTAGTGGCCTGACAAAGGGATCAAAATTACTTCCACATACACAAGTTGTTTAAAAAAAGGAAGGAGAGGATAAGAAAGTTACCCTAATTTAAACAAAATTAATAAAGAAATGTTCTGCGTGGGGGTTTTTTTTCTCCCTTCCCTGTTTCTACTTCTAATCATTTATCATGCAAATGAAAGCAATAATGGAAAATGTAAAGAAAACAAATTCTGCAATATACCGAAACTCCTATCCGGCAAGAGATAAGATTGAATATTAGAAGGAAGGGTGCAGAAAATTAGCTGTCTGTACAATAACTGGGAGGGAAAACTGTTTTATTTAGCCTGCAGGGATTTTTGTAGCAAACTGACTAAATTAAAATCCAGTCTATTAAATCCAGTATCATACTAGAAAATGCCTTTTCCTAGCACTTTTAGATAAATTTTCATTGATCTCATTTTACGCATGATTACATTTTTAATGAGTTGTGCAATATTTCCAGGCTAATTTTAAATCCCCTCTCTCTTTTTCCCCCACTTACTGCTTGCTGGATTAACATTTCTGATAAATTGTTGGACCAGAAAGAAGGAGCATTACCAAGATGAAATAAATTACTTCCATTTTTTTGCCGCTCCAAAGCGATAATGGGAGAATACAAATGCCCACTGTCTAATTATGCCACATCTTCCAATTCGTTTCACAAAAACAATCATTTTATTTCATGTAATAGGCATGTTGCCTTGTAGTATTCATTATAAATGACCCTGAACAGTATAGAACCTTTTACAAGGCAGAGGTCCCCCCCGACCCCTAACACTGGCCAACCAGAGTTGGACCATCTTAAAATATTGGGCCGATCAAACAAAGGGATGCCTTCTTAACAGAAGAAGGAGAGAAAGACAGGATAGACAATCATAAGAGTCAGGAGATCCATCTTGGTCCTCAGATGAACTCTATCACCTTAGAAAAGTCACTTGTCCTCATTAGATGTCAATTTCCTATAAAATGAGCCAGTGTTGAACTTAAAGTACCTTAAAGATACTTTACAGCACCAATATTCTATGGCTCCACAGTTCCAAGATGTTTGGGAAACTGAGTTAAAACAGAATACACTGAGTTTCAAATTCATCTCAAAATTAAAATTTAAAGTAAGGCAAATAAAAAGTTTCATTGAGATTTAAATCGAAAGAACATAGATATATGAATGAGCATTTATTTTCAAGGAACTGAGGTCAATACTGGAAAAACATCTACTAGAAAGCATTTCATTCATTCATTCAACATTTACTTGATTTCCAACTGTGTGAAAGCATTTGAATGAAAATGATATTTATTTGCCTCTTGGGAACTGAGACATTATAGGTATAATCCAAACAATTCACATTTACACATCACATTAAGATTTGCAAAATGTTTTGATCACAAAAACCATAGGAAATAGATATTATAAATTTTACTAGTGTCCCCATTTTGCAGAAGGGGAAACTGAGGTTCAGAGAAATGAAACAATTCTCCCAAGATCACTCTGGTATGCAGTCATCAGAGTCAGATTCAAACCCGCATGTCCCTTGATTCTAAAGCCATCATTCTTTTTATTAATTGATGCAGCCCATATAGGCAAAGGAGCAGCAAGGTGGCACAGTGGATAGAGCACTGGGTGTGGAATCAGGAAGATCTATCTTATCTTCCTGAGTTCAAATCTAGCCTCAGACACTTACTACTTACATAACCCTGGGCAAGTCACTTAACCCTATCTACCTCAGTTTCTCACCTGTAAAATGAGGTGGACAAGGAAATAGCAAACTACTTCAGTATCTTTGCCAAGAAAATCCTAAATGGTGTCACAGAGAGTCAGACATGGCTGGAAAATAAATGAACAACATCTAGGCAAAGGAAGCTGTGGACAAAGGAAGGCAGGTTGAATTACAGCTATCTAACTAAACTGTGTGAAGATGTGCACATGTAAACTTTGAACCAGAGAAAAAATACCAAAAAAAATAGGGGAAATTTGGATGTTCCTAATCCAATGAAGGGGGAATAATAAATGTTTTTCTAAATATAAAAATTAATTGTCAAACTATGGGATCAAAGGAGAAATAGTTCCCAACCTAGAGAACAAGGAACTCTGGTGGGAAGAAGACCCATTGTAAGGGACCTGGGGAATATATAGACACAAAACTTTCTCAGTCTTACTGTTGTTTTACTCCAGTGAAACATACTAGGACCTGACTAAGCACAAGGAATAAGCAAACCTGCCTTCAGGCTGAATGAACTTTTCAAAGGCAGAAAGGTCTCATATTACACTTGAATTTCGGTGGCTAGTTGTACTTTTTGCATGACCAGAAAAAAAATAGAAACAAATGGTTCCCATCGAAAGAGGAAATGGCTCCACAGATTGTTGATAAATGTAATGGATACTGTTACTCTCTAAAAAAAGCAAGGAATATAAGGAATTAAAAAAACACAAAAAGCTTCTACAAACAGATGCAGAGACAATGATGTAAATGGAAGTAAGACTAAAAAGTGGCCAAGCAGATTAACTTCAATTAGTAATGCTGGATGTTAAAAATTATCTTTACAGGTAATTGGAAAAATAAAATACAAAAAAAGAGCTCCCCAAATTTAAAAAAAAATGCTAATGTTGGTCCCAGAGGATGGTGGTGATAATTAATAATGATAATAATATGTATATGGCCTTTGGAGGTTTACAAAGCCTTTTTTATACAACAACTCTGGGAGGTAGATGGTACTATTAATTCTCACTTTACAGATGTTGGAACTGAGGCAGCACAGGTTAAATGACTTACCCAGGTTCATACAGTATTTGAGACTGGATTTGAACTCAGGTCTTCCTGACTCCTGATCTAGCACTCTTAGCCCACTGTACCATACTCCTCTCAGTAGAGAGAAGGAAGACTAAGAAATTGGCAAGTTTTGTAAGCCGTGAGTATTTTTTGCCCATCAGTTTTGTTTCTCTGGGTTGGTGATGGTGGTGGTAGTTGGTGAAAGGATGGGCTCAATGGGGGAGGAAAGGGAAGGATATTGAAAAATGATTATGGTATAAAAAACAAATGGACTACAGGACCACAAATCTAGAGCAATAAAGGATCGTAGAGGTCTTCTAGTACAACCCCTTACACAGTAAATCACCTCAGAAAGAAGGCACTAAGGGGAACTGCAAAAGACAGAAGAGATTTTAGCTGAGACTTGAAGGAAGCCAGGAGCCAGAAAAGTACCTACACTGTGCTAAGCACAGTGCTAAGTTCTGAGGATACACAAAGAGGCAAAAAAAAGAAAATCTCTGCCTTTAAGGTGGGGGAGATAGCACGCAAATAAATATGTACAAAGTAAGTAATATACAGGATAAATAGGAAATAATTAATAGAGGGAAGGCATTCTAATTAAGAGGAGACAGAGAAGGCTTCCTAGAGAAGGTAGGATTTTAGTTGGAATTTAAAGGAAGCCAGGGAGGTCTGGAGTCAAGAGCAAAGGAGGAAGAGCATCCCAGGCATGGGACACAACTAGAAAAAAAATGTCCATAGCCAAGAGATAGGATGTCCTGTTCATGGAACAGCCAGGATAGTGTTACTGGATCAAAGAATATGTGCGGGGCAGTGAGATGCAACAAAACTGGAAATGACATCGGAGGGGATTAGGTTATGAAGAGCTTTGAATGCCAAACAGATCATTTTTCCTCTGATTCTATGGGAAATAGGAAGTCAATGGAATTCATTGAGTTGGAAGAGGGAAAAGGATTATGGCATGAACAGAAATATGATTTAGGAAAATCATTTTAGTGGCTAAATGGAAAATAGATTGGAATAGGGAAAGACTTGAGATAGGGAGGCCAACCAGCAGGCTATTGCAATGGTCTAAATGTGTGGTGAGGAAAGCATGCACCATGGTAGCGGCAGCAGAAGAAAGAAGGGGGCATATATGAAAGAGTGGATAGGACTTGGCAAGAAACTGGCTATAGGGTGAGAGAGTAAGTGATGACCTGAGGATGACAGTAAGGTTGGGAGCCTGGATGAATGGGAAGATGGTGGTGTCCTCAATAGTAATCCAAAAAATTAAGAAGAGGGTAGGGTTTGGGGGAAAAGATAATGAATTTGGGTTATATTGACTTCCAGATGTTTACAAGATAGCCATTTCAAGACACCTCATAGGCATTTGAAGATGTAGGGTCAGGAGAAAGGTTAGGGTGAGACAAATAGTTCAGGGAATCTCTGCACAGAGATGATATTCAAATCCATGGGAGTTGATAGGAACACCAATCAAAATAATATAGAGGAAGATGAGAAGAGAAGCCAAGACAGACCTTTGTGGGACACCCATGGTTAGTAACTCATGAAAACCTAGAGGAAAGAGAGATAACCACTCGTACGCTGAGCTTCTTCATCTGTGAAATGAGAGAATTGATCTCAGTGTTCATTCTGATCCCTTCTGGCTCTAAGCCTAATAAAATACAATAAAATATTTCTAAAGTAGCTAGATAGTAGAGGGGATAGAGCTCTGTACTTGGAGTGAGAAAGATCTGAATTCAAATCCAGCCTCAGATCCTTACTAGCTATGTGATCCTGAGCAAGACATCAATATGAGATAATATTTGTAAAGCAGTATCCAAATCTTAATTTGGACGTAAATATAATCGCAGCTATTATTAAAATTGTAAGAAAAAAGCTGCCCCCTTACTTGAAAACATTTGGAACCTCTGATCCGGTGCAAAGCATTTAGCATGACTTCTTGCTATCAACCTCACAGACATGTGTCTGATGAACCCAAGGTCCTGTGTGGACACTGGGGATAAATAGACAAAAGCCAGCCCCAGCTCTCAAAGAGTCTACATGTTTTGAAGAGGATACATTTATACAGATGAGTAAGTAAAGACAATTGAGAGAAGCAGAAAACACAACTAGGGAACCAGGAAAGATTTCCATCTGTCTTGGCACTATGACTGACCCCTTGCTCTCTGACTAGCTTCACCCCCCTGGAAACTTCACTCCTACCCTACTCCCACTCGTTCTAATGAACGAGCTTAGGTCTTTATCTCGCCTAGGTCCAAACCTTAACACAATGTCCAGGACTTTTATCACCATACTCATCACAAATATCCTTTCCGCTTCTTTTTTGTGTCATCTTTCTCCATTACATACTCACCTGTATTTGCATCCTCAGACCTTGGTATAGAGCCTGGCACTTGCTCTAATTTCTTTAGAGTAGGTGAAAGTTTTTCACCTTTTTTTGTAATCCCAGAACTTAGCACAGTGCCCTGCTCATAGTAAGTGCATAAGAAATGACTCTTGACAGAATAATTGACTGAATTCTAACTCCATCACCCAGTGCACTAACTATGTCTCCCAACTTTGTGCTGTCTGAATATTTGATAAGTATACCATATATAGGGGAAGCTAGGTGGAACCATGGTGCATAGAGCACCTGGCCTGGACTTAGGAAGAAGACTCTTCTTTGGGAGTTCAAGTCCAGCCCTCAGACACTTACACGCTGTGTGACCTTAGGCAAGTCATTTAACCTTGTCTGCCTCAATTTCCTCATCTGTAAAATATACTGGAGAAGGAAATGACAAACTGCTTCAATAACTTTGCCAAGGAAACCCCAAATGGTGTTACAAAGTGTTGGACACAACTGAAATGACTAAACAATAAATACCATCAATTCCTTCATCCAAGTCATAGATAAAAATGTTAATTGGCACAAAACCCATTACAGATCCCTGAGATACCCCATTGGAGACAGCTTCTTACCATGTTGATACTAGGGGGGAAAACCTGTGGCGTCAAGGCCACGTTTGGCCTTCTAGGCCGGCAGATGCAATCTTTTGACTAAGTCCAAGTTTTACAGAACAAATCCTATATTTAGGAGACTTGTTCTATGAAGCTTGAATTCAATCAACAAGCCATATTTAAGGACTACAGGTTCTCCACCCCTGCACTAAACCATTGAAAATTACTCTCTGAGAAGAAATGTAAAGAATATTCTGGGTGGGGAGGAAGGGCAAGATGTGGCCACTTGACTGGATTTGGGAGATGAGGAATGTTGAAAATGATCCTAAGACTGCAAATCTTAGTAACTGGAAGGATGATGGTGACCTCAAGAGAAACCAAGCAGTCTGGAGGAAGAGCAGTTTGAGAAATGAATTCTAATTTGAACAGCTGGGTTTGAGATCCCCATAAGATCATAGGTAATATTGGTGGGGACAGGTTGACTTCAGCATCATGGAACAAAAGTCAGTTTACAGAGGGTTGAGAAGGGAGTGGGAGGTGAAAAAAGTGAAGGTTATAAGTGTGCCTACTTGTTGTTTTTCAAAGAGTTTGGGTATGAGAGTAGAGATATAGCACAATATCTTGAAAGAGGATGGAAGGGTCAAGTGAAGGATTTTTTCTTTTGTTTTTTTTAAGGGTTGTGGCAGCAGGAAACATAGTAGATAAAAGGAGATTGAAAATGAGAGAGGGGATGATCGAAGGATGAATGAATAAAATACCTAAAATATTTTCAAATAACTATTTTTTAGTTTAAAAGGCTTTACAAAATTATATTTTTAATTTCCTGTGATGCCATAACAAACTTTAGAATAAGGGAAGGAAATGAAGGAATCTGAAAAATTCCATCAGTCTTTAATAGATGTATCTCTGTGCTGCTTTGTTTCCTTTGAATTATTGTGGGAATCAGCATTATGAGGCTTTTGGAATTTGCATAAAAATCTGAAGTCTAAGATGGGATGAAGGCCTGTTCTTTCCTTTCTTTTTCAAATGGCAGTGAACAGTAATTACATAAAAAGAAATATAAAATATTTATATCTGTATAAAATATAGAAGGACCCCAAGAGCAAGGAAGGCCAGTGGGAAATAGCAGATTTTAATAGATGGTAAACTTAGACGGCAACAGATAGAGAACACAGCAGGAATCAGAGAGTTCCAGTTCAAGAAAGCATTTGTGATATCTATGTGGGAGAGAGGGGAGGGAAATCAGCATTTAGATAGCTACACGTGTCTGGCCCTCTAAACATTTTACAATTAGTATTCTATTTCATCCTCACAACAGCTATGAGAGGTAGGTACTATCATTATCCCCATTTTACAGATGAGGAAACTGAGGCAGACAGAGGTTAAGTGACTTGCCCAAGGTGACACAGCTAGTAAGTGTCTGAGGTTGGAATTTTAACTCAGATCTTTCTGATTCCAATTTCCAATATTCATATGAGATATGTATCTGTACCTAAAGATCTATGAACACTCCCAGAAACCCCTGTTGAGTCCTAGTGACTGATTTTGCTAGTAAAGTGACTAGAAGGGAGGAGTAAGGAGGGAAGGAAATACAGCATGGGAGGCCCACATCCCAGGAGCAGAGATTCTAAGAACAAATCCCACCTTCTCAGAAAGGCCTTTCCCCCATGCCCTCCATCACCCTTCTGGTACATGCCTTTTCCTGTTACCGCCTATTTTTAAAAAATTGCATCTCCCTACCACATCCCACATAAACAATGTGCAAGACTTCAAAGATGCAGAGGAGTTAGGCTGAGAAGGTAACAGGGAGCCACTGCAGTTCATTAAATAAATAGGAGGGTGTCGTGATCAAACTTACACATTTGGAAAATCATTTTAGCAGGTGTTTGAATGCATGGATTGGAGAGAGACTCAAGGGAGAGAAACCAACCAGAAGGCTACAACAACAGTCCAGGTGGAAAGGGATGAGGAGCTGAATTAGGGGGTGACTATGAGAAAAAGGCAGGGAAATGGATGTGAGAGATGTTGTGGGGACAGAAGTTGTAAGATTTGACAACTGATAAGAAAAATGGAACCAAAAATGTTTAATCATGCAGTATATTAGACACTCTATAAGAGCTAGAGAAATTAAAATCAAGACAGTTCCTGCTTTCAAATTGGGGATGATAATAAATAAAGGAAGGTTTGTGTTCTAGTTTAGTTTAAGGCTTAGTAGTAAAGCATCAGGAAAGATGACAAGACCCAGGGACCTCGGGAGCTGAGGGTAGAGCAGAGGGTCCCCCACCAACAGAGTATGGGGTCCAAGAGCATGTGGGGATTGATGTTCTGGTATATCTCAAGCAGAGGTAGGGATACGGAGGTCAGCATCCAGCTGACTCTGGGCCTCCTGTGCTTGCTGGGAATTGGACAACGGGGTAATGAGGGTTAATGAAGGAAGAGAGAGGTCTTGAGCTCACTTCAGTGGCAGCAGGTATTACTGGCTTGTCTTCCGCCCACCCAGTGGTGAGATAGAGAGAGGGCAGGGAAGGTACCTGACTCTCTGTCATAGGGCTGGTAGAAAGGACTGGTCCTGAGACGGTAGTGAGGAACCAAAGATAACATCAGCTTTTGAACCTGGGTGGTTTTTCAGAAAGTTTCTGAAAACACACTGGATTTTCTTTCGTTTTATTTTGTTTTTGAGAATGGATCTCCCTCTCTTACCCAGGCTAGAAATGCAGTGGCCTTACAGACCAATCCTCCTGCTTACTGGCACGGTCATTTTGAATACGGACCTGTTCATCCCTCTGTAGGCAGTGTCTGACTCTCTGTGACCCCTTTTGGACTTTTCTTGGCAAAGATACTGGAGCAGTTTGCCATTTCCTTCTCCAGCTCATTTTACAGATGAGGAAATCAAGGCAAACAGGGTAAAGTGACCTGCCCAGGGTAGCACAACTAGTAAATGTCTGCTAGATTTGAACTCATAAAGATGAGTCTTTCTGGTTCCAAACCCAGGGTTCTATCCACTGTGACAGCTAGCTGCCCCCATCAATGGCTTCTCATCTTAAGCAGCATTTACCCATGCTCCGCCATGCTCTACTCGAGACAGTAGAGGCCTTCCTGCTCATTTTTTAATACTTTGTGTATGGCAGTATAGTATTTGAGCTGTCCATTTTTGCCCCTTGCCCTGACAACATAATGCCCTACCTCCTTGAAAGTCTATATCTCTTCTGGAGCATGTCATTGTTTGTGATCTGCTTTTACTCACTGATACTCTGGTAAGTCTCCACCAAGATCTGACACTGTCTAAAACACCTTTCCCAAACCTCCGGTCCTCTACAGATTTGCTTCACTTTATCCTATATATCTCTTGTTTATGCACGTAGCCATTTACATCTTGTTTCCCTTATTAGAGCAAGCAGGAACTATCTTTGGCCTCCTTTGTAATCCCAGGATTTAGTACGCTGCCTGACACATAGTAGGTACTTAATAAAACACTAATAAAATGTTTATTCACTGACTGGCTGTACATTTCACCATTACCCTTTGAGTCACCTGCAATTTGGATTCTTTAGAGAAAGGGATGCTCCATTACGTCAGCTATATAATATCTAGCATTTATGTAGTACTTTACAGATTACAAAGCACTTCACAAACACTGCATTTGATATTTATAAACCACTCTGAGTGGTAGGTGCTGCTATTATTCCCATTTTACAGATATGGGAACTGAGGTAGAGAGAAGTTAAATGCTATCATCATCAGATTGCACCTACATGGTGCTTTAATAATTTAATAATATTTACAAATATTATCTCATTTGATCCTGACAACAACCCTGGAAAGTAGGTGCTCATTTTATCCTCATTTTACAGATGAGGAAACTGAAGCTAATTTTTTTCTGCATTCTTTTGGCCTTATTTTTAAAAAAAAGCACAAGTTAAACTTTCATACTTTGACTTTCTTTTTTGTATTTTTACTTTACTTTCATCCATTTCCCTTTTTTTCAAAGTCAACAGCTTTTTGGAGTTTTTGCTGGCTATTAACAATTCCCTTAATGTGTCTGTTCTGTTGCTTAGCTTGAAAGCATTTTCTACACTTTAAGTGACTTAGATATCTTACCATCCCTTTCAACCAATTAGAGGAACGATTATACTTTCTACCTTTTCCCACAAATCTTTTTCCTGAACAGTTTTGCAAATAGATGACCCCAAAAGAGCTTCTAGGCATAAAAACTCTTCAGGTCTATAATGATCTGATCTTAACTCAATTAATTATAGAAAAAATATTGCTCTGATTTGCTGTCTGTGACCTTTTCCTTAATATCCTTCAATGAAGTCACCATAGTTTACACTCTGATAAGTTTTCAACATCCTCAAGACAATTATAGGATGATTTATTATCTTTTATTAACTGTATCAGTTACCTTCATAAAATAAAATAAATCCTAAATGGCAGCTTCTAATAGTGAGTTCATAGAGTTGTAACTTTTTTGCCATCAATATGTCTGTTTTCGTGTCAAGATTCACATTATCTTAACCGCTTCCCAAAAAGAATGGTAGGTGATTACCTGGTTTTCCAAGAAGCTACAGAAAATATGTTAAGATGGACATCATATTCTATAACAGACTGGTCAAAGTCACAGTAAGTCCAGTCAAATCTTTGTTTTCTGGGAAATATTGGTTAGTTAAGCTAAATTGTATTTAACACTGAAATATCGAAGCGTACATAGACCATCATAAAGCAAATGTAAAATAATTTGCATCTCCTCTGCATAGGTCCTATATGTGTCCAGTCATTTACATGTTATCTACTCCATTAGCATGCAAGCTCTCTGAGGACAAGAACTGTTTTTTCCCTTTATTTGTATTCCCAATGTTTAACACAGTACCTAGCACATAACAAACACTAAGTCATTGCTTACTGACTGACTTCTTAAAATGATCCAGTTTAACTACACAAATCTGAAACTTACGTCACTTGACTAAGAGGGGGAAAGCAGAGAAGGCCATTGGGTGGCATGGTGAGTAAAGAGAGTATAGGATTTAGAGTCAGGATGACCCAAGTTCAAATCCTGTCTTAGACACTTCCTTGCTATGTGAGCCCTGATCATTGAACCTCTCCGCCACGGTTTCCTCATCTGTAAAAGCAGGTAATAATAGCACCAACCTGCCAGGCCTGTTGGGTCAAATAAATTAACATATGAAAAAAGCTTTGGAAACCTGAAAGTGATATATAAAAGCTAGCTACTCCTACTCCATTTACTACCACCACTACTCTTATAAAGAAGCCGGATGGAGGAAAGATCAGATCAGTTACCAAGTGTATGAAGTGCTATTAAAACGTCCTCAAAACACTTATCTCATTGGATTCTCATGGTGCCATTATCACTCCTATTTCATAGATTAAAAAAACAAACTGGAGCTCTGAGACAATAAGTGAGCTATCCAGGGTGCAAAGTTACTAATCTTCTGGAGCTAGACTCAAACTCGGGTCTTTCTGATTCCAAATGCTGCGCATTGTCCACTTCACGACTATCTTTCAAAGAGAAGGTGAAAGGAAAAGCACTAGCATTAGTTAAGCTTGTGCCAGGCATTATCCTAAGGGCTTTACGAATATTATCTCATTTGATCCTTACAACAACCTTGAGAGGTGGGTGCTATCATTATTACATACATTTTACAAATGAGGAAACTGAGACAGGCAGAAGTTAAAGCATCTTATCCAGGGTCACAAAACTCCTCAAAGGAGTCCAGAAAGGGGTTGCTACCAAATGCTGAGTATATCCTTTAACTCATTTGTTTGCCAAAGGACATCTGACGTTTTTGTTCCAACCTCCAAAAAACAAAAGTAAAGTTTTGATTTGGGGGCGAGGAGAAATACTTATCCCCCTAGCTTAATGACTCCACTATAGTTCATTACACAGCTTCCTTTTTGTCAGTCTCCTCTCTAATTTAATTATCAAATTCTTTCCATCATGCCAATATTATTTTTTTAAACTTATCTAATTTCATACAGTTCTAATTGATACCTTAGTAGTTCAATAGATTTGCTCTCTTACCTATCACATGACTCGGTGACTTTGCATGTTCCCCCTACCATGACTGTTACTATATAATAATGTATAATAATACATAATATATGGCCACTTCCTCCTCTTAGCATCCCCAGTTTGCTGCAAAACTCAGATCAATAATTGTCTCCCATATGAAAACTCTCCTCAGTCATCTCATGTGTTAGTGTTTCTCCCCACTAAAATTATTTTGGATTGTATGTATGTGTATGTGTATGAGTACATATGTGTTTATGCTCATATATTTTACCACCAATAGAATATGAGACTTTTGAAGGACTCCTTGGTTCTTGTCTTTATAGTACGTGGTACATAGTAGGTTTTAAATAAATGCTTGATTAATCAATGTATGGAGTACTCTTCCTATCGATGCAGGTCTCTTCTTACTTTGTGCTTCTCATTCTATATGATTCTTGATCACATCTTCCATAAAGTCTTGACCCAAAGCACTAGAGGTCTTCCTCTGTATCTTCCCTCTGTTTCTTTATGGGTACCAGAGCAATCCTCAGGATACTGTAGTACTCATATTATTCATTATTTGATTATTATTTTACTATTTCTTATTCTCATGGCATGAGTAAATATCCCACTTTCTTTTCTAGCTAAGGATACCTAGCTATAGGCATCCTTAATAGAAGGCAGCCAAGTGGCACAGTAGATAGAGTACTGGATCTGGAATTAGGAAGATCTGTATTCAGATTTGGCTTCCAATGCATACTAGTTGTGTGACCCTAGGGAAGTCACTTCACCCTGTTTGCCTCAGTTTCCTCATCTGTCAAATGAGCTCGAGAAGGAAAGTATTCCAGGATCTTTGCCTAGAAAACCTCAAATGGGGTCCTGAAGAGTCAGACACAACTGAAAATGACTCAACAGCTACTGAATCTACTACTGGTCTGACCATGGACAAGTCACTTCCCCTCTGTCTGCCTCAGTTACCTCAGTTATAAAGTGGGGATAATAGTAGCACCTACTTTCCAGGGGAATTGGAAGTACCAAATGAGGTCATATTTATAAAAGTGTTTACACATAGTAGTTGCTTAATAAATACTTATTTTCTTTCTTAATTGTGATAGCTTTTACTCTACTTATCCACCCATCACTATTCTTGTCATCACTCCCACCATTGATCTTTTGTTGCATTTTGGACATTTTAAAAGAGACATTTCAAATGAAACTTCATTTTTCAAATACCTATCATTCCTTAAGGACTTAAGAAGCTTTCGGCTTTTGATCTAAATGAAAGTTAGAATAGGATTTTAATTTTCCCTCCCAGGTTTATTTTGCTTATCAAAGACCCCTTTAATTCTGTATTCTGATGAGGCCTCCTCTAAAGCATTGCACTTTAACTGATGGTCTGGTCTGTAAATTAAAGGTGAATTATCCTTTCTAAGAACAAATAATTAAAAAATCGACAATTGGCCTAAGTTATCAGGGTAACCATGAAGTAACTGATGACATCCTCTATTAATGTGAGCATTTATTTTTCCTGAACAGATTTTCCTTTGTTCATTCACTGAATATCTATTTAATGTCTATTTTGTGCAAACCCAGATGCTAGAGACATAAAGGGCCACAAAGATAAATAAAATATTATTCTTACCTTTCAGATGCTTACAATCTAGTAGGAGAGATGACATGCAAAAATAACAATGAATAAAGGGTATAATGTACAAATGTCAAAGTTCCAAGAAACCTCAGAGGAATAAGATAGCATGACATAATTTCTAGTTTAATACCATTAAGTAAAACAATCCTTCCCTAAACACACTGGATAAATGAACGAATGATTTCAGCACTTACTATGTTCCAGGCACTCTGTTAAGCCTTGGGGATATAGATAAAAGACAGGAAGATAATCCCTACCCTCAAGAAGCTTATATTCTCTTTGAGGCAGGCAACATTAAAACGGGAGCTAGGAGAGGAGACGCAGCTATCGGCAGCAGTTTGGTTTGGAAGTGACCAGAAGGGCTCTCGAGACCTGGTTGCATTAAGTATGAGATAAAAGCCCACCTATCAAAGATCAGTGTCTCAGCGACAGAGAACAAACTTCTAGGACAGGGGTGGGGAACCTACAGACTTGAGGCCACATGGGGCCCTCTAGGTCCTCAAGTACAGTCCTTTGACTAAATCCAAACTTCATAGAAGGGAGATGAGTAAGTTGAGGACAATGGTTGGAGTACAGGAAATATGGTTTGAAGATAACTGAGTCTTTACGATGGTTATTTTCTATGATAAAATGTCTTCCTGAATGAGCCAGGGGGCAGAAGCTTGGGGAAAGAAAGAGTATTGGATAAGGCTTGGTTTTCATGTATCACAAAGAAGAATCTGAGCACTTCCCAATGTGAAACATTTGCGGTTTGGGGTTATCAGCATCGTCTATCCAGAAAGGAAGCTATTAATCAACTCAATTTAATTCAACAAACTTTTAACTGCCAACTATTTGCAAAGCTCCCTACCCTCAAAGAGTTTCTATTTTACTTCTGAGACCATATCTTGTGTTTGAGCTCCTACATAGAACAACTAGACCCTATATTACATTTGAGCACGCACTCTAACATGTGCATAAGACCAAATAGTCAAGAAATGACTTTTTGAGGCCTATGATGATGCCTATCAGTGTGAGCTGAAGCATATGAAACTTCAGGTCAAGATGGCAGATCAAAACAGGCAGCATATGGAAATAATCACAGTTGATGTGACTTTAAAAGTCACGAATTGAAGCAAACCACAATTTTTTAAATGTAATTCAATTCCATCAAACAAGTATTTATAGTGCCTGCTATGTAGGCTACTAAACTCAGCACAGGGAATACACAGACAAAAACAATATAATCCCTGCCCTCAGATGGCTTGCATTTTATTTAGTAGTTGGATGTTGACATCAAGAGGGGCAGTGTGGGTAAGTGGATAAAGATCTGCTCTCAAAGGCAGAAAGGTCTTCTGGCTGCACAACCCTGGGCAACTAGGAGCCTTTCAGAGTTCTAGGCACTCTCTACAAGTATTATAAGTTGATGGAGGGAGTTTTCTCATCCTAAAATTCCCTCTACCTGTAAAATCACAGGTCTATTCTCCATCCCTAGTTTGATCGCATCTTTCTTCCAAACTCCTCAAAGAGCTTCCAAATGAGAGTATACAACTCTGCCTGAGTCTCCCAATAACATTTGTACTCAGTTTGGCAAGCTACAAGGACTGATTCCTCCACAGAATCTGCAGCCTTGGACTTACATTTCCTAATGAGGACAACTTAAATGAAAACAGGATGTTGGACTGACAAAGTTCAGAATCACTCAAATTGTTCTGAACCTTTGTCACTTTTAAAATTCCCATACAGATTTGACTGCAGCCTCTCACACTGAGATTTCCAGTGATTATTCTGATATCTGCAAGCTATTGCACCTTGCTGTTAATTTCATCCCTTTCTACTGACGTTTGAGAAGAATCGACTCTTATGGGCATTTGTGTGAACTGAAGCTTAGATTCCTGCTGACTGTATGATTGCTGATGGTTTGCCTTTAATCTAGGGTATATGTTATACCTTGAAGAAATCCTAAAACAGAATTATTAAAGATGTCTGTCTTATTTTTAAAAAAATAAAAAGGGGGTGTTTCTTTTTTCTTTATATATAAGCAAGTGCAACAAAAAGAAAGGAAGAAAAAACTGACAACCCTAATATTGAACTTATTGCTTAAGGCCCAAACAGTGTCAAATGGGATGAAGTAAAAGATAAACATACATCTCTAAGGCTATACTTGCCTCATTTTCACCTTCCTTCTTGGATAATTCTCAATACTAACACAGCTTGGAGGGAGGAGATTCAGGGGGGAGGGGAAGTTAACAAAGAACAAACTCAAAGAGAGTATTAATTTTGCAATTACGTTCAGAATGTTTTCCAACAGAATGTATTTCAAGTCATACCTATAAATAATAAAAACCTGAGGTAAAGATATGTTACAAAGACAGACTAGATCTTTCCAATGGCCTGCTGAAATGTGCCATTTATTTCGGTCATCAGTCACATAGCAAAGGCTAATTTTTTTTGACTTTTAACTTTTCAAAATTTATTTGTAAAGAGGACAGCCAAGTCAAGCAGGCTGGGTATCCAATTTCGTTCTCCTTGGATCTTATGAACTGTGGACAACCAGATGTGACAATGCCATTAGGAAACTGACTTAGCAATGTCTTTCCTTGTCTTCATACTTCTAAGGCAAAACTCCAAATCCTTTCTGGATAGAAGGGATATTTGCTAGTAAAGAAATACAGCTAATAGTACCATTTGATCAAAACCGATCATGACATCTATCATTAGCACAGATTATAAGCATCTATAATTATGACTAAGTTATCTGAATTGGCTCAGATTCAGCAGTCTTAGATGTTGCTGAAATTTTAAACTGGAATTCTACAGATCAGTTCATTAAACGTTAACTCTTGAAAGGACCCTGGAGATTGTCTCATCCAATCTCTGATTTTTTTTTCCTTCTTAAGAAATCTGTTTATTTTTAAAGAATTTATTGTCTCTCTCTCTCACTGCTCCCCTTCATCAAACAATTTTTTAAAATGAAAAAAATTAAATCCTTGTCACAAATATGGGTTGTTCTGCAAAACAGTTTCCTACATTGGCCATGCCCGCAAATGCACCAAAATCTCTACAGCAGGAGGTGGATCCAAACCTTTCATTCTTCAGGTAGATAGACTGAGGCCTAGAAAGGTATAAATGACTTACTCAAAGTCACACAGCTAGTCAGTAGCCAGACTGAGACTATAGATTCCAGGTCTCCTGCCTTCTCACTCTCTCTCATTTCCCTCTCTACCATATTGCCTCTCCCATTGTCTCTTTTACCTCGTGGCATTAAGACCTAACTGAGGAGTCCACAGCTACGCAATATTGACAGTTAACATTAAAAAAATTAAAAAGTACAAAACTATAAGTAATGATACAACTTTTGCTTAAATTACCAATATAATTGAGAAAAAGATGGGTTATTTTGTCTTGACTCTGGATAACCTAACCTGTTGTGTCAAGAAAAAGATGAAACATGTTGTGAATGAAGGAAGTTTCTTTTTCTGAGACTTTCTGATCATGTCTTTCAGCCTGATAGGATTATTCTCTGAAAATTCCAGCAGGGATAAAAAGAGAAAAGGAAGTACAAGAAATCATGAGATTTTCTTCATTTCTGACAGAATCCTAGTACACTGTACTTTGAGAAAGAGGAGGGATTGACTGAACCTCCCTGATCATTTCAGTAACTCAAGAAGAATGACCTATTTTCTTTCCTCAATTGAAATTAAAACTAAAACTAGATATATAAATATATGTGTGTGTGCATGTGTGTGTGTGTGTGGTTTTTCATAACATATGGCTCTGTTTCTACTGCTCACACAGAGGTGGGTTTCTGAAAGGAAGTTTGTTGGTATTGGGGGGAGATTAGAGAGAGGCCAAGAAGGGGGTCACTGATTCCCCAGAAAGACTAAAATAAAATGAAATGATGTCAAAATAAGTCATGTGTTGTAGCTACAATGGTAATCAAAATAGCAACATGTAGATTCAAAGCCACCTGGCCTCTTTTCCACATTAAGCATCATTTCATCTCTTTAAGGTTATATCTTTAACATCATAACAAAAGAGGAAGGACAAGGAGTCATCCCGCTGACTGCATTTGCTTGTGTCAGTCAATATTTTCCCCACAAAGGATCCAAATATTTTCATATCCAATGTAACTCTAGTAGAAATATTTGGGCTACTTTCCAGGGGAAAAAAATCATATGCAAATGATATATCCAGGATGTGGCTAAATAATGTAGTGAGCTGCCAAAATATATAAATAGTTTTTATGGTGCAGATAAGGCCAAGAAAATATAATCAGGCTGCAGAGTAGGGCTTCTTAACTTTTTTGTGTCCTGAACCCCTTAGGTAATCTGGTGAAGCCTATGAACCCTTTCTCAGAATAATGTTCCTTAAATGTATAAAATAAAATAAATAGGATTTCAAAAGAAGCCAATTATATTGAAATACAGTGATCAGAATACTAAAAGCAAAAGTTCACAGACCCTACATAAAGAACAATTTCTTTAGAAGATTCATTTAACACTTTACAGATTTTAAAAACATAAAAAATGAAATAATACCATCTTCCATTCTCTTTATCACTAACAAACATTAGAAATGTAGCCAACCAACCAATACACACGTTCTCAGGGTTCAAATATGGAGAAGTCTACAGGATCATCCCCACTATCCCCAGCTTATGCTCAGGCTCATGTATGAAGGGCTGAAAGCTCCCTAGCATGCCTTCCAAATTCTTTCCTCCAATAAACCCTATTGGAAGGAAATCATGGTTTTTGTACTAATAGCTTGGGTAGTCAGAGGGAAAGCAATTTTAATCGGGAGAGTATGGGGTTGGTTAGGGCAGTGGATAGTGTGCTGGAGCTGGAGTCCGGAAAACCCCTCTTTCTGAGTTCAAATCTGACCTTATTAGCAGTGTGACCTTGGGCAAGTCACTTAACCCTATTTGCCTCAGTTTCTTCATCTGTAATCTAGAGAAGGAAATGACAAACCACTCTGGTGGTTTTTGCCAAGAAAACCTTAAATGAGGTCACAAAGAGTCAGATACAACTGAACAGCCACAAAAACAGGTTGATTAGAAGACTAGAGATGAATCCAGAGAAGTATGGAAAGACTCCCATAAAGTGATGCAAAGTGAAGGGTACAGAACCAAGCAATAATCTATAGAACATAAATAACAATATAAATGGGAAAAATAACTACCACAAAATAATCAAAAGCAAATACTGCAAAATTACTGTAGTAATCATATATATTGTAATAAGTGTATATTGTACAATATGTGCAACCATACACACATTGTACAATATGTGATATGTACTGTAATTAATTTTTCTTTCCACTCATGGCCCCAAAGAAGAAATGACAAGACACTTCCTCCCCCCAACTCTTTTACAGAGATGGGAGGGTCATAGGTGTGAAATATCCCACGTATTTTTAGATTTTTTTCAATGTTTTGACTGGTTTTACTGATTTTTTTTCCTTATCTCTTTTTCTTTTCAAAGTTTTTTTTTGTTACTATGGATGGTCCTCTGAGAGGTGGAAGAGAAAGGTTGCCAGGGAAATGTAGGCAATTTAAAAATAAATAAAAATGTATTTTAAAAAATAAAAGCCATCCAAACCAGAAGTTCTAATCCTACACATCTGGCAGCCCTATATTCAAACCATATCAGTCTTGGATTTTGGTTTAAATCCAGTTCACACACAAGTCAAGACATTACCCTAGTGATGTCATTGTTCGAGATGGAGAAAGAACAATGAACCATAGAACCATTCTTTGATACTGCAGGGCATAGCCAGACTGAGTTATAGGCCAGCACACCTGAATGCAAGACCCCTGTGTTTGCAAGTGCCTTCAGAGGCTTTTCCTTGTATATATTCTCTTGTGCTATCTTGAATGGTTTTATGTAAGCCAGTCCCCAACCCCCTGGGAATGAGGAATATCTTCCGTTTCCAATTTAATAAGAAAACAATGGTGAAAATAAATGTGAAACTAAAAATTCAACATAATCATGCCTATTTTCCTTCTTTAGACTTTGGGGAAAATGAAAAAGCATTTGACCTTATACTCAGGGAGAAGAGAAGCTCTGCTATACTCTTCCCCTTTTACCCCCATCCCTGGTATTCTCCCCTCCTTAGAGAAGTAGGAGAGGCAGTGACAACTTAGAGAATAAGATTGAATCCTAGATCAGATACTTAGTAGCCAAACAGCTAATAGTAATAAGTAGCATTTCTATATCACTTGAAAGTTTGCAACATGCTGTACAAATGTTAGGGGACGAAAGGAAATGTCTTTATTAAGCAATTATTACATGCCAGGCACTGTTCACATTGCTAATATTATCTTTAATAAGTGCTTTGGATATATTGTCTCACTGGATCCTCCCAACAGCCCTGTGAGGTGGGTGCAATGATTATTCCCATTTACAGGTGAAAAAACCAAGAATAAGGAGACACCCAAAGTGAAGCGCTCTGAAGAGGATGATTCTCCCACATGGAGTAAAGTGAAAAAGACATATCCCCACAACCACATGTAGTAAGCTATTATGGATTCAGGCTAACTTCCTGTATTAACTTCACAGATTGCCACTTAAATCTGTTGATATGTATTTGATTTTTGCTTCTATACTCTATGCAATTTGGGGTGTGTTTCTATTTTTTGTTATTAATTAGCAGTCTTACAGTCTCCCTTGCATCAATTAATTAGCTGTGGAGAAACCTCCTGTACCAAAAATAACTAATCTTATTATTTAATTTTAAATAAACATTTAAACTACTGAGTATATTCAATTTATAACAGATGGAAACAATCATACACAAATAAACATATATGCATATGTGTATATATATATACATATATGTATATATATACATATATATATATATATAAAACTATCCACAATACAAAAAAATTCACAGCTAGAAATAACCCAAACTCTCCACATAACAACAGATGACTCTTTTTCACTTGTCTGGAAATACAGTCCCAAACCATTCAGGCCATTCCAGATACTGATTAAAAGCTCTCAAAAACTTTTTCATATTTCTCCTCAAGATAAGAGATAAATTCAGGCTCTTGAAAAACATGATGGATTAGTCCTTTTTCTTTGCTTTGTCTTCAGTAATCACAAGAAGGAGTCTTTCCAGAATACATTTGCTAGCTCCTCATAAACTCTTCATAGTATTCCTTTTATAAGTTTTCTTTATAATATATCACTTACAACAGTTATGATGAGGAAGAAGGTTCACATTACCTTCTCCCTCCCTGACTTCTCCACATATTTTTCACAGATCTTCATAAATCACAGATAAAAGCACACCTTCTCCTGTCTCCATAGGGAAAAGTACTTCATACTAAGACATTTCTTAACTGTCATTTCAAAACTGCCAGCACAACCTGCTTTTCTCAACATTCTGTTTGGCTCTTAAAGCTATAATAGCAATATCAAAATAGTGTTTGAATGCATCAAATAGTCATTCAAATCATGGATTATAGTAATAAAACCAATAAACCAAAGACATAAGTCAAGTCAGTCAATACGCATTTATTAAGTGCCTACCATGTGCCAAAGAAAAAATGAATGGTGAAATGTTAGGAAACAAGTTATAATTTCCCTCAATTATACAAAATAAAAGATAGGCTGGTGATTTTCCTCTTAAAATTAAGTCTATACATTATAAAGGGCAGCTAGATAGTAAAGTGAATGGAGTGCCAAGCCTGGGGTCAGGAAGATTCGTCTTCCTGAATTCAAATCTGGTCTCAGATACTTTACTAGCTGTGTGACCCTGGGCAAATCACTTAACTCTGTCTGCCTTGGTTTCTTCATCTGAAAAATGAGCTGGAGAAGGAAATGGCAAACCACTCCAATATCTCTGCCAAGAAAACCACCAAATGGGGTCACAAAGAGGGATATATGACTGAAAACAACTGAACAATAACATATTATAAAATGATAGTAAGAATTATGCAGTTTTTCTCATTCTCTCTCTTTCTCTTTCTCTCCCCCTCTCTCCTTCTCTCTCTTTCTTTATCTCTTTCTCTCATACATACACACACTCAGATACATACATACATACACCTCCTGCATCTGTGTGTCACAATGGAATTTGATTAGAAAATGGCAGATCCTAAAGGAAAAAAATTGCTGTCCCAGGCAAGAAAATTATCTAATGGAAAGGATTCTAAAGTCACAAAAATCCCCCTTGCAAGTTAGGAGGCATAGAAATTCTTGAAATCAGTAGGACATGGTTCCAAAGGAACAAGTAGATATGAATTCCAAGTACTACAAAATATAAGGCATCATAAAAATCTTCAATGTCCTTTTTTAAAAAAATAGCTTATATCTTTTTTTAATGGCCCCCATTTTCCTATTCACTCAAAATTACTCATTCAAAATCCTCTTCCTGTAGGGGGGTTGGTAATGTCGTCCATCCGAAAAGCTGAAGCCAGCATATACAAATAGACACATTTCTCCTTTCCCTCCTTTGTTAGCTACAGTGGGGCTAGGTGGCATGAAGCTGGCTAGACTGCTGGGATCTAACACCAAGGGATGTGTTTGTTCAGGACGTTTTCCTTTTTTTCTCCTTTGAGAGAGACAGTAAAACATGCTGGAGATCGCCATAGTTTAAATGTGTTTGATGCCATCTTGGGAAAGAAAGAGCCTGAAGTCCATAAACAGCAGTGAAGTATTAATTAAGAAAAGTATCAACATAAGGAACTATCCTCATACCCTGCAGGGAGGCAGAGACAAATGCCATCTTCACCTCCCCCTCCCTACAACCCCCTCCCCCATCTGTGTTATCCTGTGACTCTTTTTAACTCTGTGCATTGGGAATGTTGATCAAAGGCTCACTAGTTACTTGGCTTTAAATGGTATGAACCTTCCCCATAGAATAAACAGGCTAGAGTACATGGCTTCCTATGCCCTTGTAAAGATTTAGGTGACTGCAAGCTTTAAAGGATATATTTGCGAAATTGATCATGAATTTCTTCCACTTGGAATTTTGACCAAATTTAAATTTTATTATCTTCTGGGAAGGAGGTTGGGAAGAGGGGTGGGTTCCTACCTAAGGAAATAAGTAATGTCTGCCTTCAAGTCTTCCTTGCTTCTCTCTTACGGACCTTCCCATCCTTTCAAAAGATCACTCCAATGTCCCCATACGACCTAAGACAACTTGCTCAGAGAGAGGCTGGACAGTTTAACAACCAGCTCTCTAGGGGAAAAAATATATGCAGGATACACTTTTAAACATAATCTGAATTTTCTCCATTGCATTGTTAATTCTTAAATTTTAATTCTTAGACAATCAGCGAAACAATAAAGCAACCCTGATTTGTAGGTGGAGTGATTTTCAAGGAGTAGCTAAATCTTCACAATAAAAATTTAACAATAGGGCTTTCTCCAGATAGTTTGAGCTGACTCCAGCATCCTAGATTTCCTTTCAGCAAAAGTCAGTTGTCCGCACCTTTCCTTTCCTTCTTAATCAACCTTTACTTACTTTGTATTTTAGTCCCTCAGGGTACTATTATGCTCTGCTAAACTGGTAAGTAAACCACCTTTCTCCCCTTGACATAACTGAAATTTTTAATTTTCTTCTTTTATTATAAATGTGGCAAACAGACAAATGTGAACATTTGTTTATACCAAGAACAGAAAAAGATTTTATATTTACACCATGAATCTCCATTATATACTATTTCTGTTTCTAAGGAAAATATATTAAATTTGGCAGCATTTTCAACACTGTCCTGCTTATCCTCTTCTCTTATTGACTTCTTCTATTCTCTACCATGTATTTTTTTAAAGTTTTTATTGATTCTCTTTTCATCTTTTGGGGCAAAGGGTATAGCTATCATTATATCTCTCCCTAAAACAAATCACTCCCTTGAAACAAAAAAGTGTAATTAAGCAAAAAACAATCCTAACATTTGCCTTTTAAAGAGAATTTTTTGGAAACAGTCTGAAGGAGATCCTGTAATAATAGTATATGATGCAAAGATTATGACACACAGCATTTGGGAGGTGCAGGTGGGTCTTCGGCACCGTTCAGATTTATCCTCTGTGTAGTATTAGACATGTTAATATGTAAAAATCACATAATCTTGGCAACTTTTTTAAGGTTTTTACACCCTTTAAATTTTGATGTCTTAGGTCAAAGTCCAATGTCTTCCACATTAGTTTTGTGTTTTTTTTTTAATATGACTGCCTTCAAAGATGTAGCTAAAGAAAATAGAGGAGCTTTAACTCTTACTCTAGAGAAAACAAAAAAAAATTCCCTTAAATCAATAGATGGATGCTTCTTTCGTCACTTCTAAGAAGGTCTATTGAAGATAACATTGATTTCTAGAGATGTAACTAATACAGGTGATGTATTTTTACGTGCATATTGTCTCCTTCATTAAAATATGAGCTCCTTGAAGATGGGAACCATGTTTTTGCCATATTTTGCATCCCTAGCACTTAGCACAGTGCTTGGCATACAGTAAACACTTAATAAATGCTTACTGCATGACTTAGATGATGAGCTAACTGGAGGAAAACACAGTGGGAATCATGGCATCCTAGATGGACAGTCTTCATTTAAACATAACCACAACACATGCACACCAAATCCTACTTCTTTATTAAAATGCATAAAGCAGCCAGAAGCAAAGACACCAATAAATTCTTCTGTATAAGCAGAATATTTTTAATGGCTCCCTGAACACTAATAACTACTGCCCTCTTATGTGTACTTGACTCTGTTTAACCTTTTGCTGGTGCTTTTTAACTTCTCCAACTCAGGTACTAATATGGAACTAATGTGGGGTTTATTTTCCCTATAGGAATTACAGAAAGAGTACTGCACATTATCATAAGCACATGAGATCCTTCCAGCAACTGCAAGACTTGACATCAAAGCATCTGCATTATGGCACAGGGAAAGAATTTAATAACAATTGCAAGGCTAAGCATTCTTGGTTTTTAAACATCAGATAGTTCATTGAATATTTGTCATGGAAAAAAAAATTAGTTCTGGCCAAGCAAAGGAACTGGCAGGATAACACACAGACATCACTTTAGTAGCAGATGTCAATTTCCATGCAAAAGATCCCTCCTCTGTGACTGATGGGAGCCCGTCATGACCTATCACTCAATGGACAGTCAGCAAAAGGCAAAGTGATATGAGTTCAGGAGGTTGGAAATCGTAAAATCTAAGTGGAATGGGCTGGGGGTGTGGCATAAGTCTGTGTCTATCAACCAAACACCTCCATGTGGCATTTTTTGTGTGTGCCAAGTCCTTGAAATGTGTTCAAATGTGCCCAGAGTTAGCATTTTTGTCTAATTTTTATCTTCATTTAACTTTTTTTGATTGTTGGTTTTTCTTTTCTCATTTTTTTCTTTCTTCGCTTTTTATTTTTGTTATTACCTCGAGGTTTTGTTATTATCTCAGGGTAGCAAGGAAACATCCAGAACACTCCCATAGTGAAAATAAACTAAATATTCCCCCCCCTGACATTTAACTGCTGGATGCTCCCCCCCCTTTTTTTGTTCTCCTTAACTAAGAAGGTTGCCCCAGCATCCTGACATATTGGAGTTGTGTTCCAACTGTATTAATCCATGTCCTGCTGAGCTGCTGCAGAGAGAGGAATTCATTTGACACCAGCAGGGAGAAGACAGAGGAAAAATTTAAGGGGAAATGCATAAAGAAATAAATAATTTAAATAACATAGGGGGAAAGGAAAGGGGGAAGCAAGAACAAAACATAGTGAGCATGTGTGTGTTCCCTACACAGAAGCAGGCAAATGAGAACATGAGGAAAACAATACAGAAGAAGGGCCATCAGGAAACAACAAATATTGTTCCAAGAGAAATGCTTTATCACTAACCTCTGAAAGAGCTGCTACGTTGGGTTGTTTATCAGAATCCTGTCTTAGCATCACACTTAAACCAAGAACTGGCCCATCACTTCCACTTGCTAAAAGAAGCCTTTCCTCCTATGCACCCTTCCACAAGAAATAACAACTCTCTATTTTCAACAGTGCTCCTGGTACTGATGCTACTAAGCTAAATTTGATTAAAAGTAATTGCTTTAGGTATAGGAAAATAAAGGAATATTGTCACACCATAGGAAATAGCAAATCCGAAGAATTCAGATAGCCATGAGAAGACTTGTACGAACTGATGCAGAATGAAGAACTTGAACAATACAGACAATGACAGCTGCGATCAGCAGAGTATTCGTAAATGGTTAACAGCAGTTTCTTTGGTGGGGTTAGGTGGGGAGAATGGACCAATACACACCTTTAAACTTAATCTACATTACTCTCCAGTATTTTCTTAAGTCTAGTCAATCAACCAAACAATAAATCAAACCCTTGTTTGTAGAGTTTATCCGGGTGTAAATTAAATGTTTACCTGAAAAATTTAACAATCAGCTTTCACAAAGGGTTCAAGCTACCTCCAGAACCCTGACCATAATGTAAATAGCAATAACTAAGAGGCAGCTAAAAGCAAATGTGAATTACAATGAGCAATTTTAATCTCAGAGAACACAAGATGAAACAAATCTCATTATTGGTACACAAGTGAGAAACTGCAGGTGTAAAATGCTGCATATAAGTGTGGATTGTTTTCCTTACCTGATTTTCTTTGTTTCACGGGAAAGCAAAGGGGAAGGGAATAACCATTCACATAGCAGCACCTACTAAGCACTTTACAAAAATTATCTCATTTTATCTTGGGTTCAAACTGTAGCTCCAGACAAATTCATGGGATTTGTGGCAAGTCACTTGGTTTCTCTGAATCTTTTTCTTCAACAGTAAAATAAAGGGGTTGAACTAAATGACCAGTCTTTAAGGTACTTTAAGGTACTAAAGGCTAGGATTCTAATTAATTAATCTCTATAGTTGGAAATAAGCTTGAAGTCCATCATCTGAGGCCATCTCCAGTTATCCTGATCGATGTCTTGCCACTGGACCCAGATGGCTCCAAAGGAGAAAGTGAGGCTTGATGACTTTGCCCACCATCTCCCTCGCTTAAATCCAATTTGTTTGAAAGTCATGCACCATCTTCCTGATGTCATTCATGGTCCTCTTCAAGAATGAAGGCCAAACAACAACTTAAAACTCTACTAAAAACTCACCACCAACACTCGTCTAAAAATATGATCAATGGCGTCTCCCTCTCCAATATCTATTCTTTTTTCTTCTACCACTGATCTGTAAGAAACTAAAAATGGAAATTCTTTAAGCATCTACTAAGGCCATTTTAATGTAATCAGCTTTGCAAAGGATAAGAAAGTTCTAATTCCATGAAATGTATTTCCACATCTACTTTTCCCCACTCCCTTTTCAATCAGTTACCAGGTCTTCCCAATTCCATCTCAACTTCTTTCACATGGGAATGGGAATAAGCATTTATACAGTACCTACTGTGTGCCAAGGACTGTGCTAAGCACTTTACAAATATTTTCTCATTTGATACTCACACCAACCCTGGGAGGCAAGTGCTATTATGATTCCCATTTGAGATATGTGGAAACGGAGGTGGAAAGATGTTAAGTGGCTTGCCCAGGGTTCACATAGCTAGGGAGCATCTGAAGCTGGATTTGAACTCAGGACTTCCTTACTCCAGTCTCAATGCTCTGTCCACTATGCCACTTGGCTTCCTCCCTTCTCTCCTCTCCCAGGATCATCACCCTAGTTCAGCTCTTTACCATCTCTCCCATGAAATATCACAATAGGCTCCCAGTTGGTTTCCCTGAATTCACATCCACTCCCTCTCCAATCCATCCACCACACAGCTGCCAAAATAATCTCCCTAAAATATTGGTCAGATAATGTCCTTCAATTTGCTCAAAAATCTCTACCAATACCTAACACCTCTAGGTAAAATACAAACTCTTCAGCTTTATTTAAAAACCCTTCATAGTCTACCTTTCCAGGCTTAATGCAGATTGTTTCTCTGTTTTGTCTTCATATTTCCAGCACTTAGCATGGCATCTAGCACATAGTAGGTGCATAACAAATATTTATTGAATTGGATTATTGAATTGTTAGGTTGAATTGCATTGGGTTGGAAGGGATCTTGGAAATCATCTAACTCAATTACCTCATTTTACAAATGGAGATACTAAGTCCCAGAAAGAGACTCACTCAAGGGCAGAGATAGTATTAAAACTCTGGGATCCCTGACTTCAAATTCAGTTCTACACCCTGATTATTGCATAAATTCTTCCAGCTTTCCTTGCCAAGCCACTTCTAAGAGCAGTATTTATTTTTTAACTGTGCATTATAAATTAAAAGAAAAATATTTATAGCAAAAAGTTATAGAATCACTAAAGAATCAAGAAATATAGAGTTTACTCAACCCAAACATAATACTTTGGGGAAAATATTTACATTTTAAAATGAGGATTTTATTTGGAAAAGATTTGACCTTTCACCTTAATAAAGTGAATGCTATTTCCAAGGTTACTGATCTTTATTGCAAACTCATTGACCAAATTTTGGCATTACACAAAATAATTTGATATTTAGTCTATCCAACAATCTTCTATGAAGATTCCTACTATGAATTGGAGCTGGCTGATGGTGAGCTCTGATGGTGATCTCTTTTAAGAGAACGGCATCTTAAGAAAACATTTTTGATAAAAGGAAAAAACCCAAGATGGCCCCAAAGCCTGAGGGAGTTCATCAATTATTCCATTGTGGTCCTACTCCGATTATGACCTGTGAACTTAGCAATTACACAACTTAATTTCTGCCACAGGGCTTTCCAGGGGCTCACTGAAATATTCCAACACGTGAATTTGCCTGCAGTAAAGTAATAAAGGATGCCGAGTCAAAATTCAATCACTGTTCATCTACCATGACAGAAAAAGCTATTAAAGGAATTAACCCTCCCCCCTCCACAAAAAAGTAAATAAATCAAGGTTTATTTCACTATTATTGCAATTAAAAGGACAATGGGATGTTGGCTGATCAAGGCCTCATTTCTTTTCTTCTGACAAATCTGTGTAGCAAAGATTCCACAGCCAGATGTGGAATATTTACTTATGGGATCTCATTGTTTATGACAGCTCAAGTTAAACAGAAACTGTCTTGTGAATCAACCTCAGTTTTCCCAGCTGCTGATCATATATGCTCCTGTGGACACTTTTTGTAAATAGTTTGACCACATTTGTCACATGTCTGGAAGTTATTTCAGAGACAAAAATGGGGCCATAAGCATCTGGGCCTGGGATTCACAAAAAGATCCCTCATGGGGGAAAGATTAGAATTCTTCACAATCATAGTAAAGGAAGTTGTTAACTCCACTATTCCAGACAAAATACCCTGCCAGGCTGCAGAGGATGACTGGGGAAGGGGGAAGAGGGGGAGTGGTATGGGAGGCGCATCAAGTGGGGAAAATAAAAACCTGAGACTGAAATGTTACAAATGTTAAAAGCAAGAGAGAAATCAAGAGAAAGGAAAAAAGAGAAACGGTGGCCACATACAAAGCAAGGGTGCAACATGGAGAGAGTTGTAACAAGGGGTGCTTTTTTAATGTTACTTTTAATAAATATTCATTTTTAATACCAGAAAATTCCACTCTATGTAGCCTGTAGATATTTGTTCTCATAAGTCAAAACACATGTGTTATAATAAAGACTCAAAGACTCAGGTGGGCAGTAACACACAGGCGGTATAATTTTCAAAACATGCACGCAAATCTCTTGTCTTGGCTCTGGGTAAACCTACCTATCCAGAATTTTTTTGAGAGTGGGTCTCCCCCTCTCGTCCAGGCTAGAAGTGCCACTCATGATTCAGACCTCACTGTTATCATCATAAAAGCGTTGCCCTGCCTCTTTTCCATTCTGTGCCTCCCTTAGGTAGCCTGGTGACTCCCCATCCCTAGGAATCACCATACTGGTGCCAGACTTAGTACAGACACCTGATTGGCTCTAGCGCTATTGCAGTTCAGAACTCCTGAGCTCAAACCATGACCAGCTTCATCCTCCCCAGTAACAGAGATTAGAGGAATGACCACTATGCCCATCTAGACTGGAGTGATGAGTAAATCCTAGAAGATTTCAAAGGGTCATATGAGCAATTTGAACATGGTCAATGAGAAAATGGAGAGTGGGAGGAAACACAAAGTCATCTCTCCACTCTGCTGATGGCAATATCCTGGCAAGATTTTCCAAAGTTGGCTATTTAAGAACAGCATCCACAAAGCACTTTCTGTATTTCCATGTGTATTTCTGTATTTCCATTAGAGACAGCATAATGTATTAAGTGAACTCTATATCATAAAGAAAATAAAAGGGACATCATGGCTGTTCTAGTGTTCTCACTGACCTCACAAAAGGATTTAACATCCTTCATTGATGTAAGATCTGGCAACTACTGAATCATTCTGCACACACCTGAAAAGTCTGCTGGTCTTTTACAGTTACCGGTCCTTGATAGAAAAATTCATCATACCAGACCAAATGGTGCCCGTGTTGAATCATTCCTCACCACTAGTGAAATGAAGGAAGGTAGAATGTGATATCTAATATTATTCCATCTATTGTTTGCAGCTGTGTTCATAACAAAGTATCTGGAAGTTGTAGGAATACAGTTGTGGGTAACTGGGAATACTCAACAAACGAAAAGCTTCAAAAGTCCTAGATTCAATCATCCAGGAAACACTGCATGTTAATGACTATATTCTTAACATACACATGGAATAAGTCCATGTGCAACTGATTATGGGCTCCTTCAAAAAACCACTGCAGTGCTAACTACGAACCAATGGCAAGCTTGAAGACAACTGAGATCACATACCAGCCAACATCAAGGAAATACTACATACAGTCTCAGATCTTCATCAGCAGTACAAATAATACATTTGTCATCAAGGTCAACTCTAGCATGCAATCCCATGATGTACTAGTCAACCAAGAAGCCAAAAAAAAAAATCAAGAAATCCAGCTTGTTCTTTAAGAGTTAACAAAGACTTTGGCATCAAATCCCATGTGATAGTAAAGATCTATAAATCAATAATAAGTCTGACCTTCTACATGGCTATGAAAATTAGACCTACCGCAAATTTTAGATCTGACTTCCATAAGTGCTACACATCCTATAGAAACATTTAATGTTGTGGTCAGTCAGTTAGTCAATAAACATTTATTAAGCACCTACTCTGCTTGTACTAAGAGCTGGGAGTAGATATGAAGAAAGACAAAAGGTGGGGATCCCTCCCCTCAAGTTTCCATGGATGTTCCTGGCCTTAGTTTCCTATCATCCCCTCCCTCCAGCTCTAAAATTCAATGATTCGACTCTAGTTGGGTACAGATAATAACTGAGTCTCCATATGTCTGATGCATTCATCTCTGCACTTAGCGGGGATGGTAGATAGGCCCACATAAAGATGCTCATATACAGCAGCACGTGAAAAGTGCCCAATGAGCGATAGTCAGTTAACTAGCGCTAAGCACTGGAGATACAAAGAAAGGAAAACTGCAGTCCCTGCTCTCCAGGAGCTCCTGTTCTAATGGGGGAGACAACATGCAAATAACTGTGTGGGTTTCTCCCTGAAACTCAGGCTTTTATAATACTGACATTTCATCAGTTTTGCATAGATGTGAGTCATGAAGTATTTTATTCTTCAAAGAATTAAAAATAAGCTAGTAAAGTACAGAGGAAAGAGTCTTGGCCTTGGGGCAGAAGACTTGGTTCAAATCCTGCCTCTGATGCTTGCTACCTGTGTAACCTTGGGCTACCAGTACTTCCTACTCGGTAAAGTGAGTGATTTGGTCTCTGAGACTAGATCTATGATCCTGTAAAGACCTTCTCCCAATGGGCAATGGAGAGGAACATTGTGGGCATGAACAGGAACTATCTTGAGAAATAAAAGCAAAGAATGTCATTAAATAAACATATTTTCCAAAAAGAAACATATGCATGGGTCCCTATGATGAGAATGAGGGATGATATTCAATGAACAGCTCCACTAGACCCCCTCTCAATGAGCCTCCTATCCTGCATTCTCCTTTTCCTCCTCCCTAGTCATCTTCTACAGTTTAGCAAGGACTCTGTCTGGAAGGATAAAGTTCCTTTGCTTCGATGGTGAAGGAATCCAACCTTCACCCCTCCCCACCATGAGGAGTCTTTTTGCGAAACCCAAGCCTAGGCAAATTTCACTCTATTTTTTTGTCTCTGAAATTAAGTGCAAATCGTGGAGTCTCTGTGCTCAAATTATGGGACAGATATGGATAAGACTGTCATAGCCTAAGCAAGCATGAATGGGTTGCTATTTGCATTGGAGAGAACATCCCCATCTGTGAGATCCTAGCTGAATGAGGGTATCTAAATATTTACTGAAGCACTAGTTCAAACAAGATAGCATGGATGAATAGATGATAATGTTAATAATAATAACCATAGCAAATAATTGCTTTAACACATTGTTATAATAAACAACTATTTATATGGCCCTTTAAGGTTTACAAAGCATTTTTTTGTTTCAGCCTCATGATGACCCTGTGAAATGGATATTCTAGGTCTCATTTCTATTTACAGACAATTAAATTAAAGTTTAGTGAAGTAGGAGGTACGGTATCTATGGACACCCCCTCTCCAAAGACCCACCTGACTGCCCAACCAATCAACAAGCATTTATTAAATATTCGGTAATTTGCCAAGCACTGTACTAAGGGCTGGGTATACAAAGGAAGACAAAAACACAGTCCCCCTGCCCTCAAGATGCTTGTATTCTAATGGTGGAGGTTATTAAGTAAGGACTATTTTTATTATTATTTCCCAGGGTTTAAACTCCCTGAGATGGAATTTGGGTTTTAAAAGGTGGGCTACAAAACTGAAACAACACACTGATATAATAAATTTTTAAAATACTCATTTTCTCTATTCAGTTAGTTTAGATCTTTCTGACTTCAAATCCAGTACCTACCACCCTAGGGATTATATCACTCTCCTGCACAAAAACTTTCACTAGTTCCCTATTGTTCTCCAAATGATGCCCACACTTCTTAGACTGGCATTTAAGGCCCACCACAACTTGACTCAACATGCCTTTCATTCTTATTATACACTTCCCATATGTTACGCTCCAGCCACACTGAGCTACCTAGAACGTAAGTTCAATATCCTACCTCAGTACCTTTATCTATGTCTCTATGTGGGATCTATGTGGAATCTGTCTATCTACATGGAATTCCCTTCTTCCCATTGCTCTGTCATGTTTCAAGATGTAGATAAAACCTTCTGCTTAATCCAGTATAGAGTTATCACAGACTACACATGAGTAGTATGGACTCCGGCTCAACTCTGAAAGTTGCATCAATCTCAAATACACAAGATATCTTGAATGCAATGTGTCTTCCCACAAGGGTTAATCTGCCCTTCCAATGGACAATGATGTAACATAGAAAAGTATTGACCACCTCATTGGCACATCGCAATCAATTCAATCATACCTGAATCCTTTTCCTTATAACTCCCCACTACTACTCTCTGCTTTAGTAAATCTCATATATATTGGCAACAATTGTATTATTTCTCCCACATGGGCTACATGTAGGCTCAGCAGGGACAAAAGCACTTCAGTTCTCTCCCTGCTTGTACAGGTTACCTGCATTGCCTTTCCTGTGATGCTAACACCCAGTCTCTTCAAATCTTACACATTGTTTAAAACCTAACTCAAGTAACCATCTGATTCATGTAAACTTCTTTGATTCACCTAAGTAAAAGTGATCTCTCTTTCCCTGGAACTCTCAAAGGACTCTATTTTATATCTTTGAATAATTTACCATACTCTGCTTTTTTTTAAATCTACCTCACATGTTTAAGAGGAAAGCACTTTGCAAACCTGAAATAATTATATAATTGTGAATTAAAGGTGGTGGTGTTTATTATATTTATTTCATAATTGTGAATTAAAGGTGGTGGTGTTTATTACATTTATTTCAGTATACAACATCCCTTCTACTAGACTATGAGTTCTTTGTGGCCAAGATAGGGATTACATCCTATTTCTTGTTAAGTTCCTAACTGCTTCTATCTGAATCCCTTGAAAGTTGTAGGCCCTCCTTAAATGTTTGCAGATTTCACAAATAAATTTTTCTTTTCCATTCTCTAACCATGACCTAGTAATTTTCCTTGAAAAATAAAAATATCAAAGTTTTTAGACACAGAAATGCAAAACATCTCATAATTCCCACTTCGGTTTTACATTTCAGAGGGGTGGAATTTAACAGCCCTAAGGTCGCAAAGCTAGCAAGTGTCTAAGGGGGAATTTGAACCTGGGTACTTCTAACTCCAGGTCCACTAAACCACCCTGTCCCCCAAAGAAAGAGAAGAAGTCTGGGAAAGACTACCTAAATTCCTGTGCTGGCTCTTTTCCATCAGTGATCTTAGACAAGTCCCTAGAATGACAATTCAACTTCTTTAATTACAAAAAGGGGATTTTAGATGATAAAATGTTCCACTTCCCATATCACCAAAACTTTGAGAAGTTCAGCCCAGAGAACATTTGGGGTTATTTCTGATACAAACAACCTCATTGTCCCAACCAGAAAAGTCCTTAAGTCAGTGAGTTCAACTCTTTCATTGGAAAGATGAGGAAACTGAGGACCTGGTGTGGCATATTATTTTTACTATGGCTTTGAATACCTTCACAGACTCAAAGTTGTCACTATAGGCACAATTCAATAGTCCTTGAAAACAGACATTTATAGTCTTTCTCTGTGACTCCATTTCCTAAGGTAATTTGGTCTTCATCTTTCTCTTTCAACACTTGGTGTCTTGAGAGAGAGAAAGAAAATGTGTGCTATTTTATTTCTCAGTATAAATCGTTTAAATGGGTATTGCTAGACTCACTTCAAATAGAAACCATGTAGACCTTGCTGCTACAAAATTTCCCTTGCAAAAAAAAAAAAACAGGCCATGGGGTGATGGAATTGAGGGTACTAGAAAAGTGGTTAGTGGGAATTGAATGAGCATCACCAACTTTATCTTGCGACAATTCTCGAGCTAGATCAATTCCCTTTTTGTTCAATTATAAGTCTACTCCAATTTCTGTCTTGTGAGAAAACTTTATTCAGTTGTGGGAATTGGGAGAAAACTTTACTGCATTGTTTGAACCCGACCTTAGATGACTGAAAAGCCAGACCACCTCTACTTGCTGTTTAGAGACCCTTAACTAAGGACCTAGTTTGTGCTGACCAGGAACTCAATCAGATCCTAGGACTGATGCAAGGAGTTTTCTCCTAACTGTATATCTCAAGCAACTCATATGTCTTATCTGAAAACTGGCCCCATACTGATAAATCAGTTATTATTTTCATGTTCTTTTGATTGAATACGGACACTTCTGGGGAGTGGGACATCTTTTTCTGATTTCAGGGAATTACACCTGTTCACTCTCTATTTACCAATTTGAAAAGTTCCTTATCTTTCCTCCAATTAGAATTCAGGTTAACTAATATTATATCCTGGTTTATTGTTTCCTTTTAATTAATTAATCTTATTTAAGTGCTTGTTTTTAATGTATAGAAGTCTGTTTCCCCCGTATGGAGAGCCCCGACCTAAGCTGAGGAAGGGATATATCCCAGTTTCTTAGGCAAGTGGTATGCATTTTTTAATAAATGAAAATGCTTGCAAGATCCTCAGTCATTTCATCTTTCACTTATCACAAGGGCATCCTGTTATTTCTTCCCCCTTCTTTAAAAGGGGGACCCAATTACATTTTTATTTTACGCATATATGGAGGACATTTTTAAAATAAGCCACACAGAATATAGCTCCAACAGCTTGCTTTGCAGAGTAAACTGTAAACTACTCTACATGGCAACATTTTACCTGAAGAGATTTGGATTTGTTTAGGTCTCTCTCTGAAATGGCAGAATGCAGTTCCAAGAACCTTCCAAGGCTTTGGAAAGCACTGAAAAGAGTATAAACTCAAGACAATAATATTGTCTTGACTGATATCAAAGGAAGAAAAGAAAGGAATTGATTATCAGATTATGAATAAAAGAAATGGTCCATCTTATGGTCAGTTTTCCTCAAATTCACACAAATAATAAAGTCATTTTTAACACTAAGTTGTCAACATTCTTGAAAAAAATGACAGTAATCTACTTAGAGACAATTTCTATGTAATGATAGGCAAAGTAGGGAACGAGAGGGAGAGAGATACTACATGAGGCATAAAGAAGTTCAAATTGTATTTTTTTTTTGAGTTAGAGCTTCATAACAAAGCACAGCTGCAAACTGCCCTGGCATAATTATAGCTCGACCTGTATGCATGCACTATATTTCAGAGCATGAAATTTCATTAATAAAATGAAAGAATGTGTGAAATTGTATTTTAAACACTTGAAGCTGAATCAGTCTAGTAGGTGCAGGGCTCTCTTCAGTGGGCAACAAAATAATGTTTTGAAAGGTCATCCAAATAACTTCAGTCACACATCACATCTTGGCACAGGAGCTGCAGATTGTACCACGCAATGTCTCAGATTAATGGACTTGGCTTTCAGGAAAAATGTTCAGGTGCTCATAATTTCATAACATTGAAGGAAGGAGAATTATCAAAAACAAGAACAAAAATAACAAAACCTCAGCCATCCTCACTGCTAGGAGTTCTGTATGTTTGGGGTTGTTTTCTCCCCTCAGAACCAACAGGTTGTCAGAGAAATAGCCTTGAAAAGGATAGAAAACAATGGAAGGAAGAAAATTTAATTAGGACATTTCTAATCATTTTTTACTTATTTGAATAAGTTTTTGACTTTTAAGTTGTGTGTTGACCTAAGCTGCAACAATGAGGCTAATAAGAATCACAACCTTCCACAGAGTACATCTTTAATCCTACCTGCTTCTATTAATAGTACACAGGAACTTTCAATTACTAAAAACAAGAAGTTATGATTATTCCTTATAAATTAGAAGAGAAGCCCAATTTCATGGCATGTCATGTTACTCACCTTTCTTTTCCTTTTGTATGTAGCACCAAGACTCCTTAATATGAGGCTCTTTTAGTTAATCCCAAATCTATTGTACTCAAATCCAGGTCTATGTTAATTCATAGCTCCCAAATCCCTGTTTCTGCTGAATTTCCACCAACCCTGCCAGGAAAAAAACCCATATGGCATCATAGGAAAGCAAAGGGCATTTACTCAAAACTGAATACAAGATAAATAAAAGGCACTGAATCAAGCAGACCATTCATTTCCCAAACTACCAACTCCAAAGCCTCTGGAAAATACAATGAGACCACTGCCTCACCTGAATCTTCAACACAATGGGAGAAGGACACTGGCAGTTTCACTCACACATTACTCCAATTACTCAGGAATTAAAAGAGGATCCCATCTTATCACTCTTATCTCTGCCCCCCAAAATGTCTTTTAAGTATAGTCCTGCAGGATAGAGGCACTCACAGACAGCATGATCTTAGGTTAATATCTGCAGCAATAGTGTTGAGTATGCTGGACTTGTTAAGATAGGTATTGCCAAGCCTTGTGGAGAACATTGTTGCTTCTTCTCAGGAATTATTTGAGGAAAAATGTCTCCTATCACCACTACTACCCCTAGCATCAGCATATTCTAGACACAACTCCATTTCCTCCTCCTCCATCCCTTCCTTCTTTTCTTCTTTCTTCTATTCTTTCTCCTCTCCTCCTCTTTCTCCTTCTCCTACTTCTTCTCCTTCTTCCTCTTCTCCTTCCTTTTCTTGCTCTTCTTCTTCCTCCTCTCTTTCTCTCCCTTTTCCTTCTCTCTCCCTGTTACTAAGTAGTAACTGCGAGTGCTTTTATTTTACATACAATACACTCCATTTCTAGTTTCCACATCTTTGCACTGATTTTCCTGGGTGTTCTCTACCTAGTTCCCCAAGCTTCTAGTGCTTTCTCCTCCAAAATTATCTTGTATTGGATTTATGTATTTGTATATGTGTGTATACACATATATATGCATACATTATCTCTCCCATTAGAATGTAATAATCTCGAAAACAAGAACAATTTCATTTACAGCTTTGTATCCTCAGCCCCTAGAACAATATCTGGTACATAATAGGAATAATATAAATGTTTCACAGATTCATCCAAATGGCAATGGTCTTCAGGAGTTGCAAAGGCTGAAATATCCATCATCTTGTGGCCAATTTCATTATCAACTCCTATGAATTCAGCTCAACAGAATTGCTGAATCTCAGAGCTAAAGGGGATTTTAGATGCCATCTAATTGAGTCCATACATGAATAAGAATTCCCTTTACAACATTCTGTCCATACAGCATTCAGCATTTTCTTCAAGACCTCCAGCATGGAAGAAGGCACTACCTCCGAGGGAAATGCATTCCACTTTTGAATAGCACTAGGAAGTTTTTCTTTAAATACTAACTAAATGTATGTCTGCAACTTCCACCCATTGCTACTCATTCTGCCCACTGGACTCAAGCAGAATGAGTCTAATTCCTTTTCTACAGGATACTCCTGTAAATTCATGAGGATAGCTATCATGTCTCTTCTCCCCAAGTCTTCTCTTGTTCTGATCATTCAGCCAATACTTATGGACCACAGACTCAATTCAGACTGTTCCCAATGCAGGTTTTCCTGCTCTGCACAGGCATATAGTCTGTCAAAGCCTTTCAATCTTGGTAGGAAGGATCTGCCCAAGCTTATATTCCACTTCATGGTACAGAGAATAGAACACTGGACCTGGTGTCAGGAAGACCCGACCTCAAATCCAGCCTCAGATATTTACCACCTGAGTGACCATGGGCAAAGCACTAAACCTCTGTCCATCTCAATTTCTCCAATTGTAAAAGTGAAATAATCATAGCCCCTACCTCCCAGGATTGTTAGAAGGATCAAATAAAATATTTGTAAAGCCTTCAGCATAGTATCTGGCACAAAATAGGCACTCAATGAATGCTTCTTTTCTTGCCTCCTTGACAGAGACTAGAATCACTTCTATGACAATGGCAAAGCCCCAGAGCAGGACAATTGTGGAAGAAACAAAATGGTTTCAGGATCTATTCTAAAAATCTGCTTTTAAGGTCTATCACAGGGTCAGGACAAGATACAGTCTCATTTCATGAAATTTATACATCAATGGTAAACACACAAAATATTTAGCTTTTTTTGTGTCCACATCAATGTGGACACTATTGCTCACCAGTGCGAAGAATTATATTTTCATGTCTTCCCAGACTGCATGATTCTTGTACATGCCTTTCTACAAATTTTCTATAATAACAATAAAAATCATCATTTTATTCCTAATAAGATACTATGAGATTCTAAAATGCCCTCCAAATAAAAAAAAGATTGAATAATACTCCATGTGTTTTCAATGTTAAGTACAAACTTACTATTGAAAATTGGTAATACATGTATGTTAATATCTAAGTAACTAAAACTGCCCATTCTTGTAGTATCAATAAGTAAGAGCTGAAAAAGACCTTAGAAGTCACCCAATCAAATCTTCTCATTTTAAAAATGAAAGAAACTGAGACCCAGAGAAGGAAGATTGCCCAAAGTATCCAGGCAGACTAGAATCAGGATTTGAACTCAGGTCATCTGACTTTAAATCCAGTGTTCTGTTCAATGCAACATGCTGCCATTTTGAAAACAAGTAGTCATAGGATTCTATGACAAATTTTTCCACAGATTTTCTTAATGTATTTCCAGGGTAAAAGATACATATCATAAATTGAAATTGAGGAATTTTAAAAATAATTCAGCAACAATGTTGCACCTCTAGTTATAGTATTTTCTTTTTAAGTATACATATTCAATTCAATTCATTCTACCAAGCATTTTATTAAGAAACTACTGTGTTCTATAGAATGGCGGTACATATCTATAATCCCAGCTTCTAGGGAAGCTGAGGCTGGCAGATCTCGAGTTCAGAAGTTCTGAGTTGTTAATGGCTATTCCAATCAGGTGCTGGCACTAGATTTAATATTAATATGAGGAGTCTCCAGGAGTTGATATTTTCCAGGCTGCCTAAGGATAGGGTGACCCAGATGAGATTGGAAATGGAGGTCAAATCCACCACACCGATCAACAGTGAGATCAGGCCACAAGTAATTGCACTTCAGAGATGGGAAGACCTAGTCTTTTTTATCTATTATGTATATAACACAGTGATAGACTCTAGGGGTACAAAGACCAAAACCAAACAGTACCTACCCTCAAGGAGCTTTTCTTCCTACCCAAGTATACTATATGTACACAAGTTTTAAGTCATACCAAGTAAACAGGGACAGGATACAAATAAGGAGAAGGATCAGGAAAGGCCTCAGATAGAGGTGGTGACTGAGATGTGCTTTTACAAAAATTAAGGTTTCAAAGAGAAAGCTGTAACTAATTTGAATTTTTTGTTTGAGGTTTTCTGTTTTATTTTATTTTTTGCTTTCTATGGGGGTGAGGAAGTGGTGGTGGATAAAAGAAAGAATGCAAACCTAAAAATAAAATAAAGTTGAGTTAAAAATAAAGCTAGGGTTTCAATGAAGGAGAGGTGAGGAGTGAAAGTACCCATATATGGAAGGCTACTTGGAAAAGAAAATAGAAAGTCATATATGGATATCAGCTAGCAGTTCACATGGAGAAGACTAATATGAAACAGGACTGAAAAGGAAAGTGACACTAGAGAGCAAATGAAGATTTTTGAGTAGGGATAACACGTTTTAGGAATATCAATGTGACAGGTATGCGAAGGCTGGTGTAGAGAGGGGAAAGAAAAAAGGCAAGAAGAGGCTATTGAAACAGTCCAGGTGAGGCTGGATGAATGAAGAGAAAGGGACACGTACGAGAGAGGTTATGGAGGTACAATCAGAAAGGCTTAGGAACTAATTAATTATGAGGATTGAGAAGGCAGGGAAAGTAAAGGATGACTTCAACTTCACAAGTTTGGAAGAATGTTGGTACCCTTGACAGAAATATGTATGGATGGTTGGAAGAAGTATTAATTTATTTATGCTTCTTTAGATGTGTTGAGTTTGAGATGTCTATGGGACATTCAGGTAGAGATGTCCAGAAAATAGTTCAGAACTAAAGTTCAGGTTAGGACTGGATATTTAGATTAGGGAGTTGTCCACATAGAGAGAACGATCAAATCCCTAGTTGCCAGTAAGAGAGGAGAGACCTAGAGCAAAGTGGTCTGGGGGATATACAACAAGAAGGACTTAGCAGAGGAGATTGAAAAGGAATGATCAGAAATTAAACACATGATAAAAAGTATGGATATATACTTAATGTATCTGCCCTATAAAGCGTACCGTACACATTCAAACTTGGAGTCTCTTCAAAGCTACATCCTGGCATAGACAACTTTATCATTAAGAGCAACCAGTACATGTCACCAGAGTAGTGCCACAGGGTATCACCACGGTCCAAACAAGGAAGAGGCCAAGAGTAAAAGAGAGGAGTGGGAACACATTCAATTTCCTGTTGTTTTCTTCTGGTGCCATCCTGTGTTACCTTTTTCACAATTAGCAATCCCCCTACTTCCTACGCTCAATGGAAGGGGGCTTTGAATGAAAAAGTTTGCATCTTTCATTATTCAGTATAATGGGAATCTATCATCTAAATATCATTACTATTAGAGGACTGTCATCTTCAAATTCCACCTCACTGTTTATCGATGAAAGAAACCAATTTTTTTGTAAAAACTCTGCCTGAATTTTCAACTAAAAAGCATTTGACTTCAAGGTGACAGACTGGATTCTTCAGAGCTGTTACCACCTTGGATAATTATAAAGCAGAGAGAAATGCAAAGCGATGGAACCACAAAAAAATGAACCCCCTCCATACACACATACATACACACACAAAGATTAACGCCTCTGTGTGTTTATGCAGTATTGCTCAGGTGGTGTCACTTTTGACATAGAACTAAAAACACTGCTATAACAACTGCCATTTGGAAATAAAAGCAGAAGAAGGTGAGAGGGAAGATCCAAATATCAACAATTAAAGAGAATCCACTTTACTTCTAGGAAAGCTACAGACCATCAGATCTGAGAAAATTCAGGTGACTTTAAATCCTGTCAAGGTCACACTGATTCCAAATGAATGAATTGTGGAATCGTAGAATTTCAGAGTTAGGAGGATACTTAGTCACCATCTGGTCCAAATAGGACTTGGAAAAAAAAATCCCCCTCCCTCTAAAATATGCCCAACAACTTCATGCTTTTGCTTGAAGGACTGAAGCAAGACGGAATTCACTGCATTCCAAGATAGCCATTCACTTGAAGACAGCTCTAATTTTCAGGAAGGTTTTTGTCTCTTCAAGCCTCGGTTGTACCTTCCACTCCTTGGTCCTAGTCTGTCTTCTAGAAAAAGCAGAACAAAATGTCCAAATTCTAGCCATTCAGATATTTAAAGACATCAAACACTGCCTCACCTAAACCTTCTCTTGTCCAGGCTAAATAACCCCAGTTTCTTTAAGCAGTCAAATCAATGAATTAAGGAATATTTATTCAGTGTCTACTATGTACTAAGCACTGGAGAAACAAAAAAGACACAAAAGACAGACCCTGCCCTCAAGTAGCAGAAAGAGACAGCATGCAAACAAGTGTGTGTGTGTGTGTGTGTGTGTGTGTGTGTGTGTTATAGATAGATATGTAAAGGAAGTTCTATGCAGAATAAATAGGCAATAATTGAAAAGAATGCAGCGGGACTATGAGGTTAGGGGAGGCTGCCTATAAAAGAAAGGATTTTAGTTGAGACAGAAAGGACAGAGGAAGGAGAATGTTCCAAACATGATGGACAACCAGAGTTCCTCTATGGTGTGAGCTTGCAGTCAGTCCCTCACCGTACTGTCCACCCTCCTGTGGATTCTGTTTAGTTTTGCAAGCTCCTTCCTAAAAGTTGGTGCCTGGAACTAAAGGTCATGTTTCATATACAGCCTGACTATGGCCTTCCTAGTCCGGGACATTACATCTCTCAACATAGCCCAAGACCTTTCTCAGCCACTTAAGTCACATAGTTCACTGATATTAATTACCTGTTGGTGACTAAACACCTACTGTGTGTCAGGTTTGTGTTAGGTAATAAGAATACAAAGACAAAAAATGAAATAGTCTTGACTCTTGAGAAACTGAAGTTCTGTCAGGGAGACAAAAGACCTTTGGAGCTAAAAGGGTGTCTTGGAGATGATCAACCCAACCTCCTCGTTACACAGATGAGTATACTTAGACTCAGAGAGAAGTGAGTAATGATTTCAGTTTCTTCAAGCTTGTTACAGAAAGTCCTAATACAAAGCCCTGAGTCCTTAAACTCCAGTCGGTCTACTGGGCTTGGAGTGAGGAAGACCTGAGTTCACATCCTGCCTTCGATATTTACTAGCTGAGTGATTCTAGGCAAATCACTTAACCCCTTTCTACCTCATTTCTCATCCGTAAAATGGGAGCAATAATAGCACCTACCTTCCAGAGTTATTGTGAGGGTCAAATTAGATAATATTTATAAAGTTTCCTGTAAATCCAAGGCACTATATAAATGCTAGCTATTATTATTTCAACTATCCATGAGGGACAAAGTAATATCTGTCATGGCACACATACAGAAGTTAGGGGTAAAATACTTCACATCAAAGGAACCTGCTAAAAGGAAAATAAACCCTAAGACCTTCGATTCTTAAGAGGTGAAATTCTTGCTATAGCCAATAACCACAGAGAGTCATATCTGATACAAATAGGGAATTGGACCTTAGTTGCTATTGATTATACATATATATACATAAATGTGTATGTATGTGTATGCATGTGTATATCCTATTCTTGTGGTCTTCAATTGGTATGAACATTAGAAATATAAATATATATGTATGTATATAATATGTAAAAATAGAAATATAAAACTATACTATAACTGTAAAATTGGCTTTTTTTAAAAAAAACTTCAATAAAGCTCTAGCAACTAAGTTTTCTCTCAAACATTTAGGAGGTCAAGTCAAAATAGTGGAGCCCCGTATAAATGCTTAGGTCATTGGATAATTAGTTTCTTTGACAGTAGCCTACCTCCGATTAATTTCAGTGAAGGTCCTGAAACTGCATTGTTCAGTTCAAATGGAAATTGCAATATCCTTCAAAAATGAAAAAATAATTTTCAGTGATTCAAAATAACCTCTTGGTACACTATGACTAGAGCAAGGATTTTTTGCATAGGGTCTATGAACTCTTCTTAAATATTTTGATAGCTCTATTTTGCTATAATTAGTTTCCTTTCTAATCCTATTTTCTTTATTTTATGCATTTGAAAATACAATTCTGAGAATGAGTTCATGGGTTTCACTAGTCTGCCAGAGCGGGCCAGGAAACAAAAAAGGTTCAAAGAATTCCTGGACTAGAGACACACCCCAAAATCAATCTTCTCACCTTGCAATCCTCTGAAGCACTTAAGTACAACCTACTGGCAAAAAAAATACTTGAAACCAAAGGCTTTCATTACTAATTCCTCTCCAATTTTCTTATACTTCATTTCCTTCCATATACTCTGAGAACCATCTATTTGCTATTCCTTATACATGACAATCCGTCTCCCATCTCTCATGCATTGCAGCAGTGTTTGGGAGACTCTGAAGAAAAAACTGGGAGAGGAGAGGTATTAGACTGACTACCAAACTGAAGGTCTACAGAGCTGTTGTGCTAACCTCATTGTTATATGCTTGTGAAACATGGACAGTCTACCAGCACCATGCCAGGAAACTGAATCGTTTTCATTTGAACTGTCTTAAGAAGATTCTGAGGATCACCTGGCAGGATAAGGTACCAGACACTGAAGTCCTTGTTTGAGCTGAACTGCCAAGGATTCAAACTATGCTTCAGAAACACCAAGGGGCTGGCCACATTGTTCAAATGCAAAATGTACACTTGCCAAAAAGACAATTCTATGGAGAACTCACATGGAGCAGGCGATCACACGGTGGTCAGAAGTGATACAAGAACAATCTCAAGGTCTGTCTCAAGTACTTTGGATTTGACTGTGCAACGTGGGAGACACTGGCACAGGGACACTCAGCATGATGGGCCCACATCAAAAAGGGTAGTGTGCTCTTTGAGCAAAGCAGAATTGAGACAGCACAAAGTAAATGTAGGATGTGCAAATTGGGGATATTCACCCCAGATATTCACACAGACTATCTGTGCCCAACCTGTGGTAGAGCATTCCAAGTTCATATTGGTCTGATCAGCCACAGTCAGACACACTGAAACTTGAGTTTGTCATGGTGATGTCATTTTGGTCCTCTTCAAAGACGAAGGACAATAACCAACCAACTGCAGGTCTCTCATGCCCTTCCTCACCTCCGTCTCAAGCTTTCTTCAAGGCACATCTCAAATCCTTTTCTCTATTAGAGGCCTTTCCCATTTCCATTTTCCCTACCTCCAGTAGATTCACTACCAGTGTTTCTAAGATCTTCCATTTACGCTTTATGTATCTTGTGTGTTTATAATTAGTTATAATGTTGTCTCTCCCATTAGAATGTGAACTCCTTGAGGGCAAAGACCATGTTTTTGTCTTTCTTTGTGCTTGGTGCAGTTCTGGTGTAAGTGAGTACTTAATAAACGCTTGTTTAATGTCTAACGAACAAATTTCGCAGGATAATAGATGAAGGGATTTGTCAGCTCACTGGTGTGAAATTTAGAAGAGACCTGGACAATTCTGCCCCTGAAATTTGAAGACAGTATTCCTTTCTCAAATATAAAGTAAACATTTCTATGTCACATGCACTATGAGTCTCAATATAAGCTGCAACTCAAAAACTAGTATATCTATGAAATTTTACATTTTAACAAATATGAGTCAGAAAGAAAAATTACAGCTGTCCATTGTACAGGCTGGTGTAGGTCTTTAAAATACTGAAATACTTTACAATAAATCCTCAACCACATTTAGGAAGCTCTATATCAATATAAGTTCAAAGATACTGGCAACTAAATTCTCTATACTTTGAAGATAAGCATATGTAAGAGTTTTACTCTTTAAAGAAATTAGAATCAATACTTGAATCTATGTATTGTTTGTACATGAATGTAATGTTATACATCTTTAATTCAGAATTTGTTAGTGTAATGTGGATCTGATGCATACCTTGATCACACCTAAAATGGCATCACTCATGTGGAAGACACAAAAGAAATGCCTCTGTGAGACCTTATAACTGATATGTGCATTGACCTTCCATATTGTTAGAAGGAGTCTTTTTCCAGTGGCTACATAGCTAGAACTGTCATGATTTTTAAATTGTCTGACTTAAGCATAGTTGGAACTTTTTCCTATATTCTCATCTGAAAGTAAAGGACTTCTTCATACATACCATGTGAGAGGAAGGAAGGTCTAATGTCTTCCTCATCTTGTTTCCTCTTTAGACCATATGACCTCAAGAACAGAACCTGGAATTTGAGCCTTTTCCTTCATCCTTTTCTATTCTAGATATAGGACATGGAATCTCCAAACCAGGAACTTGAGCCATTAGGATCTTACGGTCTAAGAATCCAGGCCTGGTGTTACAGCCATCTCAGCATCAAAGCCCTGTGGAGCAAGGGTGCCAGGATACTACCCTAGCACAGCTTTGGACTTGAAGTTGATGCAATTAATGCTACATAGGAGTTAAACTAAACTGTTAGCTTAATTTTCATCCCCTCCCCAAAAACAGGATGAAAAGGGGAGAATTATGCACTCAAACTGTAGGTAGAAATGCTGGTATGTTTGTTGTTGCCATATTTTTAAGTGACTCTTTGTAAAAGCTAATCTGATATGAAGTAGTTAAGTAGAACTGGAGTAATAGTCAATGGGCCCATAAAAATGAGGAGACAGAGCCAAGATGGCGGAGTAAAAGCAATGACTTCCCTGAGCTGTCCTTCAAAGTCCTCCAAATACCTATAAAAGTGACCCTAAACAAATTCTAGAGCTACAGAACCCACAAAATGGAGGAATAAAATAAATCCCCAACCCAAGACAACCTAGAAAGTAGACAGGAAGGGCTTTTTGCACCAGGCAAGGAGCAGAGTGCAGTCCAGCATGAGTCACACCAGCACCGATGGGTTGGAGCAGGCCTTAACAGACTGAATCATTGGCAGCTGTGGCAATTTCTAGAGTTCTCAACCCACGAATGCCAAAAAAAAAAAAGTCAGTGGGAAAACTCTATGGGACTCAGGGTGGTGGGGGTGGTGTCAGCAGCAATGGCAGCAGCAACAGCAACAGCAGCAGAGGCTGCTTCCAGAGTGCTGGGCCCACAAATGGTGGGGGATCATGTACCTGATACAAAGTCTCTGAAGCCTGGGACAGTATACCCACCCCTACCCTCACCCCACTGGAAGCAGAGTTCTACCTTGACAAAGAGTTAGAAAGTCAAGTGTTTGACTGTAAAAGAACTCAAACTACAGAATCTTACTTTGGGGACAAGGAAGATCAAGGCATACAACCAGAGAAGGACAGCATCAAAGCTCTTACATCAAAAGCCTCCAAGAGAAATATGAAATAATCACAGGTCATGGAAGAGCTCAAAAAGGATTGTGAAAATCAATTAAGAGAAGTAGAGGAAAAATTGGGAAGAGGATGAGAGTGATACAAGAAAAACATGATAATTGAGTCAATGGCTTGCTAGAGGAGACTCCCAAAAATACTGAAGAAAATAACACCTTAAAATAGACTAATTCAAACAGCAAAAGAAGTCCAAAAAAACCAATGAGAAGAATGCCTTAAAAGCATGGAAAAAATTCACAGAAAAAATAATTCCTTCAAAATTAGAATTACGCAAATGGAAGCTAAAACTTTATGAGAAATCTAGAAATTGTACAACAGAACCAAAAGAATGAAAATATTGAAGATAATGTGAAATATCTCACTGGAGAAGCCACTGACCTGAAAAATAGATCCAGGAGAGATAATTTTTAAAGTACTGGACTACCTGAAAGTCATGAGCAAAAAAAGAACCTAGACATCATCTTTCAAGAAATTATCAAGGATGGTCAAAGGATATGAACAGGCAGTTTTCAGAGGAAGAAATTAAAGCTATCCATAGTCATATGAAAAAAGCTCTAAATCACTATTGATTAGAGAGATGCAAATCAAAACAACTTTGAGGTACCACATCACAACTATCAGATTGGCTAACATGACAAAACAGGAAGATGATAAATGTTGGAGAAGATGTGGCAGTTGGAACACTGATTCATTGTTGGTGGAGCTGTGAGCTGATCCAACCATTCTGGAGAGCAATTGGAAACTATGCCCAAAGGGCTACAAAAAATGTGCATTCCTTTTGACTCAGCAATATTGCTTCTAGGACTGTATCCCAAAGTGATCATCAAAATGGGAAAGGGTCCCACATGTACAAAAATATTTATAGCAGCTCTCCTTGTGGTGGTCAAAAACTGGAAATCAAGGAGATGTCCATCAACTGAGGAATGGCTGAACAAGTTGTGGTACATGAATGTAATGGAATACTATTGTGCTATAAGAAATGATGAACAGGAAGATTTCACAGAGACCTGGAAGGACTTATATGAACTGATGCTGAGTGAAAGGAACAGAACCAGGAGAACTTTGTACACAGCAACAACCACAGTGTGTGAGGAATTTTTCTGGTAGATTTAGTCCTTCATAGCAATGCTAGGACCTAAAAAATTCCCAATGGACTTTTGAGGCAAAATGCCTTCCACATCCAGAGAAAGAACTATGAAATTGGATCACAGAGTAAAGCAGACCATTTTCTTTTGTGTTACGTTTTGTTTTGTTTTATGGCTTCTCCCATTCATTTTAATTCTTCTATTCAACAATAACAAAAAGAAAAGAAAAGAAAATGAATGTTGAATACTAAAAATAAATAAATCTGAATCTTTAAAAAATGAGAGAATATAACTGAAGGGGGCTCATGACTGATACAAACAAGGCATGTGGCTTTAGTTCCTTTTGATTTAGTACATGGTTCCTACTTTTGTGGCCCTCCCTTTATACCATTATGAGAAATAGAAAATTACATTGGGACATAGATAGCTATTTTTTAAAGAGAAACAAATTGGACTCTAGTGACTTTTCTCTCAAATATTTAGTAAGTCAAACCAAAAAAGTAAGGTCCAGCAGGAATGCTTAGATAATTGGTTGTTTATGTTTATATTTAGTACATTTATTATGTGTTTATCATGTATTATTAAATACACACACACATATATATATGTGTGTGTGTGTGTATATATATATATATATATATATATATAAGTTTACCTCAAACCAAAGAAAAGCGATTCCCTAACCCCCTTCAGGGTACTAGAGAACCCTGATTGTGAGAGAGATAGAAGGAATAAGGGCACAAGAAAAATGTAACATCTGGCCCTGAGAGTAAGGTTAGTGTCAACCCTATGATACTACTAAAAATCCCAAAACATTATCAGTTACTTTTCCTTTATACTAGACAACTCAATACTGGCAGACCACAAAGCTCAGTAGCAGTAATTAAGCCTAGGACATAGGACTAAAAGCCTATGAATCAATTGTCTATCCTGGAAGCAAAATGCATAACTGAACCTCTGCCCACTAATATATCATAAATTGATGTAATTTGCACCAAGCAATAACAAGAGGAAGAATAGGTTACCTGCAATTTACCAGCAGGGTCAGAATTTGAGGGGGCAGAGAGTATCAAAAGTAGTGGTACTGCCACTAATATATGCCTACCAGAAAAATGAATGCCTTTTGAACATCTCCCTAACCACAAAATATATCCTATCTCACAGCTAAATGAGCCATTCCCACTGATGCAATGAATACTGACCCTATAGCCTACTAAAACCCCTAGACTTTTTTTCCCGACAAATTGCTTTCTACACATCTCCATTTTATGCTTATGAATTTCACTTTCTTTTCAACTCAAGTAAAATTTTGTATTTGTTTCTATTAAATTTCATCTTATTAGATTCAGTCCAATATTCTAGCCTAGGCTAGACCCTGTCATTCACTGCCTAATCTATTCATCCTTGATTTATGACATTTACAAATCTGATAAGCACATCATCCATTCCTTCATCCAAATCAATGATGAAAATGTTCAACACCACATTTGAGCAAAAATTCCTGAAACTCTCTACTGGAGAGGTCCTACCAACTTGACAATGTTTTCCAATGTTTTATCATGATTTCCTTTTTGGTCTGATCATTTAACCAAATTTGAATCCTGCTAATTGTAGCATTGTCTGGTCCACACCTATTCATCTTTCCTTATATTTACCATTTCGGTAATCATAACAGAAAGGGAAAAGAGGGGTAGGAAATAGATGACACCATGGTGGAAACAAAGAATGATGGGCAAGTTTGAATATAGATATACAAAACAGACAGAAACAGATCCATCAATCAAGAATCATTTATTCAATTCTTGTACCCAATTCTTGTATTCAATTCATAAATCATGAACTATTTAAGTGCTAGGGATACAAAAAAAAAGTGGTTTATCTTCTGCCGTCAAATAGCTTACATTCTACCTTGGAGATAGAACAATTTCTGTATATCTTTGGGCATGCACAGAAACTGGAAAAAAGAAATGAACCTTGAACTAGTTGAGGTCACAAGTAACCAGGCATCCAGTCATGTTTTAATTTCTTCATCATCACAAAAGCACAATGACTGTGACCCTAAGATTACATTGAGGACTGACTCAAAGTTAAATTAAGCAGAAGGTAAAGATCTCCAGCAAAATAGTTCATGGGGAGCTCACTGCACTGAGACACATTCCATATAGAGGAGTCTCTCCCTTTTTTGAGCCCCCAAGTTGACTCCAAAGTTAAAAGCTGATCTTGAAAACTCCATCTTTTGTGGCATATACTTGGCTACAAGAGAAGGTACTGGTCTGGGGGAATGGAGTAGGAAGAAGGATGTACCCCAAGGACTTCTCTAATCAAACAACCAGCAAGTTAAACGTCCTACTGTCTTTTTTTTTTTTTTTTAATGGAAGGCTTTCACTATATGGAACTAATTATCGCCATCTGCAGTTCCATACTTATATTTCCTCTCTAGCATCTCATTCTTCAAAAACTCAGTAGCTTCCTCCCTTTACATTTGTAAATGCTGTTGACGGTGGATAAAATCCATGTTTGCTTTGTATTCAAAACCCCTAGGAAAGCTTGTTTTAATCACCGACAGATGTTACATTCTGCTTTGCTATGCTTGGCACAGAACTTCAGAGAGGAATAAAAGAAAAATCTTTATTTTATATTTAAATTGTAGATTGTTACAGACTAAATAAAATGCCAAATTGTTATTAGAAACAACACAGCCACTGTAATAACGATAGTCGGCATTGCGTTTTTACAATTATAATTTTTTTTTTTTTTTTTTGGCATTTGTTTAACCCGAGATGGTTTCCACATTTTGTAAAGGGCTGGGTTTTTTCCCCTTCTCCTGAAATGACTTACACCAAAGTAGTAGACATTTGTAATTTATATTTGCTAAATAAGATTATGGAATACTGAAAGTATAATGTCCAAGGCCACAGGTAGGCTTTTGAATATTCTCTTTTTTTCCTGGACTCACCTTTCCAAACACTTGATTCTTTTGAATACATTTACAAACACTCATTTTTCCCAAAGACCACTCTAGAAATATAACTTTATAATCTATTTCATCCTTGTATTTCTTTCTTCTCTGATTTCTTTCCCATTTACTCATTTGCACTTTTATTTACTCTGTTACATATGTCCAAAACAAAACAACAGAAAAAAAAAAAGCCAGTAGTGGCAATGAAAGAGGTTGTTTCTTTAGGTTCAGAGTTAGACTTCTGACTCATTTCCCATATTTGAAAGAAAACTCAATACTATTCTTCTGAAATATACGATTGCTCAAATAGCCATCTTCTTGGAACCCTGCCCCCATCTTCCCCCAAAGCTCACCTGCTGCATTAACGTCCTGAAATTTCCTATTGATATGGTTTCTGATTTCTTTTTTCTCCGACAATGCCAGGAATCATACTGCTCTCCCCAAGACTGGTCCCCAGAACCAATATACACCAAACTTTCAGCTGTCAGCCAGTACAGACAACCACATTTCTCCTCAGGACTATTTCATCTAATGTACATTTACATGGTTGAGTTATTTTTGAAATTCATTTTCATTCCGAGTTAGAATATCCTGGTTATTAACTTTATGCATTCATATTTTTTTTGGTTCAGCCCACACAGTTCAAGAACTTATTTACTTTAAGAAAAAGGAGGCTTTGTGAACACTTCAAAAAATAATTAAATCTTCTCAAATAAAAATGACAACCAACTGCACATCAACACCAGTTGGCTTCAAAAGAGGATAAATCAATAATTTACCATTGTTTTAAATACACCTAGTAAGTCTACAGCTAGGATGTGCATACGTTTCTCTAACAGAGACATACATGTGTGAATACAAAAATTTATATACATGTGCATATGTAGGTACGTATGTGTATGTGCATATATGTATGTGCATATATGTATACATAGTATTTACTCATCAGTGTACATGATATTAAGTTTAAGGCATTTTCCTCGCAGGGAGAATGTAAGATCCTTGAGGGTAGGGCCCATTTCTTTTTTTTTAATGACTTTTTTATTTTCAATTTCACAAACTTACTATTTCACTGAAGGGACCACACCTAAGCATACTGTTAGATATCTGTAACCAAATGTAGAGTCTTTGATAAAATTAAGCTGACAAGTTATTAACTTGTTAATCATTGCAGCACTATCAGAAGACAGCCACCTGTACACTCCAGAGAAAAAAAAACTTCCTAAATAAAAATTACCATTTTGTGGTTCATTCATTTCTCAGTCATGCCCAACTCTTTGTGACTTCATTTGGGACTTTTCTTAGCAAAGATACTGTAGTGGTTTTCCATTTCCTTCTCTAGCTCTTTTTATAGATGAGGAAATTGAGGCAAACAGTATTAAGTGACTTGTCCAGGGTCACAAAGCTAGTAAGTATCTGAGACCAGATTTTATCTCAGGTCTTCCAGACTCCAGGACTGGCATTCTATCCACTACGCCATGTAGCTGCCCAAAAAATGAATATGAGACAATTAAAAATAATAATGACATTTATATAGTACCGTAAGGTTTCCAAAGTATCTTATATCCATTTTCTCTCATATAAGCCTCACAACAAGCATCAGGTTGATAGTAAAGATATTATGATCCCCTTTTATAGATGAAAAATGGAGAATCAGAGATGGAAAGAGTCTTATCTAGTAGGTATAAATTTGAACCCAAATCTTTCAGACTTCAAATCCAATATTCTATCCACTAGTCTGCACTATCTCCTAAAAATTTAGCTAATCATTCTTTCCTTTTAAAAACATCAGCCACCATTTACATGAGATAAAATTTATATAACTGAATGAAGAATAGGGGTTATTAATCTGGGATTCACAGATGCCCACAAGGTCCATATTTCAGAGAGTTCATGAAAACATATGGAGAAAATAAGTACATCTTTACTTTCATGAACTTCTAAGAGAAATTTGGCATTTCCTTAAATTACGAATGTTGACTAACCTTATTGTAAGAAGAGGTTCATGGTCTACACCAGACTGCCAAAGGTGTCCAAGACACACACACAAAAAAAAAAAAAGATGAAGGGCCCCTAATGTAGACCATCACTATATTTTACTTTATAGAATCCTTAAGCATACATACACACACACACAAACACAAACTGCATGAATATTAGTTGCATATTACATTAACCTGTATGAATTGCTCACCAGAGCACAGTTCATCTTAGTACTTAGGATGTTAACATATCAGAATTGTAAAAACATCTGACACAGTCAGTCAGCTACTGAGAAGACAGTGAGGGTAGGGAAAGTGTGGTCATCCATTAAAAGAATTCTGAGTGAAAATGGAATCCTCAGAAACAAACGGTACCTGACACAAATCACCTGGGATAGAATTATATTTCACCTCACAGTTGAATATTTGTATATGATTTAATAGTTCAATAAAAAAATTCCAACACTCACACTAAAAAAAAAATAATCATTGGCTCTGCCATGTAAACTTGCCATGTAGGGATGAATATAAGCAGTGGTAACCACACAAATTTCCACCAAAAGCCAAACAAACAGGTGTATGTTGGTCTCAGTCTCTTAGATTCCATTACTACAAAGCTCCCCTTATATACCCTTACAGAGACAAGAATCACTTGGCTCAAGAACAGAGTGGCAGACTTGTTTCTTAAGAACACAGAAATGTGTATAATGAATGCCTCTTTAAATCCAAAAAGGAAGAGAGGTATATTGTGAAGTATTTCCCCCAGAAATCTCATAAATCACAGAAAAACTTAATTTCTCTTGCACAGGTTGGAAAATCTGCTTGTGGTTTCTAGAATAGCTTTATACATGCAAACAACACAGTGAATTCACACACACACGCAAAGAATCCTCAAGGTCCCATTCAGTTATTTTATTTATATTTGACTTTCAGATTAAGTATAAATTTAAGACAAATTTTGTTTTTTCAACAGTGTTTTTTGGCTCCCATCAACAACTATTTCTTTAAAAACTTAAAAATCTTCAAAAAGAGTCATTTATATCAGTTTCATTGCTTACCGCTATTTGGTCAACATTTGGTCAATAACGCTACCTGCCTTTCTGACTTCTTTTCTGCTTCCCAATCTGAGCTAGGCTCATCCATTAGAGTGGTATGATTGTACTCAGAGTAAGGAAAAAATTGGTGGATCAAACTACTAGGCACTTTTCTTTGGGGATTTAACCCATACAAATAAAGAGTGGTTTAATGAATCTCATTATCCAATTGCCCTTGGTCTGGGAATAAAAAGAAATAAAGAAGCACCGTCCCTACCCTCAAGAAGCCTGTACTCAAATAGAAAAGACATGTTAAATAACTATGTGTGTGTGGGATGTGTGTGTGTGTGTGTGTGTGTGTGTGTGTGTGTGTATGATATATAGGGTGTTAATGAAATAGGAGGCATTAGCTGCTGGGGGACTAGGAAAGCCCTCCTGCAGAAGATGGGAAAAAACAAATTAATGAGATTATAGGTCCATTTCAGTATTGGGAATCATCAAGTTGAAAGTTGCCTTAAAGATGATCTAATCCAAACTATTCAATCATGAAGTCTTTCTACCATATTCTCAACAAGTGTTCCTCTACCTCCAGTTGAAGGCCTCCAGTAACACGAGACTCACCGTTCATTGCTAAAGGATAGACAGAGAAATGGCCAATGTGGGAAGGTTTTTGAAAGACTTGTTGGTTAGGTAACAACACATTACCAGCATAGCAACAAATCAATAAATCTTTCAGTTGATATTCAGTTGTGACCAACTCTCTGTGACCCCATTTGAGTTTTCTTGGCAAAGGTACTGGGGAGGTTTGCCATTTCCTTTTCTAGTTCATTTCACAAATGAGGAAACTGAGGCAAAAAAAGGTTAAGTGACTTATCCAGGTTCACACAGCAAGTAAGGGCAGATTTGAACTCAGGAAGACAAGTCTTCCTAACTCCAAGCCCAGGGCTCTATCCACTTCACCATCTAGCTACCCAAATCTTCCAGATATAAAATCAATTAGTATAATGGCTAACCTCCCTGGCAAGGACAGAAGGTTTCTTTCTCAAAATGAAAAGTTATCTAATTATAAATACATCTAAGTATAAAGAAAAATATTAAAGTCATAGAATTATAGAAGTTTTTGTAATAGAACTTAGAAATTATCTAGACGCAACCTTTCACTCTAAATATAAGCAAATCAAGACACAGAGAGATGGATAGAATGATTTACCCAGAGTGACACCATAACTTAATAGTGGAGGTGGAACTAAAAGTTGAGTCTCTTAATTTCTAATCCAGTGTTTCTGTCATATAGTATTTTTTAAAAAAAGAGAAAAACACTTACATACAACTGTCAATTTTACAAATAGAAATCTACTAACAACAAAAGTGTTTAGAAACACAGAATTCAAAATGTTTCATAAAAAGAAAATATTTAAAAGGCTTTTGGTGGTAATATATGTAGTGACCCAAATTTTGCTAAATATTATACCCTTGAGCATTATTCAAAAGACTTGAGATCTGACATAGAGAAATAACCATAATGGAGTCTAGAAAGAATCTTATACTATCCTACTCCAGCCTACCTTGGTTTTATTCCTGGTTAGTAAAAATTATCAGTTTTATTATATTCTTATATGTGATCTGGAGCTATTCTCTCGAACCCCACTCTCTAACATGCTAGATCCCAAGAGTTACGGGTCTGAGGAGCTAGGGACTCTCTAAAGTCATAGCTCCTTAGCCTACACTAGCATGCTCCTCCCTGCCCCCATTTATCAACTGACATCAGTTAGCCAGGTTTATCTGCCTTTTAGAAAAGGGGATTTACTAAGGTGGCATAGTTTGTATAAAACAACACACACCCCTTCCCAAAGTCTGTGACATCTCTTCCCACCAATAAATGTAGAGTTCAGGGAAAAGTTGACTCAAGCTAGAAAGAGAGTTCTCACAACATCTCAAAATAGTACCCTCAGGTGTAGCATAGCTTTTTTCTGCTGGACTCTATAATCCCTTAAATCAACCTTCCTCCTCACATCCAGCCTCTTATTGGCTCTCTCCTCTACATCACCACAACATACTCAAATCTCTTGAGTTCTGAGCTGGTTGACCATATTTTAGAAGCCTCCTCCACCTCTTAGGACATGAATAATTCCCTCAAATGATACAAACAGATTTTTTTTCTGTCTAGCTCAAAGATCTTTTCATTGTTTGATGGATTTATTGTTGTCCAGTCCTTTATCCTTCTAGTTCACATTTTTGATTGAGACCATTTTGACGTGTTCTCATATGACAAAGTTATCAGTTACTTTAAGTTGGCTGACTTGATACATGCATTCTTATACTTTATATTCATGACATCAATTTGTTTCACATGATGAAAAAATGAAGGATTGATGAATTTGGAGATAGGAGGGATCTTAAAGATCACTTCTTCTAACACTTTCATTTTACAGATGAGAAAATGGTGGTTAACCAAAGATAAGTGACCTTTTCCAAAAACTAGTAACTAGCAATAGCAGAATTTGAATCTATGTCATCAGACACCAGAATCACAGTATCTCAGAATGAAAAGAGATCTCAGAATCCATCGGGTACAAGTCATAACTGAACAGCAATCTTTTTCTCTTCCCTGCCCCCAGCCTCCATCTCGTAAGTCCTAAATGGTGGCAATACAGCCTCTACTTGAATGCCTGAGGTCAAGGGAAACCTACTACTTTTCAAGATGGCCTATTCCTTTTTCTTTCAAAAGTCCCAACTGCTAGTAATTTTTGAACCCAAATCTTTCTGGAGCTTCCACCTGCAATTCCTAGTTTTGCCTTTTGGAGCCAACTACGCCATGTCTAATTCCTCTTCCTCTATAACAATCCTTCAAATATTCGAAAAGAACTACGGTGTTTCCTCGGACTCTCCTCTTCTCCAGGCAAAATATCACCATTTCTTCAATTGATTGTCCTATGGCATGGCTCAAGACCCTTAACTACCCTACTCCTCTGTTTGTTCTCCAATTCAATAGCATTGTTTCTAAAATATAGTGCCCAGAATTAAGCATAAGACTCCTATATTCTAGATAATACACTTCTCTAAATTCAGCAAAGATAGTGCTGGGATTTTTTAACCACCATGTCATATTTTTAATGTGTGTTACAATCCTCTAAAACCCCCAGATGTTTTTGATTCCGTCTTACAAGGCAGGTGGGTGGTACAATATAGAGAGTGCCAGGCCTGGCATCAGCAAGACTGATGTTCCTGGCCTCAGATACTTCCTACCAGTATGACCATGAGCAAGTCACTTAACCCTGTTTGCCTCAGTTTCCTCATCTGTGAGATGAGCTGGAGAAGGAAATAGCAAACTACTCCAATATCGTTTCCAAGAAAACTCCAAATGGGGTCATGAAGAGTAGACACAATTGAACAAGTCTACTTTTAAAACCTATGTTTAAGACTTTATTAACTTTCACCTATTAGATTCAGCCTATTGATCTAGCTATCCAAATCTACATGGATGCTGTTATCCAATTTAAGCAATTCCTCCAGCTTTGTGTCTGCTGATAATTTGATAAATATGCCATGTTTGTCTTCATCCAAATCATTGGCATTTTCATATAGACCAACAATTTCACTGGTATAAAGAGTTCCCAGGGAGGACCTCCTCAACCAGAGTAGAGCGGTACTTTCTCTCCAATTTACGGACTGAAATAGTTGCCTGGTGCAGGGAGTAGGTTAAGTGACTTCCCCAGGGTCATACAGTCAATATATTTCAGAGGGAGAAGTTGAAGTCTTCTATGGTACTCTTTTTCTCAAGTCATTGATAAAACTATCAAACATCAGGAGAAAAAAGGACTACATTGGAGGCCTCACTTCAAATTGACCACTAATCAATATTCTTTTAATGTAACCATCCAATATATTTCAAATTTAATCTATCATACAATTGATCAATAAACATTTATTAACCACCTACTATGTGCCAGACACTAGGGATATGAAAAGACACAAAAGACAGTCCCTGCCCTCAAGGACTTTACAATCTAACAGGGGAGACAATATGTAAACAAATATATACTAAAGAAACTATACAGGATAATATCTGTATTATAGTCTACACCACATCTCTCCATCTTATCTACAAGGACAGCATGCTACATTTTATCAAATGATTTGCAGGACCAGATAAGTCAAATGGACATTTCCATGATGTATCCAAAAAGAAATTAAGATTACTTTTGACTATGAACCTGGACTGGTCCCTTTCTGAGTATGGAATCACGAAAGCACACTTTGAAACCTTATAATTTTATAATAACTCCTGAATTTGTTTTGATGAAAAATTCAGCTCATCTCTCTTCCACATGGCTTCTTGTTGGGCAATACTGGTTTGGTCATGTGTGTGCCTCACTCACCATGAGCTTCTCCAGGCATACTCCCTCTGTGTCTTTTGGGCAACTATCAACTCAACATGGGATAAGATTGGCCAGACTGAGTTGCAGTGCTTAGCCAAGAAGGGTAATGCAAAAAAGTGAAGGTAGAACTAGGGGTAGGAAAGATTAGTGTAGGGTAAGAGGGTGAGATGGTTGGGTTGCAACTGCTGTAAGTCATCTGCATTTCAAGATACCTTGTCTACACAGAACAGCTCATGCTCTTGAATGAGCCCCAAAGCCACAGCTGGTGAAGATACAAGTCACTCATATGCTAACCACTATTTATTATTTATTCATTCAATTTGAAGTCAGTTCAGAAAAACAGGATTAACAAATTAATCCAAATCAGAAAGCATGGAAAAGCACAATCATTCCCAGAGTATTTGTGTTTTAAGAGTGCTTATCATGGCTTTATAATCTCAGCCATCCCTATTATTTAGAATTAATTGACCAGAAGGGATTGGACTAGATGAGAGAGGGTTTCAGTAGAAAGAGCATTAGATTTAGTGAGAAGGTATGTGTTTGAAGACATAGAGGCAGTTAGAGAAGGGTGGAGGACCACCCGTTACACCCCACTCTCAGCACCCTCTCCACCCTCCTACAACTCCACTCTGATTACCGGAGGAGGAAGTGGTAGTCATTGCCTGGACCAGCTGTCCCATTGTGCTCCCAATATTCCCTCTGGCCTCCTACAGTGTTATACCAGTTACCCTGCCCCTCCCTCAGTGTCTCCTTTCCAGCTCCACATCATTGCCTGATACCCTTGAATGGCTCCACAATGATGCAGAATCTCTATGTGGTGAGAAGATCCAGCCTCACTTCTCACCCTTTATCATCAGCCTGTGCCACCTCCACGTCTGACCTCCTAGGATACTTAAACTCATTCTTCAATGATTAACACACTCTCTCCCCCTCACGACCTCTCCATTCAATTATTCTTAGCCCACCTCTGTCATTATACAAGTCCTGTTCTCTGTTCCACAATGTTTGCTATCAGGCTTCTCCAAAATCCTCCTCTAAATCCACTCACCCCTTCCACTGTATTCTCTGAAATACCTACGCTATAGGCAATAAACTTGCTTTTATCTTAAACTTTATAATTGTTATTATTAATTACCATTTCCACTCCCTCCATCTTGCACTCTGTCCTCATTACCTCATTGATATCCCTGGTCTAGTAGACCTCCAGCTCCTGACCTCACACTAGAGGACTTCCACATACAATGTATTGATCCTCCCTCAAGTACCCTTACTACCCAATGCACCAACTTACTCATTTTCCATGACTTATTTCTCCACCCACCCCAGTCATACTCAGAGAGGCTGGATATATACATTTGACCTTGCTATCACCAGCATGGGTTCCACTTCCAAGTTAACAAGTATTTATTAAGTACTTACCCTGTGCCAAGGACAGTGCTAAGCCCTGAAAATACAAATACAAGATGAAATGAAAATGGTCCTGCCCTAAAGGATTTTTCATTCTAATGGGAAAAGCTAACTTCATAGGAACCTAAGAAGCAGATTGGGCAGAGAAGAAGAAGGTACTAGAATGGAGAATGAATGATGGAGAAAGTCCAGGGAGTAAAGAGCGAAGGTTGGAGAGGAATGAAGACCCGGGTGGCCGGTATTCTTTCCTTGAAACAGAGATTCAGGGAGGAACCTACCAATCATAGAAGGTGCCAGAGGGGCCGACTGAATTTCCAGAGTGAGAAGGTTGCCAAGGTATTGTGGGGAATGTCCAGAGAGTCAGGAGTAGAACCCAGAGAGACATTATCCATGAGCTCTCTCTGATCCTAGTTCAGGAATTCTGAAATTCCTTGCTCTGATTGGTATCTGTTGTCTTTCCACGTCCCTTCCTATCTTGCACCTTTAAACCCTGTCCTTTATACTCCCTGTGACCTCTAATCCTCCCCACCTCAGTTCTTTCCCAGGCCATCTATCACTTCTGCACTGGCTACATTCTCTCCCTTCTCAATCTTAACACTTTGGTGAACCACTCAACTCAACATTGTCCCCTTTTCCCCTTTACCTATTACTGATCTTGTTATGTCAAAGCCAAGCCTTGTATCAGCCCCACCATCTACTGCCTTCTCTCCTATCTATGTGATCTGAACAAAACTGGAGAAAATCACAAAATTTCACTGGCAGGACCTACTACAAATTTATGTTACATAATCTCAACTGAGTCCTCCTTTGTCAAGACAATGCTTTTGTAAGTTCTAATTGATTCATTGTCCCACACACAACTTCTTGAAATCTCTCATGGCTTTCCCTCACCCCAACCTCACAGCTAAGGACCTTATCTCATATTTCACTGAAAAAATACTAATAATGCCATTACCTGAAGGGTCTCTTGCCTCCCCTCCTCATCAGTTAGATATTTTTTGCCACCATCTCCTCCTTCACCTCTGTATTACATAAATAGGTGACCCTTCTTGCCAAGGCAAACCCTTCTCCCATTCCATCCCTTCTTCTCCAACAGACTACCCCTTCCACCAGCCCCAATCTCTCCCTTGTCTTCAATCTCTCCACTTCTTATGGTTGCTTCTCTACTACCCATGAGCACACTCATATCTTCCCCATCCTTAAAAATCCTTCCTCAATCTGTCCATTCCCTTTAACTATCATCTTATATCTTTCCTCCCTTTTGTGGCTAAGCTACTCGAGAAGGCCATCAACAATAAGTGCATCGACTTTCTTTCTTCTTACTCTCATAATTGTCTTTCGTCTGGTTTCTTGACCTAAACATGCAAATGAAACTGCTCTTTCCAATGTTACCAATGATTTCTCAATTTCCAGATCTGATGGCCTTTTCCAAATCCTCATCCTTCTTGACCTATCTGCAGCTTTTGATATGGTTGATCACTATCTTCTCTTTGTTTCTTCCCTTTAAGTTTCCATGACACTGCTCTCTCTTAGTTCTCCCCCTAGCAATCTGCTCATGCTTATCCATCTTTGCTCAATCTTCGTCCAGGTTGCAGTCATTAACTGAATGTCCCCCAAGGCTGTCCTAGGCCCTTTTACCTTATTCCTCTGTACAATTTTGCTTCATCAGATCTCATGGATTCAATTATCATCTATATGCAGATGGTCTATTTGTCCACACCTAACCTCTCTCCTGATCTTCACTCTCAAATATCCAACTGCCTATAGGACATCCCAAATGGAATGTCCCATAGATACCTCAAAATCAATATGTCCAAAACTAAATTATCTTTCCCCCAAAGTCCTCCCCTCTTCCTAACTATCCTATTACTCTCAAAGACACTACTATCCTCCCAGTCATCCAGGCTCCCAACCTACGTGTCATCCTCAATTTCTAAATATCACTCATCATTCCAACTCCCCATTCAATCAGTGTACAAATCCTATTCTTTCTACCTCTATAATATTTCTTGTATATACGTGTCTTTCTGTCCTCTAACATTGGACCACCATGCACCACCATAGTGTAGGACCTTATTAGTTTGCATCTAAAATACTACCATTCATGACAAGACAAAGCTCTTGATATTACTAGTATATTACTATTACTAATATTAGTATATTACTAGTATAAAAGTGATTAACATGTAGACTTTACTTGACCCCAAAGAGGAAATGAGAAATGAGGTCTAAAACTGGATGTGGAATACTACCTATATAACGAGACCCCACTGAGGTTAGTTTCATAGAATCCCTTTCTTTTCCTCTTTCCTTTTTATTTTGTTACAAGTAATGGCTCTCCCAATACAGAAAGGAAGGAAATAATATCTGGGGAAAAAAGGTGATATAAAAACAAAAGATAGCAATAAAAAATTTCAAATAAAAATAAAATAAAGAGTATAATAAATAAATAGTAATAAATGGATTAAATAGAAAATAAAATAAAGATCATAAGTGAGACCACTCACTCCTTATCCATCCTCCTTCTCAAGCTGATGATCACAACCATTTCAAATAGGACCAGCTTGCAGCCCTATATTGTCAGTCTTTTCTTTTGCTCTTGGGAGCAGCTGCATTACACAAAACACATGTCAGCCCAATCAGGCCTATCACCAGAGCCAAATCCACCAGGTTCCTGTCAGACCTTAACAGTTACCTTAATGGTTTCAGAATACACACATGGTCTCAAGATACACAAATGGTCTCAGGGAACAAAAGTTTAATAGGTACCAAATTTTTTTTTTAATTTCTCAATCTTAGTGTGAGGTATTATGTATAAAAGAAATTACATCTATATCCCCCCAGCCAGCATTCTTTTATGTTGTCATTTCCCATCTGGGGCAGCTAGGTGGTGCTGTGGATAGAGCACCATGAAGTAGTCAGGAGGACCCAAATTCAAATCTCACCTCAGATACTTGACACTCACTAGCTGTGTGACCTTGGGCCAGTCAACCCCAATTGCCCCATCCTGGGTCATCTCCAGTCATCCTGATGAATCTGGTCACTGGATTCAGATGCCTCTGGAGGAGAAGTGAGGCTGGTGACCTGCACAGCCCTCCTTCACTCAAAACAAAGTCAAGTGCAAGTCATGTCATCACTTCCCTGATGTCATGGTCTTCTTCGGCAATGAAAGATGAACACACACACGGTACATTTCCCGCCTACTACACCATCAATGATGAGATGAACTTTGATGGGGAAGCTGTTAAGTCATTTGTCTTGGTTGTATTTGTTATGTTACAGTGGTAAGATTCAAACCCAGGTTATTTGAATCTAAACCTAGTGTCTTCTCCACTACACCTTGCTCTAGAAAATGCAGGGCTTTATCCCCACTTCCAGCTCTATATTCTACTACCTATATAAACTTGGTTCTCAGTTTCCTCATCTGGTAAGTAAAGGGGAAGAACTACATGACCTCTAAGGTTCCTTCTAACTTTCAATCAAATTCATGCAAGATCAGGCTTTGGATAAACACCTCCTACTTAGATGCAATCATAGGACTGAGCTCTGAAAAGAACTTTAGAGGTGTTCCAGTCCAAGGCTTCTTCAACTGGGATCTGTGAACTTTGTTTTTTATAATATTTATATTATATATATATATAGATACCATATAATATAAAAATATTTATAATATTTTGATAATTTTGTTTCCTTTGTAGTTCTGTGTATTCTACTTTGTACATTCAGAAACAATATTCTGTTAGGGGGTCCATAGGTTGCACCAGGAGAAAAGTGATTCAGAAAGACAGTGACTTTTCTCAATGCCTTATTTCTTTCTCTTGAGGTGTGAAGATCTCGCTGCAAGGCATGGAACAGATATCTCCCCTCCCCCATCAACAAATAGTACTTTAGGTATTTGGTTTCTAATTCTTACTAAATATCCTGCAACTATCTTGAAAAAATAATTTCATAAAACCTTAAAAATATATGTGTGTTTTGAAATTGAGCTTATTTATACTCAGGTTTAACCCCAAGTGTGATTAGGGGGAAGACAATGCTAGTGCCTTCCCTTTGTTCATTATCTCCGATAGATAGACAGACAGACAGACAGACAGACAGACAGACAGACAGACAGACAGACAGATAGATAGATAGATAGATAGATAGATAGATAGATAGATAGATAGATAGATAGATAGATAGACAGGTAGGTAGATAGGTAGATAGACAGACAGACAGACAGATAGATAGATAGATAGATAGATAGATAGATAGATAGATAGATAGATAGATAGATAGACAGATATCTTATACATATCTTAACTGTACATAGTTGTTTGCGTGTGGTTTCCGACATTATACTATGATCTTGAGAGAAGGGACTTTTACCTCTCTTTGCCCCCCTAATACTTAGCACAGAAGACAGGTAGATGGCACCATAGTGCAAGAGCACCAGGCTTGGATTCAGGAAGATTCATCTTCATGAGTTCAAATACACTCTCAGACTCTTACTAGCTGTGTGAACCTGGGCAAGTCACTTAATGCTGTCTGCCTCAGTTTTCTTATTTGTAAAATGAACTGGAGAAAGAAAAGGGAAACAACTCCAGCATCTCTGCCAAGAAAACCCCAAATGGAGTCAGGAACAGTCAGACATGGATGTTGTCCTTCATTTTTGATGGGGACCAAAATGACATCACTATGCTAGAGGCGAGTTTCAGTGCATCTCACTGTGGCTGATCAGACCAATACGAGATCAGAATGCCCACAGGTTGGGCACAAATAGTTCATGCAAACATTTGGGGTGGATTCTCTAAATCTGCACATCCTTCATTTTCTTTGAGCTGTTTCAATTCTGCTTTGCTCACACAGTACAGTACCTTCTCTGACTTGGGCACGCCAAACTGAGTGGTCCTGTGTCAGTGTCTCCCATGTCACACAAAATGTCTTTGCATCACTTCTTCTGAGAACCATGTGAACACTTGCCCTGTGGAGTTCTCCATAAAGTAGTCTTTTTGGCAAGCATATGTTTTGCATTCAAACAATGTGACCAGTCCATCAGAGTTGCTCTCTCTGAAATAGAGTCTAAATGCTTGGCAGTTTAGTTCGAGAAAGGACCTCAATGTCTGATACCTTATCCTGTCAGGGGATCTTCATAATCTTCCTAAGACAATTCAAATGGAAATGATTCAGTTTCCTGACATGGCACTGGTAGACTGTCCAGGTTTCACAGGCATAAAACAATGAGGTCAGCACAATGGCTCTGTAGATCTTCATTTTGGTAGTCAATCTAATACCTCTTCTCTGCCATATTTTCCTTTCGGACCTCCCAAACACTGAGCTAACTCTGGCAATGCATGTATCAACCTCATTATCAATGTGTACTTCCATGAAAGCACACTACCAAGGTAAGTGAACTTATCCACCGTATTCAAAACTTCTCCATTTGCTGTAACCAATGGCTCTACATATGGATGGTGTGGTGGTGACTGTACATGTTTTCTTGGTGTTAAGTCGAAATTAGCACAAGCAGCAGAGAATTGATCTGTACTTTGTTGCATCTCAGCTTCAGAGGCTGCAATAAGTGCACAATCATCTGCAAACAAAAACTCATGCACTACAATTCCCTCCACTTTGGTCTTGGCTTGTGTAGCCTTTTCAAGTTGAAAAACTTACCATTAGTGTGATAGCTGATCTTGATGTCGTGTTCATCCTCACTGAAACATGACTGAAAACATCATGCTAAAAAGCACGGGAGCAAGCACACAGCCCTGTTTCACTCTTTTGGTGACTGGGAAGGCATGAGAGCATTGTCCATTATCTGTATGTGTTCGTCCTTCATTGCCGAAGAAGATCATGCCATCAGAGAAATAACGACATGACTTGCACTTGACTTTGTTTTGAGTAAGGGAAGACTGTGCAGGTCACCAGCCTAACTTCTCCTCCAGAGCCATCTGAATCCGGTGATCAGATATTCATCAGGATGACTGGAGATGACCCAGCATGAGGCATTTGGGGGTAAGTACCCAAGGTCACACAGCTAGTGAGTGTCAAGTGTCTGAGGTGAGATTTGAACTCAGGTCCTCCTGACTCCTGCACTGGTGCTCTATCCACGGCACCACCTAGCTGCCCATCCATTATCTAGAACCCAGGCAAGCATGTCATCATGAAATTGACGTACCGTGGGGCGGAGCCAAGATGGCGGAGTAGAAGGACGCACATTTACGAGCTCCGAGCCCACAACCCATGGAATTGAGGTAAAAGGAGGTCCCCATAAATTCTGAATCTCTGCAGGGGGTGCATAAACATAGGGGAAGAGATTTCCGTTCCACTGAACCCTGGAGAGCTGTCCCCGGGGTCCATCGCTCCCCGGGGTCCATCGCACCCCGGAAAGCGGACCCCACCCCCACCCCTGGCCGCGACCCCAGAGAAGCTGACCCGAGCAGACTTCGGAGAGGAAAGCTCAGGGGGAAGCTCCGGCAGCCGGGAAAGTCCCTCCACCCACAGAAGCTACAGGTCAGTAAGAAAGAAAGCTGCGATAGGGGAGGAGAGCGGAGCTTCTCCGTGACTCGGGCCCCCTCGGGAGGAAGCGGCGGCGGCAGAGACGGGGGCAGGAAGCGGCGGAGGCAGAGGCGTGGGCGGGCGGCTGAGGCGGCAGCGGCCCTGGACTCAGGAATCCCCCAGCAGCAGGTAGGATCTTCAATACCGAAGGTCTTTCCAACCTGAGGGAGCCGAGCAGGGGAGACGGCCCTGCCCCCACCCTGCTCTACTGCTGAACGCCTCTGAATAAAACCCCCAAGGGAACTGAACACAGCAGGTGGGGGCCCCCCACCCCGCCCCCACCCGCTCCGTTCCTGAAAGTCTCTGCAGAAAACCCCTGAGGGCCCGAGCTTAGGGGGTGGCCCTGCCCCGACCCTTGCGCCAGAACTAAAGCTTGCCGCGGGAAAGCGCATTTGAATCTCAGAGGCCAAGCACTAGCTGGGCAGATCCAGGCGGGGGTGGAAAGGAATCTCAGAAGTCAAGTAACTGGCTGGGAAAATGCATAGAAAGGGGAAGAAAAATAAGACTTTAGAGAGATTTTTCCAACAAATGCAAATGATCCCGACCTTCGGATCTGATGGGGAGGACGAGAACGTATTTTTCCCATCAGGGAAAGATGTGGAGGGCGGGGCCTCAGTACCCCAGACACCCCAGGAGGGTGTTGGGTGGGCTCAGGCCTTGGAAGAGCTTAAAAAGGATTTTGAAAAGCAAGTTAGACAGGTGGAGGAAAGACTGGGAAGAGAAATGACAAAGATGCAAGAAGAGTATGAAAAAAAGGTCAATATCTTGGTAAAGGAGACCCAAAAAAAATGCTGAGGAAATTAACACCTTGAAAAATAGGCTCACTCAATTGGCAAAAGAGGTTCAAAAAGCCAATGAGGAGAAGAATGCATTCAAAAGCAGAATGAGCCAAATGGAAAAAGAGGCTCAAAAGCTCACTGAATTTAATAGTTCTCTCAAAATTAGAATGGAACAGATGGAGTCTAATGACTTTATGAGAAACCAAGAAATCACCAAACAAAACCAAAAGAACGAAAAAATGGAAGAGAATGTGAAATATCTCATGGGAAAAACAACTGACCTGGAAAATAGATCAAGGAGAGACAACTTAAAAATTATGGGACTACCTGAAAGCCATGATCAAAAAAAGAGCCTAGACATCGTCTTGCATGAAATTATCAAGGAAAACTGCCCTGACATTCTAGGACCAGAGGGCAAAATAAGTATTGAAAGAATCCATCGATCACCACCTGAAAGAGATCCAAAAAGAGAAACTCCTAGGAACATTGTGGCCAAATTCCAGAACTCCCAGCTCAAGGAAAAAATCTTGCAAGCAGCTAGAAAGAAACAATTCCAGTACTGTGGAAATACAATCAGGATAACCCAAGATCTAGCAGCTTCTACATTAAGGGATCGAAGGGCGTGGAATAGGATATTCCAGAAGGCAAAGGAACTAGGACTCAAACCAAGAATCACCTACCCAGCTAAACTGAGTATAATACTTCAAGGGAAAATATGGTCTTTCAATGAAACAGAGGACTTTCAATCATTCTTATTGAAAAGACCAGAGCTGAAAAGAAAATTTGACTTTCAAACACAAGAATGAGAGGAAGCATGCAAAAGTAAACAGCAAGGAGAAGTATTAAGGGACTTACCAGAAATGAACTGTTTGCATTCATACAGGGAAGGACAATATTTCTAACTCTTAAAACTTTTCAGTATCTGGGTGGTTGGTGGGACCACACATACACATGTACACGCATGCACACACATACACACATGCATTCACATGCAGAGACAGAGAGCACAGATTGAACTGAATAGGATGGGACCATACCTTAAAAGAAATTAAGGTAAATGGTGAGAGAGAAATGTAGTGAGAGGAAAGAGGGGGAAATGGAAGGGGGTAACTATATGTCATTTAAGAGGCAAGTAGGAGATGTTTTTAGTGGAGGGAAAAAGAGGAGAGCTGAGGAAAAAAAAACAAACAAACAAACAAACAAAAGTTTACCCTCATCACATTTGACTAAACGAAGGAGTGAAATGCACACTCATTTTGGTATGAAAACCTATCTTACAGTATAAGAAAGCGGGGGAGAAGGAGATATTGGGGGGGGATGATGGAAGGGAGGGCAAAGGGAGGAGGGAGTAATTGAAAGTCAACACTTGGGGAGGGACAGGATCAAAGGACAGAAGAGAAACAATGAGGGGCAGGTTAGGAGGGATGGCAATTCAGTTAGTCTGACACAACACGACTATCAGGAAGGTCATTTGCAAAGCTACACAGATACGGCCTATAATGAATTGCCTGCCGTACCAAAGGGAATAGGTGGGGAGGGAGGGATGGGGAGAATTTGGAACTCAAAGTTTTAGGAACAATTGTTTAGTATTGTTGTTGCAACTAGGAAAGAAGACATACAGTTAATGAGGAATAGAAAGTCATCTGGCCCTACAGGAGAAAAGAGAAGATAGAGACAAGGGAAGGGAGGGATGACAGAAGAGAGGGCAGATTGGAGATAGGGAAAATTAGATTGCTTGGGGTCAATTAGATTGGGGTGGGGGAGGGGAGAAAAGGGGAGAAAATTTGGAACCCAAAAATTTGTGAAAATGAATGTAAAAAGCTAAATTAATTAATTAATTAATTTAAAAAATAAGTAAAAAAAAATTTAAAAAAAGAAAAAAAAAGAAATAAAAAAAAGAAAAGAAATTGACGTACCGTGCAGACATGACTGAAGTGACTGAACCACAAATTAGCACAGAGCCTGTGTTAAAGGTGCTTAATAAATGTTTCTTGATTAACTAACAAAGGCAGAAATTGTCTGCTGTAGGATGAATATCAAAGTGCGTGAGATGAGAATTAAAACATAGTTAGATCAAGTCATGTACATTTAAAGACAAAGAAATCCTACATATGATTTTAGAAGCAAAGAAAAGGAAGATTCTACTCCTTTCCCTACCCACCACCTTTAAAAATATCTGTCCACAAAAACAAAGTGTTCTTTTGACTTAGGAAGTCTTATCCCTTCACAAGATGCAAATATCCATGTAACTCATTAAGTCTCACACCCATTCCAGAGGTCTCTGCGTGGATTAATTGTCCAGAGCCACAGAAACACAGAAATGAAGAGAAGGAAGGAGAACAGGAGACACCATTCTCCTGAGAAGGAAATAAAAATGATAGGACAGCAAGGAGCGAGACTCAGTTTTGACTGCTTTACAGTTGTGCCCAGGGCTATCCCTGCTTAAAGAAAGGATGAAGGACGTGTCCCTCTTGTGTAGTCATAAAATAAATTCCAAAAGATTTGGAAACCACTGTTTCTACTATCTACAATTTACACCACTGATTGAAATTTTAATACCTGAAGCTGCCAAATTCCACGAGTTTAAAAAAATATTTATATAATATCTTGGTGGAAAAGAACCTCACCTCAAGGTCTGTTTAATTTCACTTTTCCTGAATAATTTGTTCAAACATACCCAGCTATATGCTGAAATGAAAAGAAGTTGGATTTAAAGATTTTGAATAAAAATTGGGAAAATAACTCCAAGGCACTTGTTTCTTCTGGAAACTGTTTCAAGTTGTGTGATTTCTCAATTCTATTAAATATGAAACAGAGCTATTTTCTTATACTCAATTCGTCCACCAACAAGCATCTAAGTGTTTATTGTGTGCTGGGCACTCTGATAAGCCCTGAAGATACAAAAAAAGGTGAAAACTGGCCTCACAGAGCTTATATTCTAATCGGGGAGACATAGTGTAAATAGCTAAGCATATGCAGATATATACAGAGTAAATGGAAGATAGTGTCAAAGAGGAAGGCACTAGCAACTAGGGAAATTGGATAAGACCTTTTGAAGAAAGTAAAATTTGAGTTGAATCTGGAAGGAAGTCAGGAAAGCTAAGAAGTGGAGGTGGAGGAAGAAAACATTCCAAGCATGGGAGACTTGTGATGCAAAGACATAAATTGAGAATGGAGTTCCATGTTTGAGCAGCAGCACATAGGGCAGGCTATCCATTTCTCTAGATCTCTTGACATTTTAAGAGCATCCATGGAATACAATGGGCTACCCATTGTTTATACCTCTCTCTCACCATATGACTAGTCCACCTTCCTTTTAGGGTCTGATGCCACTATTTCTGCGGCTAAGTTCTCCATTGTTAACATGCTTCAAACTATTTACTCATGCCATGTGTTGGTCCCTTCCTCTTTTTGTGGCTCATATTGATAATTCCTAAGAGATTTTGATCTTCCATAATTTATACCCATATAATCAAGTCAACAAGCATTTATTAGGCACCTAATTACTATATATTAGGTACCATGCTATCATTGGATGAATATTGGTATCAAAATATAAATTTTTTGTCTTAAGAAATTCAAGGTTATTAAAAACACTGTACAATTTCCCAAATACAATCTAGCTAATTCTTCTGCATCTCTTTTTAGATCTAGGCCAGTTTGTTTGTTGCAACTACTGTCCAAGATATACATTCCAGTGGATTGGTTCAAACGGTTGCATATCACATTATGAACAATAACCATTCTTCACCCACTTGGTTTTCCTGATGTAGATAGTTAAGACTGCTCTCTTTTGAGAGATTATGGGTCTCATCGAAAAAGCTCTGCAAAGTCCTACGGCTTGACACTATAAGCAAAATAATATCTACAAATAGAGAGGTAGTTAGAGGATTCCTTCTTCCATTTATACTAAGTGCCATAGCAAATGCTTTTGGTGATCGTATCTTCCTGTTTTGTTTTTGCTACTTGGACAAGTTAAGAAGTCAAATTTATCCTATCCATCTATATCATGTTTTTAAAGAAAAGAGAAGGACTGTGTTTTCTACATCTTTTCTTCCTTCCCTTCCCCCGCAACCAGGTTGCACACAGAGCTTTGCATGTAGAAAATGCTCAATCAATATTTGCTGAATGAATGAATAAATGATTGTGTCTTCTTGAATTCATCCTTCTTGGTTTAAATAATTCTAATTACGTTAGTCTCTCTTCTTACGGTAGCTATTTCATTAACTTCATCAGTTTAGTTGCTTTTTTTCTAGATCTTTCTTTTTCATTTCCTTTGGGTATTTGTTCAGATTCAGTGATCAAGGATGATATATAATATTCCAGCTGTGGGAAAACAAAAATTTTATATAAATATTAGTCACATTTGATTTATGGATATCCATAAGCCTTCAGGAAACTGGCAGATATACTCTGTGTCAAACTGGAAAATAATCACAAAAAATAATAATAGAAATAGCCACCATTTATATGTCTTTACGGTTTACAAAGCACTTTATGTATGTCATCTCCTTTGATCCTTACAACAACCCTGGGAGAAGGGTGTTATTTTTATCCCCACTTTACAGATGAAAAAATTAAGGCTGAGAAGGGTTAAGTGATTTGTCCAGATTAACACAGCAAATACGTGTCTGAGACAGAAGTTGAACTTAAGGTTTCTTGACACCAAGTCCTGTTCTCTGTCCTAGCTTCAGAATATCCCACAGACATCTCATACTCCAAATGTCCAAAATAGAACTCACTCTTCTTCTCCTCCAAACTCTCTCCTTTTCTGAATTTCCCTATCCTGTTGAGGGAATCACCATCCTCCAGGTTACTGGGCTCACCACCTTGGTGTCATCCACATTCAGCCCATATATGCAATCTATTGTCAAAACTGGTCTTCACATATATGTATCTTTCTCTCCACTCACACAGACAGGAAGCTAGTTCAGACCCTCATCACCCTCCTAGAGTGATGAGTTTCTGTGCCTCAAATCCCTCCTCACTCCCCTTCCTCTACGGCTCAGTTACCAGAATGATCTTCCTAAACCATAACTCTGACCATGTCAAGCCTGTACTCAATCAACTCCAGTGGCTCCCTAATATCTCAAGAATTAAATATAAAATCCTGGCCCCTTCCTACCTCTCCAGTCTTCTTGCACTTTTCTGTCCTCAATGTAGTCTATACTCGATCAACTCCAGCGGCTCCCTAATATCTCAAGAATTAAATATAAAATCCTGGCCCCTTCCTACCTCTCCAGTCTTCTTGCACTTTTCTGTCCTCAATGTAGTCTATAATCCAATAACACTAATCTCCTTGTTGTTTCTGTTCTATCCATCATTCTATCTCCTAACTCCAGACATTTTGTCAGGCTATTCCCCATGCTCAGAATATTCTCCCTCCTTCTCTCTGCCTCCTGATTGCTTCAAGACTCTACTTAAATCCCACTTTTTGCAAGAGACCTTTCTCAATATCAGTCTTTTCCTCCTGCTAGTTCCTCCATGGGAATGTTAGGACAGTCAGCTGGGGAAGCTAGGACAGGAGGGTGGAAAAATTTTGTGTAGAAGGTAGGTAATCCCACTAGTTACTACTTACCCATAGATTTTTTTTCTATATTCCAGTTGTACATAATGGAAAGAATTGAGATAATAAAAAAAGTACACCAATTAGTTTACATTCAGAGAAGGAAAGGATTAAGCAATCCTTTATGGAATTTAGTCATTAGGACAGTATGATGAATCAATGTAGATATGCAATACTCAAATACTCAGAGAGAACTGTGCTCTCTTTGATTTGGATCTCCATAAAAAAGATTCAGATCATGAGTCTCTCAGTCATCCACACCTGTCTACTCATCACCTCCCATATGTTCACCTCAGGGTATCCACCTAGCATGCCAAGGCTTCTTCTCTTCCTCCTGACATTCCCTGGATATCAGTGGAGCCCTCAGCCTGTCCACCTATCATCCTTCACCTTTAACACATGACCAACTCATTTCCTCTTCTTATTTCCTTGGTGATATCTTTTATTCCTATTCTCTGAAGTGATTCATTCACTCCATATTGCCATTTGCTCACAATCACCATCCATCTTTTCATGACCCTTTATATGATATTCAAAATCAGTGCTTCAGAGATAGCTGTGTTCAGTGGCTCACTACCATACAACTCTAGTAAGCCATTGTTATGAATAAGATGGTCATTTGTTTCTGGGTGGTGCTTGGAGATATTAAAGAAGCTTTGCAATATCCTGAAGATAATCCATCCCACTCTTCTCCTTTTCAACTCTGAAACCCCAGAGTCTATCTGTACTATCTGTTCTAGGTATACAGATTAATGGATAAGCTCTACAGGAGATCCATGCACCTGCATGGATGGTCAGGCTAAATTCTTGAATAGTTAAAGATCTCTTCAGAGATTCTTCAATGTTATGTGGTTTGGGGCAATAATCACAAATATCATTGGCAAACAGAAACATGTAGAAGACCTTCCTCACCACAGGGAATCTCTTCTGGACCACCTTCATCACAGTGGCAGATATCTTTGTCAGATTTCTATCTCCTGGTTTTATGCTTCATCTGATGTTTATGATTAGAGGGTCATTGAACCAGGTTATGTTTATTGTTCTGATTTCAAGGAATCTTCAATAATTTTAAGTATGGATGGGAAACATCTTGTTGAAAGAAAGTTTGGAAGCAGAGTTTTACTAGATCAAATCAAATGCTTTTTTGATAACAAACAATAAGCACAAGAGGATTGTGTAATCTCTACATCTTTCAGTCCACTGAGAAATGGAAAGATATGAATAAGTCAAGTAAAATAAAATCTACTTTAGGATGTAAAGTATCATGATTGGGTTCTACTTATCTAAACTCATTGTATCATTGACAATTATCTTTCACATATGAATGACATAAACTGTGTGGGGAGGGAAAGAGACAAGTAATCAGGTGATCGGAAGGAAATCTTATGACAACTATCTTTCCATTAAGATTTCTTCTGTGTAACTCTTGGAGTCTATCAAAGCTGAGCAGACAGTGACCAGATCTCTAAAACAAAATTCCAAACTGGGGCAATTTTCCAGATAATTAAAGTTATAAAACTCTATAATTAATTATATGTTGCATGTTAACAAGCATTTTAAGGTTTGTAAACTATATAAATATAATTGCATTTTATCCTCACAACAACCCTCAGACATAGGTGCTAACCCTGTTTTACAGATGAGTCAAACAGAGGTTAAGTAGCTTGCTCAAGGTCGCTGACTATTACATGTCCAAGTCTGGATTTGAACTCAGGTCTTCCTGACTCCAGGACTAGTATGTCATACAGTGCACCACTACCTATAATTGTAATCATCCATCCATGAAGTGGTAAAGGCAAGGTTAAAAAAAAAAGCCACATCTAATAGAAGGGGCAGGGGGGAATCTATAAAGTCAAATATTTCCCAGAAAATTTAAAAAAGTTCATTTTATGAAAGTTTTTAAAAATGAATATCCACTATAGCTGTAAGTAATCTAACAATTCAGTAGAAGTAAGCAATAGAGTTGACCAAACTACTCTGTTTAGATTATGAGCTACTTGTGGGCAGGAAGTGTCTTTGGCCTCTTTTTGCATGCCCAATGTTTAGCACAATACCTGTCAGGTAAATATTTGCTGATTCATTGACTTTCATTTAATCAAGGGTCATACCACCAAAGAGTCATTGAGACCAAATGGAGGACAGTAAATTTCCATACTGTCTTTAGACCACCAAAGTATTCCTAAAAGGGGTAACATGAGCAAGAACAAAGTCTGCCTCTTATGGAATACTTGTTCTATTTATACTAAAAATAATAATAATAATATTTTTACATTGTCAACCAGTCTCAAATAGCACCAACCCTGAAAGCCCAAGTCAAATGCAGCAGTGCAGGAGCTGAAAGGAAATGAAGTCTAGCCCAGGAAGAGAAACTGCTTTTTCCCCATGACATTGGAGAGGTGCAGCTTTTCAGAATATTATCTGCATGTGAGGTCCTCCCAGAGGTGATTGTATTAGATCTCCCGTGCTGTGGTATAACATAGCAAACAACTATCCCATTATCTCAGGGCACTTTCTAGTTTGTGTGAAACCCGTAAAGTGCAGCTTCGAGACACAGAATGTAGCATTCATTAGAGAGCTAGTTAAAGGCTGCTAATGGGATCCTTTGGCTACTTCTTCCTGCCGAGTTATTTGGAGGAGGTCCATGTTCCAAACCACATCCATCTCAGATGAAATAAATTCTCTTTGCAAATTCATATTAGCGAACACTCCCCAAAACGCGTAAAAAGAATCTGCCCGATTTCATGGTCTCAACCCCCCCAATGGATTTTTGTGTGAAAATATCAAAATTCACATAACAAAGACAATTCTGGGGAGAATCAAAAATAGAAACCATTATTGGAATATAAAAACATTTTAGTTACTTAAGAACCCTCATTGCTAAGAAAAGCACAGTCTCATTACACTACATTTGCTCAATAGGCAATTTTTTCCCTTTTAATTTTCATAAATGGATCATGTTGAAATGTATTCCCTCTAACAAAGACAACGTATTGCCCCCAAATGATATAGTATCTTCAAATTTTAATTAATGTCGAGAGATTTATTTTGATTCCAAGTAACTTATTAAAAACATGTGATTAATATAATTTAATTGGGAGGGGGGATAAGTAGCATTTGTTTTCTATTTTTTTAAAAAGGTAATTCTGAAACTCTGGCCCTGTCAACATCGTTTAAACATTCCTGTTCTGTGGCTCAGTGTAATAAATTAAATCAGCATTTTAATTGTGCCCATACTTTGTGGTTCCTGGTAGTACAAAAAAGATCTTCTGTGAATGCACGTCCTCCCCACCCCATCAAAAAAAAAATCCTACTGAGTGATTAATTACTAGTCTGGAAGATATAAATATGCCTTTCAATAAAGACAGTATGGACTGCAGGAAGCTTTGGCCTTATACATCTCTGTAGGGTGCTTTTACTTAGCAGACATCCTCTTAATTCAAACAAGATTCTTGTTCCAGTACTCACTGACAGCTTGACCATCTTTCCCTTCATCTATTAAACTGTATATTTATTTTAATTAGCATAATTTATACACATTTAAGACTAGGAGGAAACGCAGGCAAAGCTAGTGGTTTTCCACAGAATTTTCTCAATTTCTCCCCCACTCCACATGCGGAATCAGAGCAAACAATGGAAAGTAGCCTTGAACATGATGTCCCAAAAGCACCCCTTTTATGCCTCCTCTTTTTGGTCAGACTGTCATTATTCACTCTCTTTTCCAAATTAAAGTTGTTGGCAGAGGGGCCCCAACTTTAAAACAAGGAGCATACACTGAAAAGTCTCTTTGTTCAACAGAAAACAGCCATTCTCCACTGAGCCTCTTACCTACTGCTCGGATGAAGGAACTGTCTTGATCTTTAGAAAAGACAGCATTTCTGAGGAAGGACTTAGCAACTTGCATGCATATTACTCAAACCATCAGTTCCATCATTTGTGGGATTTCTAAATTGATCTCTTCAAAGCCAGAACCAAGGAGGGAGAAATACAGAGATGATTCAGGCAAAGGAAAAATCTGACAACAGTTTAATTTGAGTTAAAAAAAATAGGAAATAGTAAAGAACCTGGCTTTCTGCAGAAGAGGAATGGTCAGGCACAACTTTTTATTTCTTGCTTGACATTGATGATATTAATTCTTAAATACTATGTCTTCTTACCTATTTCATAAGAAGGAAGTAAGGTCTTCCCTAATGTTGTTCAATCCAGAGCAAAAGTGATCAGATATCATCAATGAAGATCTGGAAACACTTCCAAGGTCACCTAACCCTACTCCCTAACTCACATATGAGGAAGCTGAGGCGCAGACAGGTCACAGAATCTGTGAACTGGAAGGTACCTCATTGGCCATCCAATGCAACCTTTTCCTAAAGGAATCACTACCATAACACACCTAAAAAGTGATTGTCCAGCTTCTGCTTGAAGACCTCCTAAAAGAAAGAGTATACTACTTCTAAGATGAATGAATTCCACTTTTGGATGGCTTGAATTGTTGGGAAGTTTATTTTCCTGACATCAAGACTCCATAGACCTTTTGGAATCTTTCATCCATTGCTCCTGGGTCTGTTCTCCAGGGCCAAATAGCACAAACCTAACCCCACATGGCAGTCCTTTAAATGCTTGAGGATAGCTGTCCTATACCTCTCAGATCTTCGTTTCTATAGGCTAAACATGCCAAGTTCCTTCCACCAATCATCATGGGACATCTTGGTTGTAGTCCCCTAAACAATTCTTCAGCTTACCAACGTCCTTCTTTAACCCTGGTGCCTAGAGCTGAGCATAGTATGCCAGATAAGGTCTGATTTCCCAATAGAGGAGAAGAAAACTAGCTATCACCTCAATACTCTTAGAAGCTATGTCTTTCCTAAAGCAGCCCAAGAATGGATTAGTTTTTTTTGGCCACCATATAATATTGCTCACACATAATGGGCTTGCTGTCCTCTAAAACTCTCAGGTCTTTTTCGGAACAATTACTGCCTAATTCTCATCTTATATTTTTATAAAGTTGACCCAAAAATCATGTTCCTTAATCATATTTTAAGTGCATAAAATAAAGCCAGTTGTGTTCAGGCATCCTTTATCTTCCCAGCTCCTATTTTCAGCTGGTATGGGTACTGATAAAGTACAGCTATAATTACCACATATGGTGGAAAAAAAATACAGATTTAGTAGACATGAATTTTAATCTTAGTCAGCAACGTGCTGGTAAATTTTTAACAACAAGCTCTCAATAATGGTTGGGGTGGGGTTAGAGGGGAAGAGACATCCACAAGACACATGTTTAAATTTAATCTACAATATTAACATTCTTCTCCATCACTTTCTAAGTCTAGATAATCAACAAAACAATAAATCATGCCAAGATTTGTATCAACTGCCAATTTCTGAAGTATAAAATTTAATAATCACTTTTTTGTGACAGTTCTATCTAATGTCCTGCTTCTTGGCTATGTGAAGCCTAAATATCTGAAGATTTCCCATCCTTCAGGGTTTGACATAAATAAACCTCTCATCCTCCACAAAGGATCCCCCAATTAGAATTAGAAGAGAACCTCAGAGCCCAAAACTCTTTTTTTTTTACAGATGAGGAAACTGAGGAGTTTGGCTTGCCCTGTCATACAGAGATATGGTTAAGGCGGGCTTTTGAACTTGGAACCTCTGATATCATACCCAGCATGCAACATGCTTTTACACTATACCATCTGGCAACTCTTACTGAGTTCTCACTTCTCTGAAATTTAACAGTCTTTGAAAGAACTTAACACCCAATTTTGAAAAGAATAATAGCTGATGTTTGTATCACACACTCCGATACCATAAGAATACGCCATCTTGTTTCATTTTCTAGTTGTTTAACATTATTTTTCATCCTTGAAGTCTAGAACTATGACTTTCACTCCTTTTGTAGGTAGTAGGCTCTTACACATATTAACTGTGTGACCATGGGTCCCTCACTTCACCAAGACTCTAAGTTACGGATCTGCATCAGTAAATGTAGCTTCCACATGGAAAGGTTCTTCAAGTGGTCATGGGGTCTCACTCTTAGGCAGGCACAGCAGTCCTCTGAAGGGTAAAAGTTAGCTTGATCTCAGTTAACTTCACTTCCTCCCCGCCAAATGTTTGTTGCAAAAAGGACAATTACAAACATTGGGCTAACATATTTATCAAAGTAAGCAGTAAAACAAGGCAGACAGATTAATTTAGGCAACGAAATATATGAGTCAAGGGTCTCTGTGACCCAGGAAGAAAATAAAATCTCATCTCAACCATGAAGAGAACACTCTCAGCTCACAAGTTCACACTTAGGAGTCTCTAGGGTTATAGGTACTAAGAACTGGAGAGCCACCTTTTCCCCATTTACCTACATCTTCAAGGTTAATTAACACCATTCAGAATTCCATGTCTCACCTTTTTTCCCTAGTCCTCTCTCTTCTCTGCTTCACTGTCCCAAAAGTCTCTCAGCCAGTCAGGAGTCACATCTCCCTAAGTTCCGTGGTATCACCGGGGTGTCCCCAGCAACCACTAGTCTCACCTGGTTCTTATTGTTGATCAAGATGAGTCATTTTTCAGCTGTGCTCTACTCTTCAAGACCGCATTTAGGGTTTTCTTGGAAAAGATACTGGAGTGGTTTGCTATTTCCCTATCCATTTCACATGAGTAAATTGAGACAAATGGGCTTCAGTGACTTGGACAGGGTCACACATCTAGTAGTGTTTGAGGCCAGATTTCAATTCAGGAAACTGAGTCTTCATGACTCTAGGCTCCAGCACTCCATCCACTATTACTCCACCTAGCTGCCCCGAAGGTTGGGCTATATTCCAATGGATCTGAGATCTCATTAATGTGAATAACCCATTCAATATAACCCATCCATACCTGCCCATTCTCTGGGATTTTGATCCATATCCTCCCACAAGTTCACTATAATTCAACTTATATGCTGAAACCTTTCCTTTCTCTGCCTCTCTCTCTCTCTGTCTCTTTATCTCCGTCTGTCTGTCTCTCTCATTCTCGTTCTTTCTGTCTCTGTGTATGTTTCTCTGCCTTTTTCTGTCTCTATCTCTGTCTCTCTGTGTGTTCTCTTTCTGTCTCCGTCTCTGTCTCTCTCTGTATCTTTCTCTCTCTCTCTCTTTCCCCTCTCATTGACACCAATGAAGCTTCTGACCTATCCATATTATATTCTCTGTTCTTACTACATGACCAGTCCATCTTCTTATTCACCAATTTATTGACATGATGGTATCCCTTTACTCCCACCTCTCTTTCATAATTCCCCATTTATGTATCCTTGCTAATGAAATCATAGATCCAAATAAAAAGAAGAAAGATAAAAGTGCTAACTCACTTCACAGGACTGCCATGAGTAATAACAAATTATAATGATTGAGTTCCTTTACAAATATAAGACTCTATGAATGACTTAATAAGAATGGACAAGACAAGGAGCTGAAACTAAGTACAAGAAATAGTAACTGGGGAGTCTTAGAGAACTGAGTTAATTTATCAAAAATGACTAATAAAAATATAGTTTCAGTATTTTTGTATAGAAAATAGTCAATCCATGTATCAAGACCAAAATTATATTTTGGATCCATTATCTACAAAAGAGATCTAGAAAATTATGACAATAATGAACTAATCCATCAATCAAGTTATATATGACCTAACAAGAGAAAGTCTTATGTAGTAAAATGAGTGCTATAACAAAACTGAGAAACACCTGGTTCAAATCCCACTTCATCTACTTTCTGTCTATGTGACCCTGAGCAAGTCACTTATCTTAGTCTCAATTTCCCTATTTGTAAAAATAGGGCTGATAATATCTGTAGTGCACATCTTACAAGGTTTTTGTAAAGATCAAATGAGAAAATATACATAAAGCGTCTTGTAAACCTTGAGATGATATGTAAATGTCAGTTACTATTGTGGCACTATAAATAAGGAGATATAAATTTAGAGTTAGAGGGACCTAAGAGGTCATCTATTCCAACTTCTTCATTATTCAGATGAAGAAAATTAGTCCTAAGGCAGTAAAGTAATTTGTCCAATGTCACACAGGTGAAAGATATAGGATTTGAACCCAGGGCTCTTTCCATGGATACCATATGTTAAAGCAGCTAACTTGGAGAGAGGGGGCTGGTTCAGGGGATCTAATGAAGGATCAGTAATCCTTGCCACTTAGCAGAGAAGAAGAGAATAAAAAGGGGGAGAATTAGGCTAGTGCATGCCAGGCCAATGAAGTTGACAATCGGGGCCATGCTGCTCAAGGAGAGGTGATAGCAGAGGTACCCAAGTCAGTCGTGGTGAATGGAAAGCCTACTTTGCATAGCCCTGACTTAGGATGTGAAGCCAAGAAGAGGAACTCTGTGATTATAATCCTTGAAAGAGTGACCCACAGTATCAGAGAAGTCCCCACTATCTATCTACCCATGGAGCAGGTCAAAGTTATAGAGAAGTAAAGTGATGCTTGAACTACCAATAATAGGGGTTGTAAACCCTTTTCTGTTTCATGGACCCCTTGGGCAGTCTGGTAAAGCCTATGGATCTCTTCTCAGAGTAATGTTTTTAAATAATTGAAGGAAATAGTAAATTTCAGTTAAAGGTTAGTAGTAAAGTTAAATATGTAATTGTTTTCTCATCCAAGTTCATGAAACATCCCTCCCCCAAATTAAGAACCTCTACTCTACATAGGATTCTCTTCAAATTTCCGTGGTTTATAAGGACCAGAGGCACTATGAAAACTTTGCTGGGATATTACTTCCTTTGGTGTATCTCCATACTTGCCAATATTTCTAAGAGTTCATCAGAGGAACGCAGCTGTAATCACACATACTGGTGAGTGACCCTGGACAAGTTATTTAATCTCTCATTGCTCTGTGATCCATGTCCTTGCACTGTCTGACAGAGGGAGGAGGAGAGGGAGGAAGAGGAGGAGAAAAGACTGGAGAAGACAAACAAGAGGAAGAAAAGGAGGAAAAGAAGGAGAAAAGGGAGAAGAAAGAGGAAAAGGAGAAAAAGAGGAAACAAGAAGGAAGAGCAGGAGGAAAAAAGAGGAGGAGGAGGAAGAAGAGGAAAAGGGAAGGAGAAGGAAAAGAAAAAGGAAAACAGCTGACATTTATGTAACACTTCTAAATTGGCAAAGTGCTTTGCAAATATAAACTCACTTGATCCTCATGACCCTGGGAGGTAGTTGCTATTATCATCCCTATTTTACAAATCAGGCTACCGAGGTAGACAGAAGCATACTTCCCTAAGATCACACCACTATTTTAGTAAGTGTTTGAGGCTAGATTTTAGCTCAGGCCTTCTTGATTGCAGGTCCAGCACTCTATCCACTGTAGCACCAGCTGCCTCTAGGTGAGAATACCTATTTCCTAAGAAAACCAAACTTCCTTACTACTACCACCACCACCACCAAGACATCCCCCTCCAAAAAAAAATCTAATTTTTCTATTGAGACAGTTTAAAAAAAAAATTTAATTGTGTAACATAGGAACATTAACCATAAATTAGGGTTGTCCAATATACATAAATGATGGTGATGAATTGGTTACAGCCCTGGTTCTGATTACATTTGGACAGGTTTATAATGAATGGATAAAAATATAAAGGTGAGAAGTAACCTTGTGCTGTCTTTAGTGAGCCCTTCTCATGATTACTGTCTAGGCTCTATAAGGAAAACATACTGAGAATGTTTGAAATTCTGTTTTACTTAGTTTTGTCGCTTCATTAATTTATTTGGAGATGAAATTTATGACCAAAGTAATTGACACCTTTTGCCACCACGAGTGGCCACAGTGATAGAAGTTTTTTTCCAAGCGCTCCAGACAAGGTTATCTTAAAGATCTAATATAATAATGAGGAGGAGGAGGACGATGACGATGATGATGATGATGATAAGTACCTAACATGGCACCCTGTACCTAGCAGTCACTTAATAAATGCTAAGATTTATATAATGCTTTGCCTCTATTATCTCATGTGATCTTCACAACTTTGTGTGACTAACTTCAATTTACAGATAAGGAAACTGAGGTACAAAAAGTTGAAATGACTTAGCCAAGGTCACACAGGTGGTAATGCTAGAGGTGATGTTAATGCAAGACTATCTGGCTCCAAGTCACAAGGCCCCTGCTTTCTTTGCCAGGCCAAGATGACCACTCACAGTGTCAAAACTCTATCCCAACAAATGCCACCCCTAAACAACAAGGAATTGTAGCTTGGCATTAACAACCCACACCATCTCCTTAAACATGATTATATAGGAAACTAAAACGGAGGCATGCCAATTATGCACTAAGCAAAAATTTTAGAAAAGAATCTCTCTCTTCTCCTTTACTAATTGCAAAATAAAAAGACCCATTTGGCAGCAGTCAGGCAGTAAACAGATATTTAGCAAGAGCTTGAGAAGGCAGGCACTGCTCTAAGTCACCTACACACAAAGAAAGGTGAAAACAGATTTCCTGACCTCAAGGAGTGCAAAGTCTAACATAAAAAAAATAGAAGAAACTGGTGAGAAACTATACCATCTCCTTTTTTCCCATTCCTCTCTAAGAACAATCAATAAATGATGTTGGGAGAATTTGCCAATTCAAAGAGAGACAGAATTTTCTCCGCAGGGCTTTGTCTACTACGCCACAGAAAACTCTTCTCCCTGGATACTCACTCTGCTCCTACATCCTCTCCTTCTGATTGGCTGTTTCCTCCCAGAACCTGCATCTTAATGAGAAGGGTCAAGGACCTCCTCATCATCATTCCTTTCCAGGTTGCTCTCCTGACTGTCTTCAAGAGTGCCATGCTCCCAAGCCAGATACCTTTATCTCTCCTCTCCTCCCATGCTTTTTAGCTCCTACTGAAATGAAATGAATCCTTCATTATGTTGCAAGCTTCTTGAAGTCAAGAACGGTCTTTCTGCTTGTGTTTGCGTTTAGAGCTTAGCACAGTGCCTGGGACAGAGGAAACACTTGACAAATGTTCATTGTTGTCTAATCTAGGTTCCAAGGTAGAAGAAATTTTGCTTATGAGTTTTTTTTATTGAAATGCCTCCCAAAATAAATACAATATAGAAAAAGTGATTGAAATCAAACTTTAAAAATATATTTGCATCTAATTCCAACTTCAGACAAACTCTTTTCAAGTAGCTACTGTCCTACTTCCACCCCTACCCCACAACACAGTACTGAAAGAACTAAAGATCTGTGTAGTTTGGAAATCCAGAATTTAATGGCATATGGTTTGGCTAATACATTTGAGGAATGCTTGAGTTCAGTCCAGTCAGAAATTTGCATCATGCAAGGTCAAGCTTTTACCTAACTCCATCTGTCTCTTTCCCTACTCACCCTAGTATGAGATCCAACTTGAAAAACCTCCCATTCACTTCCAACATTTAATTAAATCTCTCCCTTAGGAGAAAGTCACCAAAACATTAGCTGTTAGCAAAATCCAACAGAACATTCCTGCCTTAGATAGATTCATAGGAATTGGTAAGAGATAATTTGGCAGATGAAGTTTGTTCCCACTTTTTAAATAACTATTTTGTATAAAATAAAGCTCTATTCATAAGCTATGCAAATTGATCCTTACCTCTGGCCAGTCCTATGAACCTGGGATGATCCTAGAAACTCCTATCACCTAAGAGCCAAGTTCTGAGAGACATCACGAGGTGGTCTACAAGGTATTAAATTCTGTAGTCATAGCAAGCCTGTTCTCTCATTAAGTTGTAGGGTAGGTGTAAACTATCAGAAGTCAATAAGCATTTATTAAGTACCAGCTGTGTGCTAGACACTGTGTTAGACCTAGGGAGGGGAGGACACGCACATATGTACAAACAAATTCTATGCAAGATAAATGGGAAATAATTTTCAGAGGAAAAGCACTAAATTAAGAGGGATTGGAAAAGGCTTCCTGTATAGGTTGAGATTTTAGTTGGGACTTACAAAGAAGCCAGGGAAGCCTCCTTTGAAGGAAGAGACTGTCTTTTGACACACTTTGTATCCTCAGTGTTTAGCACAGTGCCTGTAACATAACAGGCACTTAGCAAAGAATAATGCCCCCCTCTTCGGGTCCAGTCCAATTCTACACAATTATACAACTATCTATCCCATATACCCTCATCTTTCTCTCAAGAATTGTATGAAAGGCTTTGTTAGATATTTTGCTAAAACAACAAAAAGAAGATAAATAACTGTACTTAACTTCTTTGATAGAAAAATTGAGGCCAATTATTGTGAAACTCCCTAATCCCCCTCCCCTCTACGTCTTAATCCATTCTCTCCTCCTTTGCTCTCATCACTGAGGATGAGACTGTCATTCTCCTTAGCAAAGCTAACCTCTCCACTCATCACATCAATCATTCCTTCTTTCTCTTATCTTCAATATCTTCTCATGTACAGGTAGCTGAGCGGCGGAGCTCCGGACCTGGAGTCAGGAAGACCTGAGTTTAAATCTGGTCTCAGACACTTACTAGCAGTGTAACCCTGGGGAAGTCAATTAACCTCTGTCTTCCTCAGTTTCCTCAACTGTAAAATGGGAATAATAACAGCACCTATCTTCCAGGGGTTTTGTGAAGAGCAGATGAGGTAACATTTGTCGGCACTCAGCACAGGACTTGTCACATAGTAGGTATTCATTAAATGCTAATTCATTATTAATTAATTAATTTAATTCATTAAATTAAAAGAAAGCATTCTTCCTTCCCAATCTATTGGCTCCTTCCCTACTGCCCACATATACCCAAGTGAACCCCATACAAAAAAGCTTTTGTTTGTCCCTGTCGTCTCTTCAAACAATCATCCCAAATCTCATCTCCCTTTCACCACCATCACCTACTCATCTTATCTATCATCTCCTTTCACTGCCAAATTCCTTCTTATCTCCATTCATTGTCATTCTGTACCACTCACATTTCAACCCCTTGTAATCTGGCTTCCTGAAAACATTCTCCCAAAATTTGTCATTGACCTCTTAAATATTTAATTCAGTGACTTTTTCTTGAGCTCTCTTCCAAATTCTCTGTAGCATTTTTGACATTGTTAACCACCCTTTCCTCAATGGATGCCCATGCCTTTTATGCTACTGATCTTTCCTGAGCCTCCTCCTCCCTAACTTCACAGTATCCATTGCTCATCCCCACCCCATCATAGGTGATGTCCTAGACCATCTTCTCCTCTCTCTAAACTCATCCTTTCATTGATCTCCTCTGATCTCATGGACTCAGTTGGCATGTATATGCTGTTATTGCTTATTCATTTTTAGTTGTGTCCAGCTCTTCATGACCCCATTTGAGGTTTTCCTGGCAAAGATACTGGAGTGGTTTGCCATTTCCTTTTCTAGCATATTTTACAGATGAGGAAAACTGAGGCAAACAGGATAAAGTGACTTGTCCAGAGTCACACAGCTAATAGGGATCTGAGGCTGGATTTGAACTCAATTTTTCATGATTCCAGGCCCAGCGTTCTATCTATTCAGTCACTTAGCTGCCTCCAACTAGACTACTCACTATTCTCCAAACTTGATATTCCATCTCATGTATCCATGAATTTGTCCAAACCATCCCCAGGTCTTGGATAAAATAGACTGTACTCTTCTTGACCTCTCAGAATCCACAGCTTCCTTCCAGACTTGGTCCAGGTACCTCCACTTTTACAAAGTCTTCCCAGATCCCCCCAAGTTGGCCATGCTCTTTCCTTCCTCAAATCACCCAGTTTGTATTTACTTAGTGGTATACGAGGTATACCTCTATATGGAATGGGAGCTCCCTGAGAGCACAGACTATTCTGGTCTTTGTGTCCATGCCCAACAAAGGGCACTTGATAAATATCTAGAGAATGGAATTGAACTGTATATCTATCAGAGATGCACAGAAAAACCCTCCTAACCAATAGCCTTCTTGTTTCTACTTCCACATTATCTCTCACATCCATTTGCTTCTCACCATTCACGCCTTGGCTCAGGTCCTCATCACCTCTTTCAATAACCTTGTAATTGTTCTCTTTGCCTCAATTATCTTACCACTCTAATGCTCTTCTACTCAGCTGCCAAAATGACTTTTCTAAACTGTAGATTTTACCATGTCACTACCCCCAATCAAGAAGCTCCAGTGGCCACCTATCACCTCAAGGAACAAATAAAAACTCCTCTCTTTAGCATTTAAAAATCCTCATACCATGGTCACTTTCTACCTTTCCAGCCTTCTTACATCTTGTTCCCCTCCATGCATTACTGAATGACCTAGCTCTAATGGCTAGGAGTCATTCCTCAAACACATCAATCCATCTCCCTTTTCCATACCTTTGCACTGGTCATTCCCTCATGCCTAGAATTCTCTGCTCCTTTACCTCTGCTCTCTGACTCTATTCAAGGGTTGGGATAGAATCTCACCTCCTTCACGAAGTTTTCCCTGTGCCCTGCCTCCACCCCAGCTACTCATACCTTCCCCTTCCAAATTACCTTTATATATTCCTTACATATGTTCTATGTATATATGCAAAATACACGCTTGCCAAAAAGACTATTTTATGGAGAACGCATGGGGCAGGCTATCACACAGTGGTCAAAAGAAGCAATATAAGGACACTTTCAAGGTCTCTCTCAAGAACTTTGGATTTGACTGTGCAATATGGCAGACACTGGCACAGGACCATTCAACATGGAATGCCCACATCAGAAAGGGTTTTGCGTTCGATGAGCAAAGCAGAATTGAGACAGTACAAAGTAAACATAGGATGAGCAAATTTGGGGTATCCACCCCAAATATTCACACAAACTATCTGTGCCCAACCTGTGGTTGAGCATTCCAAGCTCGTATTGGTCTGATCAGCCACAGAGGACACACTGAAATTCTACTTTATCATGGTGATGTCATTTTCGTCCTCTTTGAGAATGAAGGGCAGCAACCACCACCATCATGTATGTAACTATGTATTTACATGTCATCTCCACCATTAAAATGTACACTTCATAAGAACATGGACTGGGTATGCAAAGAGTGTTGTGTTATATTGTGTTGCCTCTTACTATGTTCAGCACTTAGCACGTTCTCTGGCATGTAGCAAAAGCTAAATCAATGTGTGTTGACCGACTAACTCCAAAGCCATGTAGTTCTCATTTTACAATTGAGGAAATGGAAACCCAAGAAGATGAAGTGATTGACCCAAAGTCATCTAGGTAGTAAACATAAGGGGGAGATCTGAACCCAAGGTCTTTTCAGAGAATGCTTCAGATATAAAGCTTTTTTCCTCTAAAAAACTCGCACCACAAGCAAATATCTTATTAATGATCACAAGATCCTAGAAAGGTAAGTCTTTTTACCCATCCAGGAAATGGAGGGACAGAGAGGTCAGCCCAAGCCCAAGATTATGGCTGTGGGTTAGTAAATAGAGTTGGAGAGTAGACACAGTGGGGCCTTCCTTATAACTGGTCTAACACAACCCACTCAGACAACCTCACTAAAGAACTTCCATGCATGCCCCCACTTGAGTATAGGGTTCAAATTCTTCCCACAGAGACCATCTGGAATTTCATTCTGATATCTTTTTAGGAAAATCCATAAAAAGAGCTAATAGCATAGTTCAATAGGTGAACCTTCATTTATCACAGAATGGCTCCTAATTGGTTCTGTGGCCAGTAACTCTCATACCCCATCCCCCAGTTGTTCTCTCCTTCTCCTCCCCTGGAAAAAAAATGGCCACAGAGATATAAGTACCCTCCCAGGATCTTGAAGCAGTCAGTCCATATCCTCATTAATGCTCACCAATGAGGAAAGGAGAGTTGGGAAATAGCATGAGGGAAATTACAAAGTGATTAACCACACTGAGCACACTGATATCTAGGGATATCAAATTCAATACCTTTCATCAATCCCAATTAGCAGTTTTCCCACTCTAAAAAATATTTAAATATTACTACCCCTTCCTACCATAACCCATTAAAGTAAATATTTTCCTTTACAAATTTACAATGTGAAACGTGAACATTAAACATACACCAAAGACTAAGGAAACAAGGCAGTCATCTCCAGTTAAATCAAGAGAGGAGGAAGAAGGAGGGAGGGAGGGAGAAAGAAAAAGGGGGAGGGAAAGAGAAAGAGAGAAAGAGAAAGAGAGAGAGAGAGAGAGAGAAAGAGAGAGAGAGAGAGAGGAGAGAGAGAGAGAGAGAGAGAGAGAGAGAGAGAGAGAAGGAGAGAAAACAGAGAGGGAGGGGAGAGAGGAAAGAAGGGAAGAAGAAGGGAGAGAGAGACAGAGGGAGGGAGGGAAAAAAAATCAACCTTTGATGAAATAATTGCTTCTGCTGTTATTTTTTGCTATTGCTTCAGAAATGTTCTCTCTCTCTCTCTTCCTTTCTTGTCCCTATAGCAAAGTGTCCTGCTGTTGTGCAGATGAAAGGTCCAGTCTCTTTAAAATTTCATGCAGGGCTCTTCACAACATTGAAGCTTTAAAGGCCCATGGCAAATTCAACACATTGTAACACTTGATGGAGATAGATAAAAAATTACATGCAAAATATATTGTGTAGGCCCTATCCTGAAATCCTGTAGATGCTTACAGTTGTCTGTACTATACTCTACATGCCATCTGTTGTGAGTTAAATATTCAAAAAGAAAAATATTCATGTAATAAGAGTAATGAGTTTATGGCTCTTCCTATGGTACAATGAAAACATAAAGTAAACTCAAGACTTCTGGCATTGGATCAGGATCCCAAAATGTGTTGATTGATTTATCCACAGTTTTCCTGACTATTTGTTTGATATTCAAAAGACAGCAATGGAATTCAGAAACATGTATGCCTTATAAAACCTCCATAAATGATTCTTTGCCCTGGTTTCATCTCTATTATACTATTTGTTATAATGGTGATAATAACCCTATATATGAGCACTATATTTATCCTCATTTTATGAATGAGAAGGCTGAGACTCAGAAAGTTTCTGTGACTTGCCCAGGGTCACACAGCTGGCTCTCCAGTGTATGGGGGATAGGAGAATGCTTATGTGATGCTCTCCTCCACTGACACATGGACTTAACTGAGAGAGTTCATCCTCTGCTGTTCTTTTCTACTTTCTGTCTCTTTTCCTGTGTAGGTGACTCAAAAGTTTATTAATGTGGACATATCCAAGCCTGAAGGTGACTTTATTCTTCTGAAAGGTCTGAAGGTCCTGGTCAAATGAGAGGTGTGGTTGTTTGCAGCAGATATAGTTAACTGCTGCAGAAACACAAGCAGCTGAGTAGGATAGTAGCTGAGAATGAAGTGAGTTCAGCTTTGGAGGGAGGAACAGAATATATGTGTAATCAACATTCCCACAAACTGCTTTATGTTCTGATGAAGTTTAAGTATCATCCTCCCACCAGATTGTACCAAGAGTCCTAAGTTACTGAGTTCTGTTTTATTAATCACATTGGAATTGGTTTGCCTTTTTGTTTTTAAATGTTTAGCCTTTCTTACATATAGAGGAGTAAATTACCTGTCCCATACCTCATTCTCATTGTATATTGTGTACCTTTTTTATCCCCCCCTCCCCTTTTGTGGAAGCTATAGACAGGAGCCAAAAGGAAAAATCATTCCCTAGGGGGCTACTGAATGAAGGGCTTAATGAGCCAAGGAATGGAAGAAAGGGGAACCTAATCCTCCTAATTAGAGGCAGGCTCCCCCAGGACTGAACCTAGTCCAAACCTCAGGCTTAGGCACAGACCAGGGAGTGGTACAGTTTCACAGTCCCTTGGCTTCCTCAAGGTCAAGTTATTATTACACCACAACGCTTCACCCATATTTTATATGGAACTATTAGAAAATCCAGCATGATCATGAATTAAATTAGAGTCTCCTACATAACATTTTAAAATTACACATTAACTTAAAAGACTTGGTTAGAAAAGCAAAGAAATGGAGAAAAACCTCTGGCTTCTTTTCTAAGATATATACTGATTTCAAACAAATTGAAAGCATCTGTCTAACTATAAAGGAATGAGTGGGTGGTAAGATTCTGACATCAGAAATTACTTTGCCAATCAGCTGACTTGTTGTAGCTGAAATTTTAATTTGTGGGTGTGGCCTTAGAGTCATCATTTCTAAACTTAAATATTTGGACTGGTTCTTTTTATATTGATTTTTATTTTGATTTGATATTGATTTGATTATGGTTTTTAGATAGCATCTACCTAGTAATTGACATGACATCCCTTAGACCAGGCTAGGTCAAGGTCACTTATGTGGGATCTCTGACTGATCATGTGCCCTTAACTTTGTAGGAATCTCTCCACCTGAAAAGGGTTTACCACCACTGTCTTTTTTCAACAATTCATTTCAATTCAAAAAGTATTTATGAAACCCTACTATGTGCAAGACACTATGCTAGGCTCTGGGGACAAACACAAAAACAAAAATGAGATGATTCCTGTCCCCAAGGTACTTATAATCTGCTTTGAGTAAATAATATGTACAAAGATAAATAAATGCAAAATCTGTATGAAGGAAATACAAAGTAACTTGCAGGAGAGATCACTAATAGCTTGGAAGATCCAAAACTTAGGGAGCCATAGAACAATCCTATAATCTCCAGAGTTTGGGGGGTCCATGGTAAAACCCAAAAGGAATTTTTTTTAATCTTTCTGTCTGTTCTTGAGAAAGCTAGAGCTTACCCTGCTTTTCACTAGAGAAATATTCAACGCCCCCCCACTATAGTTTACATTCTTCAACCTGATAAATGTTACCACAAAGCTATAAAGTTGCAATTTAAAGGCAAAATCATGTGCCTAGCACGTTGTGGGTAGTAAGTAAATATTGGCTTATGATTTAATTTCCTGCCCTAGCTTTCTCTTCCATATACCAACCCAGACAACTTTATAGAATGTTGGCTGAGCTAAAGTGAGTTTTGTCATAGTGACACAACTCTTCAAATCATCTGGAGAAACCTACTGAGTGACCTAAGGATGTCCCCAGGATACTGAGTTTCTTTCAAAGTTTCACTCATTTTCCAGTTATTGGAAAGAAACCTAACACAATAATGAATTAAATTAGAGTTTTCCATAAAACATTTTAAAATTATATATTAACTTAAAAGATTTAATATTTAGTATAGTGGAAAGAATACCTGCTCTTAAGTCAGAGGACCAGAGTTCAAATTTTACCTCTGATATTTACCACCTGTGTGACTTCGGGCAAGTCACTCAACATTCCTAGGTTTCTCTATATCTGTAAAACAAAAGGGTTGGACTATCTGGCCTCTAAGGTTCCTTCCTGCTCTAATATGATCCTAAATTCCTTTGTTAGATTATGGGTGCTTCATGGTCAGATTCTGTTTTTGTGTGGGGGAAGAATTAATATTTTAGACATTGCATCAAAGTCTTGCCTCAATGTAGTTTCTAGGTTACTATGAGTTCTCAAAGGACATAAGCTTTGGTAGGGTCTACTACGCTGGGATGTCTTTGAGTAAGGTGTAGGCAAAGGCTGTACCTGCTTTGTGTAGACCAAGCAATCTAAGCTATCTACAGAGCAGACTGTGTGTGACCAATAGACTGGCCACTTTTTGATGTATTCTTTGACTGTGACAACTCGTGAATAAGATAATTTATATAAAAAAACTTTGAAGTTCTACATAAATGTCAGTTGCTATTATTACCAAATATAGAAAAGTACAAAATAACCCCTTGTCCTGAGCAACCCCAGCTACGAAAAGATAATAACAGAAGAGAGCAATGAAGATGTAAAATACCAATACACATTTTCAGAAAATGACAAACATTCACTTGGTTATTTGTCTCCTAAATGTGAATACTTGTCCAGATACCAATGAGTATTCTTCCAACTAGAATAAATTAATCTCGTAGTCTTAACAGTGTTGCTTTAAATGAAACCAAAATACAAGGAAGTCCAGCTCAATGGAAAGATGGTTCACAGGTACTCAGGAGAGGAAAATAAAAGCTTTGGCAGAGTCAGTTTTGTTATCAACCGAAGGTATCAACCAATAAGAATCATGATTTAGAATATTAAATCATTTGCAATAATCTTACGAAGAGCCCTGGAAGATGATAAGTAGTGTCACCCCACAAAATAGTGAAAAGCAAATATAAAGAAAGTTTGGCAAGGGAAAAAACTAGCATAGTTATCTAAATGGCATTTAATAATGAAACCAGGAGGACATAGATCCCCCAAATGGGAAAAATCTGTCAAGATATTTTTAACAAACTTTTTTCACTCTCAATAACAATGAAGCCACTCCATCTAAAAGCACAGGCCCCAATGCACTAAATGGGACAATTAAAATGGCGCTGAGAAAGCAAATACGGGAAGAAAAGTTGAATTTGATTAAGTATATGAAGGAAACAATTCAGAAGGCTGCGCAGCTTGGAGTATATTAGGAACTCAATTCTCTTAAGATAGCAAAGGCATGGAAAAAAATCTCTAACCTTCTAATTACAAAAAAAGCAACCAAGAGAATACCACTAATTACCAACTATATAATTTCTTTCCTATCTAACTCCACAAAATTTTTATGAAAATAATCTGATGATGACAAATAATTTATGAGAATAAACATGAGACAAAGGCATCCTATGAAAGTATGAAAAGGGCATACAGACTTTCAGAAGTAATATTCTACAGCAGACAACATCTTTATAGTCACACAATTTTCTAAAAGTTGTAAAATAGACACACACACACGTGTATGGTTTATTGATTGTAAAAACATTTAACCCAAAAGAGTAAATGTGTCAAAATCATTCCAGATTCGTTGAAAGATATAACAGAAATATTTTTGTTCAACAAACCCCTCAATTACCAGTTTCTAGTGACACATAAGATTAGGAAACATAAATTCATCAAACGTATTTGTCATTGTCATGGAGAAAGTCCAGTATAGAATCCAAGTGGAAAAGGGATTATTTATAGACAATGAGGTTGTCTAGACTCTTATTTGTGTGTGATATCGTTCTGGATACTTCAACTTAAATGACATCCTATAACCACTCAAAAGATTTTTGGCTTCATTATCTAGAAACTAAGTGGATAAAGACTACCTCTTGATTAAATTACACATAATATGCAGTTGGATGGTCAGCCTGTAGTATACGTATCTTAGACAATGGCAATGCATAATAATATCTTTCAAGGAGCAGAAACAAAGACCCATGTTTTTAATGATAATATTCTTCCAGCTATAGATATGCAAATAATAGAAGATCATCATTTCTAAAGAATGAAAGTTGAAATTTATTCATAAGGCAGTATAGCCTAGTATGTACTATGAACCAAAAACTGTACAGAGTGGGCATAAAGGGTATCTTGAGAGATGTCCAACTAGGTCTAAATCAACCCTAATGTTTAAAAGAATGTTTAAAAAAAAGTGCTAAACAAATTCCATTTGAATATTTTGTACATTCATCCTCCAAAATCATTTATTCTAATTACCAAAATCTGGTAATCATTGCCCTTTGCACTAATTAAAATATGTAATATTGATAAAAAATATTATATTCAATGAATGAAATTCATGACTGAGCAACTATGAAAATACTTAGCTTTGCCTAAAATTGTATCTTCCAATAAAGCAAGGCAGTTTACATTCTTTTCAATTACTGTACTTTTAAGAGGGAGCTGCCCAGGAAAATTTACACAGTTGAGCAAAGACGACAATAGAAAGAATGGTCCTAGATTTGCTTGAATACAGTTGGCCACTTCTGGATTTACCCAAGCTAATTGATATAATTCGCTTTAATTTGTTTGGTTTTCTCCTGAGGCAATGTTGGTATTTCTCCATAATGAGTGGGCACATCTGTATTTGCCTGAGCACATCTGGAAGAGCCCTAACTTCAGGGTTTGTCTACAGCATCTGTATACATTATTGCCCTGCATGTTCAAAGAGGTTAGTCCCTCCATGCAGATAACAAATATCCTTTTCCTCCTTTTTCTATATAAATTTTGAAGCCATTTCTTTTGATGGGATCCCTCTGAAGCTTTATGTTTAAGTTACGGCACTGATATAGGCTGAGAAGTCCTTCTTTATCTAATACTCTCCCAAAAACAATCTGTGTCTGTTGCTAATATGCTCATATAACATTAAATTCTTTGGGCCCCACCTAAAGTTTACAATCGCAAAATATCATGATTCTGAATTATCATGTAGAAACAATATTTAGGCACAAATAGTAGATGGAATGATGTAATTAAATTAGCAAGTAACTGAATAGTTTTTTATTCATTCAAAAGTTCCTATTAAACTAATCAGGCTAATGACTTTTTTTTAGGGGGAGGGACAATGAATGGATCCAAAAGTGAGATTTGCCTCTATACCACATTAGAGGAGGAGAAGAAAAAAAGTCTATACTCTGGATAAGATAGTCAGATTTATTTCATTCCAAATCAAAGGGAGGGGATCTAGGTTGCTCTTTTAACCTACTTGTGCATAACCATTACTCAGATTAATCACAGAGTTTAATAGAGCACTATTATTAATTAGACAAGTCATAGCTTGAGGCAGAAAATTATTAGAAGGCAAAAGTAAAGAACTGAATTCCAATGACTCATAGCAGAAAGATTCCCATCTTTAATATGGTGCATCTTTTTCAACTTTAATTCACCATTGAGTCTATTGCAACCCAGCCCAATTCCATTTAATACTAACATAGAGGCAGTTTGGGATTTTAAGAAATTGTTCGCCTTGTACAACAAGAGACTGGCCAATAGGAACCTAGTCCTTTGCAAAGTCCCCAAGTATCCACCAATCAGGGCACCCAAGGGACTGTGCAGAGTAGATTGTGCGTGCACTAAAGACCAGGTGGGCCCTTATTGGTCAATCCCCCATTACACTTATAAAAGATATCTTTTATTCAGTTCTTTATAAAGAACTTACATTTTTCTTGGTGTGTGGTAAAGTTTCACAGTCATTAATGCTTTTCTTATCCTTTACCAGCAATAAAACATTTTCCCCTTGATAAGCCGTTTGGGTCACTTAAAAGAAACAAGAGCCAGAGACCTGTGGCTGAGGCTATTTCTCCGAAAATGGGAAAAGCTCAAAGACTAAGCAACAGGCTGAAATTTAAACAGTGTACACACTTCTGTTCAGTGCCCCAAATCTTCCCATATTGCAGGGTTGCAGTTCTTTTCCCAGATTCACTTGTAACTCAGGCTTGCAGTCCTGTAAAATGAGGGTCCGAGCAATGAAATTCATAGGCAAGCACAGGTGATATTTTCTATAGCAATTCTAAAGTACCTCAAGTGGTTCTATTCTGGCTCACTGGAGTCCCTGCTGCAGCTGAAAAGGTCACATAAGTCAAGGAGGACCACAGAGGGAAAGAAGGGCCCAGGGAAGTGGAGGACAAAGAGTGAAAACATTTACTTTCTTCCCTAACTCCTTTCATAATAACTTTTACTCTACCTAATCCAGAAGTAACCTTCATCAGATACTTCTGTTTTAAAGTCCTTCACTGCCCACCTTATGCACTTCATATTTCAGCCAAAGGGATACTTGCAGTTACCCTGGCACAACGTCCTATCACCCATCCTTATGCCTTTGCAGACCCCGGTCCCTGTTTGCAAAATGCCCTCCCTACTTAGCTCTGCCTCTTGAAATCTCTGGCTCCCCTCAAAGTTCAACTCAGGCGCCCTCTCCTTTAACAAGTTTTTCCTTTTCTTTTGGTCACAAATAACTGCTTCTGAAAGCATTCCTCGGCACCCAGAAAATGGAAACAAAACACTCCAAGGAGGAACAAAGCAGCCTGGGAAGTTCCATGTCCCATCTCTAGGATTAGACTTCCACTATGTGCTTCCCAAAGCAAACCCTGGAGCAGTGGACAGCCAAAACACGCCTCTTGTCTGGTTTCTTGCTTCTTCTCCCTTCTCCTAACCTGCAGGTTCTGAAATAAGATCAAGAGATCTTTCTTTTCTAGAAGTGGTGTCACTTAACTACTTAAGATGAACAGCACCCTGAATGTTTTTTCTGATTCTGCTATTGTGTGATTTTAGAAAAGCCCATTAAACTCTACATGTCTCAGTTTTCTTGTCTGGAGAGAGGTGAGAAAGGCAGACAGAGACAGAAACACAAAGTTACAGACAGAAAGAGAAAGAGAGACAGAGACAGGGAGACACAGAGAGAGAAAGAATATTTCCCGAGCAGGAGTTCTTAACATAAAGTCTATGAATCTATGGGTAGATTCCAGGGGTTGCATGAACTTGAATGGGAGAAAGCAAATTACATCTTTATTTTCATTATCTTGGAACTGAAATTTAGCATTTCCCTCAATTACCAATGTAGGTAATAAATCATTACTCAGATAATGGGTCCATTATTTTCACCAGACTGCAAAGGAGTCCAAGATAAAAAAAAAAGTTGACTATCTGCCCTAAAGTTCTATAGGATGAGAATTCTCCTTAAGTTTATCAAAATCAGATGCTATCTAAATATGGTCTATCCTTACCATGAAATGAAAAAGGTGGTATAACTTCAAGTTGTGAGCAGAACATGAAATGACTCATACACACACACACACACACACACACACACACACACACACACGCACGTACGCACGCACACTGGACTGGAATATCAATTTTTCCTTTTTTAGTTTAATCATCTTACTTATCAATGAAGAACAAGAACTTTTCTGATGCCCACAGAGATGTTAAGTATGACTTCCTTCTCCTCACAGAAACTCCTGAGACACTAACCTCCCATAAACTTGGAGACAGGAAAACCAAGTTTATATACAAAAACTTTGTTGTATTCCAAAGCTAAGCCCCCATGCACAAGTCCCACAGCTGAAGAACATTAGAATTCTAGGGCAAGATGGAGTCCATCCTAATGGCTGGCCTGGAGAATTCCTGTTCAGATATTAGCCAGTGGCTACAACTAGGGTAATAATTGGAGCTATCCATTTCCTAAATAGTTACCTTCCCACACCCAGTCCTCTAACCCTTCAAAACGGTACACCTTTCCTGACATACATGCTTTGCCAGTGGGCCAAAGTCTTAAATGATTTGTTTCCCAGAAAATTAAATAGAATAAAGTGCAATCTTCCTAATAGGGACAGCTCTTCCACTCAGATACGCCACTTTTGAGTAAATCATCCCATATTTGTGTAGATAACATTATTCAAAGAAATTTTTCCTTTGTGTAATACTCCCATAATAGTAAATCAGTTCATTCAGGCTTCTGCTTGTTTCGGGTTTCAAACAGAGCTTCTTGACAGCATTACCTGTGAAGGTTGCCTATCCACACTGTTGCTTAATGCATGGTAAATGCAGTCATGAGGGCAACTACGAAACTGTCCTTATTTACCTATTTGGTATTCTAAATTCCTGAGAAGGGCACTTTTAGAAGAGAGAGGAGTTGATGTTCCAATCAGCAAATGACAACTACTGACTTTCTTTCTGTTAATTAAATATAAACAACCCAATTTTCCCCTTACAAATTTTACAAGGTGCAAGGTACAAGAAAAAAAAAGTCACTTAAATTCTCCTTGCCTTAATTTCCCCATCTGTGAAATGGGGATAATAGTAATGACAATCCCAAAGAGTTATTGTGAGAATCAAGTGAGATAATGTATGTAAAGCACTATGTAAATACTAGCTCTTAATATTATTAATAATACCAGAGAGGGAGAAAGAAGAGATATTTTCTAATGCTGAACAAACTTAAAAATGACTTACTTAAATGAATTTGAGATAAATGATTGTAACAGGGTCTTGCCTTTACCATCATCTCCACCTTAGAGTGTGCTCAGTCATCATTCCTGGCAATAGTAAGAAAGCTTGGTGTGAGCTGACTTCATTTGCAATGAAAGATGACAAATAGTACCCAAACTGGCTGATCAGTCAGAACTTGGTGGATGTGCAAAAACAGGGAGCTGTCCTTTTATTTCTCTATTCCCTTTTGTTTAGAAGACTAAGAACTATTCTGATCTGTCACCCAAGAGTGGATAGAAAGTAGGCCAATTAGCCCAACTCTTCCAGTAAGATCTGTGGTGATCATGAGTCCATGTACTGTCTAGGCAAGACTGAAGCTAGATTTGGGCTGCTTCTTTTGTGTTTCCTGAATAGCTGACCAAGCAGCAATTTCAAAATTGGCATGTGCAGTCAGTGCTATCTTGTGAGTTCTGAAAGGTCTAAAAGTCCTCGGATATCTATGAGTGTTCCTCAGTCCTGGTGGCATCCACCAGTTGACTATGGCTGATGGCATGGAAACTCCTATGGTGGAATATTAGTTCATCGAGAGAGATCACCAGAGAGAAGATCAAACAGCCATGTGGATGGACAATGCAAGGATAAAGTAAAATTTTGAAATTGCTCATTATCAGCCTTGCAAAAAACTGGCATATGTCCTGATGAGGCTTAACTACCAGTCTCGCAACAGATTCTACTAGTGGTTGTAAGTCAAGTTAGTGGATTCTGTTTTAATTATTCTGGTAATGTGCTATGGTTCTGTAATGGTTATCATTGCTTTCTATAAGGGAATAAATGTTCTGTCTCATCATATTATACCCTATATATTCCTTGTTAGTCCTCTATTTGGGGAAAAAAACCTAGATGAGAGTTATATATTACCAATTATCCCTGGCATACCAAGATAAGGATTTGATGAATCTATAAGTATGAAAAATGGAGAATTTACTTCCCCTAATTAGAAGTCATGGCTTCCACATGAATGAACTTGGGGCAAACCAAAATGTCTGGATACAGGAAAGGGAGTGGGAAAGGTCACCAGGCTAGAGTACTCCCAGCTGAGCAGGGCCTCTATATTAGATAAGCATCTCTTATAAATTACTGTGCATTACTTAAGAGAAAAAACTACACAATTTAAACTCACTCTAGTGGAGGAGGTCTTAACCTTTTTTGTGTCCTGAACCCCTTTGGAGACAGTCTGGTGAAGCCCATGGACCTCTTCTTAGAATAATATTTTAAGTGCGTAAAATAAAATACTTAGATTACAAAAAAACACAGTTATACTGGAATGCAATTATCCAAATTTTTTTAAAACAAGTTCACAGACCCCAGGTTAAGAACTCCTGCTGTTATAGATCTCTGATCTCCCCAATGTGGGTATCCCTCCAATCATGCAGACCTCAAGCCATTTGAGTTCATCCATCCTGTGTAATTCTTGTTCATGTCTTCCCATAGGTTTGCCACAAAGGATATATCTAACATACCTACATTATCTAGGCATCATAAGAATGTTGGATTACGTGGTCTATCAATGATCCCTTAATCTCAGCACAAGACCAGGCCATCTTTTTCAATCATGTATTTCAATCTATATTTCCTTATCATATACCTTTACACAGTTATTCCTCCATAATTGTTTTGGTTTTGTTTTTTGGCAAGGCAATTGAGGTTAAGTGACTTGCCCAGGGCCACAGATTTGAATTTAGGTCCTCCTGACTCCAGGGCTGGTATTCCATCTACAACTTCTCCCATAATTTATCCTTTATAAAGTGTTGCAGTCTGTTCATTCCTACCATGCACCTCCCCATTGTCACTTGAGTGATTCTCAATTGTAATACTTTGGGGACTATAGTGTCCCATGACATGCATCCAAACAGTATCCCTGGGAAAATATTGGTACCAAAAAGATGGGCCTTTGTTTCAAGGAGAAGCTCATTAGGAGTCAGTTTCCTAGACCAACTCAGGCCACTCTCCAATTCTGAGTCCAGTTCTTTGGCCATTTTCAGTGTTAATCTATGCTCTTGAGAGATGACCATCAAACTATATATCATTTGAGAAAAAAAGATGCTTTTTAATCACAACCTTTATTTTCATAAGTTCCACTTTCCTAGTCAGTGGGACAATAGTATTGCCTATGAATCTGTAGATTCTGAAGATTAGTTACAAATATTTCTTGGTCTCCATCCCATATAAGACTATCTTCTTCAAATGAAGGAGAAATAATGATAATAACAATAGCTAGCATTTATGCAGAACTTCAAGGTTTACAAAGCATTTATGTTAATTCATTTAATCCTCCTAACAACCCTGTAAGGTAAATGCTGTTATCATCCTCATTTTACAGACTGTGAAATCAAGAAGCAAAGAAGTTACATGCTGGGATCACATAGCAAGTGTCTGAAGCAGACTTCAAACTCAGGTCTTTCTGACTCTGAGTCCATTCTTTATCCATATGCCATCCACTGTTTCTAAATAATAATATCTGGAATTTGTAGAGCACTTTTTAAGGTTTACAAAGTATATTATAATGTTATCTCATTTTCTAGGAGGTAAAAGAATGAATAAACTTTGCAGAGACCTGGGAAACTAAAAGAACATTTTCAATGATATAAGAAGTTGTATCTTCATTGGTGTGCTTTCTCCTTCCATCAATTTTTGGAAAGGGAGGAAGAAAGAGTAACTCAAAGTAAATTGGATGACATGTAATTATAGCAATCAGTTTGGTTCTGATAAGAAAGACAATATACTTTCATCCCTTCTTTGTAGAGGTGGGGACTACAGGCATGGAATATCACATACATTGTCAAACTCAGTTGACGTATTGGTAAATTTTGCTGAACTTCTTTCCTCTTCTATTTCTTATCTTTTTTTTTTTTTTTTTTACAAAAAATGATTCTCAAGAAGAAAGGGATACATGATTTATTCGGAAATGAAGATGAAGTTAAAAAAAAGACATCAATAAAAATTTTGAATATTAAGAAAAAAAGCTGCCCAATGTTGAAGACAACTTGAAATGATCTCTGTATGAACAACATCCTCTTTCACCAACTACGTGTATTTTCTTTTGTTCATTTTTTTAAAATCTGTGCTAACAATGCATTACAATTTAATCTTACTATAACCCGAGAGATTCAACCCAGTATAGTGGGGGAGGGAGAAGGAAGGAAGGAAGGAAACAAATATTTATTTTATAAATAAATAAAACAAACACTTGCTAAGTACCTACCATATGCCAGACACTATGCTAAGCACTTTATTATCACAACAAATATTATATTATTATCATAAATATTATCACAACAATTCAGGAAAGTATATGATTTAGCCCTTTTCACAGCTGAGGAACTTGAGGCAGACAGAAGGTAAGTGAGTTGTTCAAACTCACACAGTTAGTAAGTGTCTGGGCCTCCATTTGATTTCAGGTCTTCCTAACTTCGGGTCCAGTACTCCATCCACCACACCACCTAGCTGCCTCTTGACCATTGACTTTCAAGTCAGAAGACCTGGGTTCAAAGCCTGAGTTATCACTTGCTACCTTATGATCCTGAGCAAGTCATCTAACTGACTTGGGATTTGAGATCAATTGTCTTTACAATTCCACATCTGTAAGTATCATACCATAACACTAAAGCTTTGGGACAACATCTAATTTAATATTTCACCAAGCACTTATCTTTTCACAGATAATCTGTGAAATATAAATATAAAAATTTCCAATCTGAGAGGATTTTTTTCATTCTGCAGTTGAGTAGCTGAAAATGAAAAGCCTTATGCTTGTCTTGAAACTTGATGTTATCATATACTACTATGACTTTAAACATAAACACATATATCATGACCAGTTATTACTATAGCTCTGCATTTTAATTATGTGTAGGATTTGATACATGCATAAACCTGAACATGCTATTAAACATTATTAATCTATTCAATCTATGGTGTTATTTTACCTTTCATTTTTTCATATTTTTGCACTTGAATTCCTATTTCCGTCCTCATGGCATACCTGATCACAGAGTAACTCAAAACACATTGACTTTAATGACTCTTACACATTCATAAATAGTTTTAAACCCTATAAATGTTTAACTTAGTATAGCATATCAAAGTGCTGTTCTTTTGGTTGTAAATAAATCATTTTTAATCTGAACACTAGAGGAGGGGAGCCGGGAAATATACAGCAATCCTAACCCTCCTGGCCGGTGAATCAAAGGACATTCCCAGACATCGACCCTCCTTTCCAAATATGAAAACCATATTAAATAGATCTCTTTTAATAAGATGTTTTCCTCATGCATTCTTTGGGCAAAGTCTGTTTAGTGCATTCCTCCTCATGCTGGGCTAGGACGTTAGAAGCCAGGTTTATCATTCTTCCATCTGCAAAGGGCTGGCTGCTGGGAAGATGCCAAGACTGCTGTGATCCCACTCACCCCACCAAGATTAACCATGTTAAGCACAGGCAAGAATACGTCGCAATGTAAAAAATGTAGGGGAAAAATGTAAACTTTATGCATGTGTGTGTAGACAGACAGTGCCCACTGACCTAGTTCTAAAGAGAAAACGGATAACTACCGTCCACTTTGTTTTGAAAAGAAGACTTGAAAAGAGACATACAGCATTTCCCAGATTAGAAATAAACTTCTGGGTGCTCTAAAAATTTCTATGATGGAAGTTTCTTTTCCTACCATTGTGACCATCTGTATCAGCAATCAAGGGGGAAACAATAGGGATTCCAAGAAAACCTTTACTAAAGCCACCAAGCTATTATGGTAGTTAAAAGAAAATAGTCCCAATAATGACTTGTTGAATTCTGCATAGAGCAATCTCAACAAACCATTACATGGGTGGCCATATAGATTGCTTATATTCTTGGATGGGGAGGTATTTTTGTCCACATTCATTACACAGTAAAACAACTCACATTTCAAGACTAGAGAAAGTCCCTGTGTTACTTCTGTGATATCTTTCTCACATCGTTTTGCAAAACCCATCAGCAGGCGGCTGTGCCAGCTGATTATGTCTGTAGCAGTCAATAATTTTTCTGTATAAACATCCTCTTTGAATCAGGCTTTTGCCACCTGGACTGTTCCACATCACTTCATCTTAGCATCACTAACTACTTCAACGAGACAACTGCCACTGGAAACATGGTACTGGAGCAATCATTTGGTTCCGTGCACACATTTTAATTTCATGCCCTACAGGGGGGAATCACCATCGGCCTTAAACAAAAATTGAGTCTTTAATGCTTTATTATTTTACACCATTTATCTTTCCGAGCAGTGTGTTTGCTCTTAAAGAAATAAAAAAAATAACCCCAACCCTTCAATTGATGCTACCAACTTATTCAAGAGGCGTTCATCTTCTCAATCTGAAATTCACAAATATTTCCACAACAGTCACAATAGAAATAAACCAAAATTGCCAAATGACTTCTTCACCTCACATAGCCAGTTGTCATCACAGCACAGTTGGATCTCACACATTGGACAAAACCCTATTGCAATATCCAGAAGGGAGAATCATCCCAATTTGAGATCACAGACTCAGATGGTTTTGTATCATAGCCTATAATTTACATCTCAGAGAAACAGGAGCCAACACGAGAAAAGGAGGGTGAGGAGTGGGGCAATAGACCAGAAAGTAATGAAGCACTAAAAAACGAGTGTGTGTGTGTGTGTGTGTGTGTGTGTGTGTGTGTGTGTGTGTGAATGAGAGAGAGAGAAACAGAGAGAGAGAGAGAGAGAGAGAGAGAGAGAGAGAGAATCAGGGTTAGCCTCAAACCTATTATGCCATTTTTGCTTGCCTTTTACGCAGGCATTATTTTCATGTTGGCAAAGACATCTGGTGAAATGCTGGTCTTTTTTGTTTCCCCTGTGTATGCATTAAGAGCTTAAAACCATGAGTCAGTGGAAATGAGCTGCCTCGGGCACTGAACTTACAGTAGCCCAGCAATATTCAATTCAGCAATTAGAATCTATTATTAGGACCTAGAGAAGGAGAAAAGTGATGTCCAGTGCTGTACGGTGACTGTCCAGAAAGTAAGAGAGTCATTAAAGGCATTCACTTTTATAACTTATTTTTGAAAAGAAAAAAAGGGAAAAGGGCATTTTTCCCCACATTCTAAAAGAATGCATTGAAGACAGAGCTGAGATCTTTTCCACTAAAGACTTTTTTAATTACATTTGCAGCCCTATGACAGACTTTTCTGCCCTCTGGTGGACAAAAGACAGACCTAACTGGATATCATAAAGATGACGATGAAAATACAAGAATGATTTTTTTATGTATGATTTACTATTTTATCTAAAGTCACTCTGCTAATCAAAGACCTTTTCCCATCTATTAAAAAAACTTATATTAAAAGAAATTGAAGTCCCACAAGAAATAGGTTGGGGTAGGGGGGATGCTGTTAAAAAAAAAAAACATTATACAGCATGAGACAACCTAAGACATTATACAGCATGAGACAATCTAATTTGGGATAAGAGGTTAAGTTTAAGAAAAACTGCAATGACCAGTTTGAATGCCTCCAATGGCTAAATAAATATACTTTGAATAACCAGAAAAAGGAGAAAGAAAGAGGAATTTTCAAAGCAGCTTTTAAAAATATCTGGTAGTGTTTCAGTCTCTCCCCTCAGAGAATGGGGCTGTTGTCTCTCTCTGTGGGGGCCTCTATTGTAACAATACAGCATTGTACTGCTCAGCAGGAAACCCAGCCTCAGGAGGAGAACCAGGACAGAGAACATTCATGTCCCATTAGAAGCCCCTGGAAGTCAGAGCATTTCAAAGTTATTTTTAAAATCTGCAGAAGTTGGTTTAACTTGACCCAAACTTCTTTTCCATTAAGAAAGAGAAGGACAAGGGCAGGGGAAGGAGGAGCTTCATGGGCACTATCTGTTCTCCCACATCCCAGGGCTGGTTACCAGAGTGACCTGAGCAGACCCACAGGCCTTTAACCTGAGCCCGGCTCCCCTTGTTCCTTGGGACTCATAAAGGAGGATGCTATGAAGATTATGTTTGATTGAAATACATCATATGCTCTGAGACTCTCAGGTCAATGATACTTCAAGAAAATCAAAGTTTTGTCTTTGTTGATGGCAATATAAAAGAAAAATGAGAAAGGAAGGAAAATCTCCTAAAATAATGAGGCTAGATGGGAAAAATTATAAAAGATAGTATGATCTGTTGGAGATTTTTTAAAAACTATTTATATCCTAAAGGAGGCAGAAGTTGGACCACTAGATCATTCAGTAACAAACATTTAATAAGTCTATTGTATATGAAGCATCATGCTAGGTGCTGGGGAGACCAGGACAAAAATGAAATTGTCCATGGCCTCAAGGAGTTTACATTGTACTTGGAGTATGTATACACTAGATACACATATAAAAACAAAGCATATACAAAGTAGCTACTAGAGGGTAAAACACTGATAACTGAGAAATCAGAAAAGACCTCACGTGGGAAGTAGATACTTGAGCAGAACTCTGAAGGAAAGCTGGGATTCTACCACACAGGACATTCTAAATGTGGGGGCGGGGGAGGGGGTTACCTGTACCAAGACATAGAGATGAAAGGTGGAATATTGAGTAAGGAGAACACAAGCAAGCTAGGTTTACTGGAACAGAGAATTTCCAACAGGAAGCAGCATAAAATGAGACCAGAAAAGTAGATGAGAGTCGGATTACAGAGGGCCTGAAATTCTGGGCTAAGTGTACTTTATTTTGAATTTTAATATTTAATAACTTCCCTATTGTCAGTCAATGACCAAACAGCATCCCTCACGGAGATATGACAAAGATTAGAGGCAACACAGTGAGTTTAAAGAGCCTAGAAATCTTGGCTCCAATGAAGAAAGGGAAACATCTGACCACTGACCAGAGAACTGTCCTGTTTTTACCAACAGAGAAAAAGAGAGTTGTTTGGATAATGTAAAGCCAAAGTGAGGGTAAAATGACTAGACAGCAATCCCACAAACTGTTTTATGCCCTAATGAGGCTTGAGGATCAGTCCTCCTCAGAGACCGTAATGGAAATTAACTTACTAAACTATGTTTTAAGTCATTGTGTCAATACATATTTGTAAGAGTCTTATATTTTCATATTTCTTTTGACTATTAGAATTTCTTTTGTGTGTAGGAAATAAATACATGTGCTAAGTAGCACAGTAGATAGGCTCTGGGCGGGAAGTCAGGAAGACCTGAGTTCAAATCCAACCTCAGACACTTACTAGCTGTATGACTTAAGGCAAGTTCCTTCATCTCTGACAGCCTCAATTTCTTTATCTATAAAGTGGGATAATAAAAGCACCTATCTCACAAGGTTATTGTGAGGATCAGATGAGATGATATCTGTAAAGGGTTTAGCACACAATGAGCACTTAATAAATGTTTATTTTTCCCTCCCATACCTGACATATATTGAGTACCTTTTTATTTCCCACCTTGGGAAGACCTAACTGTGAGCCAACAATCTAAGGTTTAAACCATTTTTCCTAGGGGGAGGGGTGGAAAGGATAGGGAACATGATGAGCCAATGACTGTGGAAAAAAAAAAAGGGAAATCTAACCCTTCTCTTTAGAGGCCACTCTCCCTTAGCACTGAACCTGGTCCACTCATATACCTGGGTTCAGAGCAGATGAACACTTTAGGGAGAGAAAATGGGCATAGCAGCAGTTCTTCTGTCATATACCGACGATGAAACTGAGGTTCAGAAAAGCTTGACTTGTCCAAGGTCACCTGGTTAATGTTTGAGGTGGGATCCAAACCCAGATCTTTCTGACTTCAAATTCAAAACACTAAAGCATATAGTGCCTCACTCAGAGGCCTCCTTATCCCTCCTCTGACCTTGCCCTCCGTTGCTTATATCTTCATCTTCAAATTACCTTGAGGGAAGGACTTACTGTGTTTGGCCTTTTTATCCTAGCACCTAGAATAATCCTTGCACTTAGTAGGCACTTATTGTCAAAATATATGATAATATAGTTTAGACTGCAATCTTGACCGTTTTCTCAAAAAAAAAAATCTCTTTTTTCATCCTTTGTAGCAGATGCCTCCCCATCACTTGGCACAGTAGCTGGCATGTATTGCAGATACTAAATAAATGCTTGCTGACTTTATTCTCAATGTGGTTGTCTCCTCACCCAAGTTCATCATGAGTACTGTAAGAAGAGATGTTCAGGTATCCCTTGAAATGATGTCTCACATCACATTTGGGTACGTAAGGAACTCCACTCCACTGATCTCTCTGCAGAAAACCTGTGAGGCATCCATCTTTTTAGCTAAAAACTGTTCTATATCCCATTCTATGTCATGCAAAATGAGAATATCCATTTGCTTATGCTTCAGTTCCTCCAGTAATATATCGACTTGTCAGCCATAGATCTCATATTAATGAAGCCAACAGTTAAATTAATTTTTGTAGATGGTCTAAAATACATGTGATCCCCTCACTAACTTGCTTTCATGTTGCTCCCACACCACCATTTCTGAAGCCAAAAGACAGAGGGCCATTTTGTATTTTAATTTGTCCTCATGAGTCACAGTGGTAAAATAATTCATCACCTAGACAGCAATCTGCTAGTGGTGACGCTTTCCAAATATTTAGATGAGTTGTTCATCAGAAAGTAGTCACAATCTGGTCTAGCTTGGTAGAACCTGCTATCTAGCCTGAATTTTCCTGGCATAATCATCAAAAATCTAACATTACTTGCACACCAGAATTAGACATCAGAGTAAGACTTTGATGGAAGGAACATCTTTAACAATCACTGCTACAGAACTTGCAGGAAAACAAACATTCCAATGGACTACTTGATATTTTGTTCCACCAAGTACAGGCAGCTGTTTCTCAGCAAAAATGGGCAGACAGTAGCGCCGAGATAAATACACACATGTAGGATGCCTACAGGCTACAGTTTTTCATTTGGGTCCCCAATCCCCTGGCTGATCTTCCAACTAAACTGCCAAAATAAACGGACTTAACCTTCCATCAGTGTTCAAAACTGAGTCAGTGAACCGAATCGGTGCATTTAATATTAGTAAAAGTGTAATGTGTTGGCCTAAAAAAAAATCTAATCTCTTTATATATTTGTATCTATGGCCCATATGTACAGTATTTACTTAAACAATTATTTTAGAAGATTAGAAATGGAATTTACTGGGCTAGAGCTCTCTTTGTCACAGCCATCTGGTAGTCTTCCTTGTATTAAGAACCGTGTGACTGGAGGGGAAAATAGCCAAATTGCTGTAGATTAGCCTATGATCATGCTGATAATCTACTAAATGGGGAGAAAAGTACAACTTAATCCAATTCAAACGTTTGTTGATCTAGCAAAGGAGACTGAGAAGAAACAGTCAGGTAGGTAGGAGGAGATCCAAGAGAGATTATTTATCTTTTTGAGAGGCATAGAGTGCTGGACTTGGAAACAGTAGGTCACAGATTTGAATTCTACCTCCAGCTCCAGCATTCAAGGATGAGACATTTAAGTTTTCTGAGTTACACCTTCCTTGCCTGTAAGATGGGGGTGCCTAGCTCATAAGCTTGTTGAGAGAATCCAGTGAAATAACTTATATAAAGTACTTGGTTCATTTTAAATCACTTTATGTATGTGAGAGACATTATTATTACTGGCCATCTTTGGTTGTCGTTAAACAGCTTTTTTCAGTTGTCTAACTCTCTAGGACCCCTATTTGGGGTTTCTTAGTAAAGATACTGGAGTGATTTGCCATTTCCTTCACCAGCTCATTTGACAGATGAGGAAACTGAAGCAAACAGGGTTAAGTGACTTGACCACAATTACACAGCTAGTAAGTGTTTGAGCCTAGATTTGAACTCATGTCTTCCTAACTCCAGACCCAGCACTCTATCCACTAAGCCTCCCAGCCACCCCCTTGCCATCCTTCACAACACTGTAATAGTCTATTATATTCATAGGTCACACGTCATCCAGTTTTTCCAGTTGATGGGTTCATATTTTTGTTTCAAGCTTTGTGGTACTATAAATGAAACTGCTATGAATATTTTTATACCTCTGTGTTCTTTCTTGTCATTAACCTCCTTGGAACATCAATTCAAAAGTGGGAGTTCTCAGTCAAAGGATATAAATATTTTAATGCCTTCTCTTTGGCCTTCACACCGTTCCTCACATTATGATTCTCCATCTCTCAATCACATGCCTTTTCATTGACTGTTCCTCAAACCTGGAATACTTCTTTTCCTTACCTCTCCAGATTGATTTCCTTGACTTCCTTCTAGATTCAGCTTAATTGAGCACGTTTGTCTTCCCATAGCACTTCCAACAAAAGAAATAGTTCTACATGTTATCATTTTTGCTAATGTGAAAAGAAGCCTCAAATTTGTTTTCATTTGTATTTCACTGATTATTAATGATTTTGGACAATTTTTTGAATAATTATTGAGTCCTTTCTTAGGTCCTTTCTCAAACTAAACTGCCAAAGCATTCAAACGCTACTCCAGAGAATGCAACTCCAACGGGCTGGCCATGTTGTTTCGAATGCAAAACATACCCTTGCCAAAAAGACTATTTTATGGAGAACTCAGAAAGGGCAGGTGATCACATGGCGGTCAGAAGAAGTGATACAAGGTCATTCTCAAGGTCTCTCTTCAAAACTTTGGAATTGATTGTGTGACATGGAAGACGCTTGTACAGGACCACTAAGCATGGCATGCCTTCATCAACAATGCTGTGCTCTACGAACAAAGCAGAACTGAAACAGCTCAAAGGAAATGCAGGATGTGCAAATTTATAGAATCCACCCAAATGTTCACATGGACTATTTGTACTAGAACATTCTTAGCACATATTGATCTGATCCACCACATTCAGACGCACTGAAACTTGATCCTGGCATATGGATGTCATTTTGACTCTTCGAGAACGAAGAACAACAACCATATATCCCATATGATCATATCCCTTGACCACTTAATCTTTTGAGGATTAAATGACATATATTTCTGTCAATTACATATAAGTTGTGAACTTCATATGTTATCAGAGATAAAGAAGCTATGTGACCCAGTGAATAAAGGGCTAGAGTTGGGAATCAGGAAGGTCTGAGTTCAAATCCAGCTTCAAATACTTACTAGTTGTGTGGCTTTGTGCAAATCCCTTAACCCCTTTCTTCATCAGTTTGTACATCCATTTTGGTTGCTATTCAGTCATTTTAGTTATATCTAATTTTTTGTGATCCCATTTAGGATTTTCTTCACAAAAATACTGGAGTGGTTTGCCATCTTCTTCTCCATTCATCTATTTAAAAAGGATAATAATAGCACCTACCCACCAGGGTTCTTGTAAGGATAAAAAGAGATAATAGTTGTAAAGTGCTTTGCAAATCTTAAAGCACTATATAAACACTAGCTTTTAACTTTAATTCAAAGATTTTTCCTCAATTTGGATCTTTTCTAATTCTAGCCACATTTATTTTTATGTAAAAACTTTTTTATATTTCCATAATTGAAATTATTTATTTTTCTTTTAAAGTCTTCTGTATCCTGCTAGTTATAAATTCTTTAGTTTTCAAAGCTATGACCTTCCATTTCCTCTCATTTTTTCTTATTTAGATTGTTTATCCTTTCAGAATTTGTTGTGGTATATATTGTATTATGCTATAGTCAATGTGTCTCAACCTATTTGTTGAGTTTTTCCAGAACTTCCTGGAATAAAGAATTGCTTTCCCTGTAGTTAATGTTCTTGACTTTATCAAACAATAGATTTCTACATGTATTTACTTCTAAGTCGTATTTGTCTAATCATTCCCCTTGTCTATTTTCCTCTCGATACCAAGTCACTCAGAAAAATTATCATTTTCTAAGGAAGGTAAGAAATCAGAGGAGTACTTTGTTATGTGATTAGTTCAACCCTGCTTCATTCCTATTTTTTTATTTTTTCCCTTGATATTTTAGAACACTTATTCTTCCAAATAACATTTGCCATTATTTTGCCTATTCTGATAAAGTATCTATTTGGTAATCTGAATGGTATAGCCCTATCTATACTAGTGGTATCATCCTTTTTGCTATACTGAAACAACCCAGACATAGGTATTAAATATCACTCCAATTATTTATTGGCCTTCATTTTTGTGGGGGAAAATAATTGTAGCTTTATTTCTCAAAGTCCCACATATGTCTCTTGGCAGGTTACATGCCTCATGTTGATTATATTTAAATTTAATTTGTTTAAATAAAGAGGAGAATCAATAGAATATTCTCAATGAGAAATTTCAAAGCAGTATCCTCAACTGAGGTTGGAGTCCAAGTTGGGTGTCCCATGATAGGAAAGGAGCTATGGAACCTGGGAGGAAGTTCTGGGCTGGGATGAGAAGGATATTGTCATTTAGCACTTCAAATCATTCGAGAAAATTTGGAAACAAACTTGTACAGAAAAGTTAGCAGGAATGAAGTGAATCACTTTCTCAATGCTGCAGGCCTCAAGCTGACTCAGGATCTCCTTTGTTTCAAATTTTGGGACTTAGCCTTGGCTATGGGGCTTGATGCGATTGAATCTGGAGACAACAGCCACTATAGTGGCTTCATTCTGGCCTGACAAATCTTTTTGTGATGAGATTCTGGGTGGGAAGCTGGGTTTTACAGTGGATAGACTGCTGATCCTCGAGTGAGGAAAGCTTATCTTTGTGAGTTCAAATGTGACCTCAGGCACTTATTAACTTTGTGACCTTGTGGAGGTCACTTTACCCTGTTGGTCTCACTTCGTCATCTGTCAAATGAGCTGGAGAAGGAAATGGCAAATCACTCCATTATCTTTACCAAGAAAACTCCAAAAAGAATCATAAAGAGTCAGATATGTCTGAAATTAATGACCAACAACGCAGCGTTTATGATATGCCAGGTATTTCACAATTATTATCTCATCTGATTCTGACAACAACCAAGAGGTAGGTTCTATCCCCATTTTACAGATGAGGAAACTGAGACAAGTAGAGGTTAAGTGGCTTGCCTAGGGTCACACAGTTAATAAATATCCCAAGCCAGATTGGAACTGATGTCTTCCTGACTGCAGGCCCATCACAGCAGGTTGGATCTGAAGTCAGAAAGACCTGAACTCAAATCTGGTCTCAAATACTTACTAGCTATACAACCCTGGGCAAATCATTTAACCTCACTTCCTTTAACTATAAAACTGGAATAACAATAGTATCTACCTGCAAGAGTTCTTAAGAGGATCAAATGAGATAGTATTTGTAAAATGCTCACCATAGTGCCTGTAAGCCCCAATGCTTGCTAAATGCTTCATTCCTTTCTTCCTTTGCTACGCCTTGGGACTATCCAGTTTGATCACTCATAGGATAAAGTCAGACTTACTAGCCATGGGATGCTACCATTTCTGGAAAGCCTAGTATACTGGACAGAAAACTGGTCACAGAGTCAAAAGACCTAACATTAAGTCCTTGCACACATGCTAGCCATGTGACCTTGGACAAGTCACAAGTCCAAGTGGTTCCCAGCCATTGTCTAAGACTATGAATTACAGACGATGAAAGGGGTTTTTTCTCACTGGGAATTCACTACTTCATTGAAATCTCTGACTCAAGTCCAAAATTAATATTTTTTCACTACTTACATTGCTTCTAGGGATAATGTAAGTTCTCATCTATCTCTCTTGTAAGCATCTACTTCTCCTCTTTTCTTATCTGAAATCTTTATTATGATACCTGTATTTCTTAGATTCAGCTTTGATGTATATGTCATTAAGTTTCAGGTATATTTCTTAAATGCAGTAAATCACTACATATTCTTTTCTAATCCATTTTGCAACCCTCTTCTCTTTTATAGATGAAATTACCCAATAACATTCAAGTTAAAATGATTCAATTTGTTTGCTCCCTACATCAGATCTTGTTATATTACATTTTAAAAGTCAAAAAAAAAGCAGCAGTAAGTACCTACAGTTTATTTTGCTTAAAGCATTCTGATCCCAGAGTTTTCACATGTATAGATGCCCTATCCATTCTACTTCCTTATCCAAACTAGATCCTGATGCTTTCTTTGAAAGAAGAGACTCGTGGTATCTGCCACATTTTTTTTTTTGCTGAAGAAGTTGGATTTCAGTCTCCATCTCTGACCACAGACCTCTCCCACATCTGCCACCAGATGTCTTGATTCTCTTTTTACTGATATATTTGTTCTTATACTTGTCTTGTCCATACCAGATATGAGTGGGTTATGAAACTCTCTCTTTTCCTCTCTTTCCCATCTCTTTCTTTAATGACTTTTACCTGAGGTACCTTGACTGAAAGAACTGGTAATCACTTCTTCTTTCTTCTCTCTCCTCCCTTCTTCCCTTTGAGAAGGGTTTGTCTGATCACCTCTCATAAAAGATGGAGTTATCTGTTTGCTCACAATTATATTCAGTTAAAATGGAACTTCTAAAAGCAATATTATCTGCTCCTTGTAGCATGTAGCATGTAGCATGCTTTTTCACTCTATGTTGACTTGATTGACTATATGTAGTTTCTTTTGTTTGCTACATTTGCATTTTAAAGGTTGTACTCATCTCTGGTATTCCATGAAGTAATGACTGGAGATTCCTGTTGAAGACCTACCTTATTCATGTTTGAAGTTTACTCAGCTTTTCAGGACATATCATCCATCCTAGGGTGCAAGCATTTTCCCTTTTTTTCTTTAATTAGAGTATCATCCCTTTTTATCATCAATGAGAATTCCCACAGGAGTGCAAACTGATATTTCCTGATAAGTAAATTGCCTCCTCCTAGATTCTTGAAATACTCTTTATGTGACACTGAATTTTGGAACTTTGTTGCTATATATCAGGGAAAAGTAAACATGGAGTTTCTCTCTGATGGATACCTATAGATTTTATTAGTGTGCCTTTCTCACTGTTTTTTTCTATTTCTAACATGTGTTCCTAAAATATGTAATCTATCCTCTTTAATTCATCACACTTTTATGGGAGATCAATGAGTCACAGACTGCCTCAGTGAGTTCTGTCTTCCCAGTGAGTTACTTTGGTTTATAGACACCTCACTTATACTTTAAGTCTGTTTATTTTTCCTCTTACATTTGTCACATTTCTGTTTATCTGAGCTCATTTCTATAATCTGCTTCTTCAGAATTTCCTACCACATGTTGTAAAGCACTTATTCTTTTGTCTTTCCAAATACCTCTTTAAGAAATCTAAATTTTCTTCTTTTATCTTCCTCTAATTCTTTTAAGTTTCCCAACTAATCTGTAAATCCTTGCAATGATTCCATTTTCGTTTCTGGGACTCTGGCTGTTGTTATTATAATATTAATCATTTCTTCTTATAAGTGCATATTTTGTCCCATAAAATTAATTTACTATACACCTCTTTTGATAATATTTAATAATACCTCTTTTACAAGATTATTTTCCTTTTGAGGATCTAGTTTCTTTTCCTCCTTTTCGGTACTGAAAAAGCAAGATGGAGTAGTGATAGAATGCTGAATGTGGAGTTGAAAAGACCTGAGTTCTAACTTCGTTTGGTAGATCATTTGGTAAATTTCTTGTTGTTTTAAGGTGATATAGAGGAGCTGGACTTAAGCATTGTCATTCCCTTCTTGTTGAAATTCCCTGAGTATCCAATATTGAAGACATAAATTTGGATAACAATACATAGATAATATGCTGTCCCTTGAGGACAAATTCCATCATGAGATAATGTCTTGATTTGCACATGAATTGGATTTAAATGAGTCAGAGTTGCTCAAAGTCATCAGTCTCACACTCTCTTCCAGAGTTATGGAAGTCAAAAGTCAGGATGACTACCAATGGTCTGGGATGCCATGAATGATCTTGGTGTCTTCAGGGTCTAATCAGGCTCCACAGCGCCTGCTTCAGCCACCTTCATGTCCATTGGAATAATTTGTTCGCATCTGCCCTTTCCACCAGAGGAATCTTCACATGCTTACATCTCCCCCAACTCTCTGAGGATTTTGAGGTCTGTTCATTACCCTCAAATTTATTTAGCCCTTCTGCCACGATGGTTTTACTGGGGTGTGGCTGCTTTGTGTGCTACAGCTTCTCGGAGTCATGCGTGAGAGTTGGGTAAAAGTTGGCAGCTAGGTGGCACAGTGGACAGAGTGCCAGGATTGAAGCCAGGAAGACTCATCTTTGTGAGTTCAAATCCAACCTCAGAAAGTTACTGTCTGTGTGACCCTGGCCAAGTCACTTAACTCTGTTTACCACATTCTTTATCTATAAAATGAAGTGGAGAAGGAAATAGCAAACCATTCCAGTATCTTTGCCAAGAAAACCTCAAATGGGGTCACAAAGATTTGGACACAACTGAAAAGGCTCAACGGCAATAAAAGATCTCTTCTAGCTCTGTAATCCTATAAATAAAAATAATATTAGAACAAAAGATTATGATAAAAAGGTTATAACATCCCTTGGGATGGCCCAACCAATGGGTTACAACAAACTCGTTACAACAGTACGATGAAAACCTTCTCTAGCACCTGACCAAATAATTACTGCCTCTAGGAAAATCCTCCATTTGACTTCAACTATTTATTCTATAGATGCAAGGGGCTGGGGAGGAATTTGCATGCCTCTTCTACTGTACCCTTTAGAAACAATTCCCTTCAATTTCTCTCATTCTTCTGTACCTCAAATACTTCAATCCTTCTAAGACAAACACCATACCTCCATTCCTAAACACATATACACACCCCCAAAAATACACACACGCGCGCGCGCGCACTCACACACACATATACTATGGTTTGAGAGAAAAGAGTTGCATGATACCGCCTATTTTGGGTTGGACTGTTAATCGTTTTGTGTTTTGTGTTTCTCTGTTAATTCACTGCCTCTATTGAAATCATACTCCTATGTTTGCGGAGTGTGTATGCCTTATCTCTGCTTACTCACCACCTTTCTCCTTGATCTCTTGAAATCTATATTTCAACCACATCATTTTATGAAACTAATCACTCTAAAATCAACGCTGACTTCTAATTATCCAATCTGAATAACCATTTTCCAGTTTACCTACTCCCTGAATTTTCACAGTACTGAACACTATAGAAACCCCCTCCTCCTGGATATAGTTTTCTTTTGATTGTTAGAAACTCTACGTGGCATGGCTTTGCCTTGATATGGATACTTTGTGAAAATTTCAGATGCTCTCTAATGAAGAGACCCAGACAAAAATGTCTAAACTTCCAGTAAGATCATCTTTTGTGTGAAAGGGATTCCTGAGGATATTTTGGTGTGCCCTGTATAGAAAAGGCACTGTGGAAATGTTTTGTCCAAACCTCCCATTATTTGTCCTGTATGCTAATGGGAATTATGAAAGAATTGTCACTCAGGAAAATCTAGTTTTTCACGATGATGAAATGACTTCCCACTCAACTACAGGTTTCTAATTCTATGAGAAGAGCTCCACATGTATTGGGAGTTTTTTAGGAAACAAGCTTTCCTTCTGGTAGGAAGTCCTTTTGCATTTCCGCGTTGTTTTGGGGTCAAAGTGGCCTTTGTAACCATCAAGGTGACAACTTCTGAAAATTATATAAAATTATACCTCTAGTAAAGACTGAGGTTTTGTTTTGTTTTGTTCTAAATGTGGACAATGTAGAAATTTGTTTTGCTTGACTATACATGTTCCTAAGAGCTTGTGTTCTTCTTGCTTTCTCAGTTGGACAAGAGGAAAGAATTCTGACATGAAATTAAAATAAAAATTGAATTTTAAAATTATGTCTGTTTGTTAAGTTGAGCTACCATGTATTTAGAAAGTTTGGAAGAATGCCCATTTCTGGATTTGTTTAATAACTATGCCACATGAAATGAAAATTTGTTAACAAACTCAAAGGCTACATAAGAATAGAATGTTAACTCAATGTTGCTATAAAGATCAACTGGCATAACATACATAAATCACTTTTCAAACGTTAGGGTGCTATATAAATGCTTCCGGTTTTTAAATTTTTCCAGGGACTCTTTAGCACAAGGTACTAGGAAAGGCACCAGAAAAGGGTAATGCTGGAATCTTCCCTAGTCACTAAACAGTTATCCAGAATGTAGAGCTATGGAATTTAACAAAAACACTCCAGCTTGTTTGTTCATGTCTGTTTGCTTGATGCATCCCCACCCCCTAGACTGTAAACTCCTTGAGGGTAGGGATTATCTTTTGCTTCTTTTTGTATCCCCAGCACTTAGACCATACCTACCACACAGAAGGCACTTAATGTTCATTAACTAACTGTCTACTAGTTTGTAGAGGTGTTGCACTCTGTGCCAAAGGACACTGTACCCATGATGATGAAATCACATATTCCAGGAGGGCAGAAGCATATGTAATCCACTACAGAGAAAATAGATATTAGCTCCTTCTTCTCTAGAGCTTCTGAAGATTACGGCAAAAGTTTCCAGAAATTCACTCATTAAAATAAAATCCCAATCCTAGGAAAGAATATGAATATCCCATGCTCATTAAGACAGGATTTGACATTTAATGTTATATACCTCTTGGATCAAATATTATTACCTATGCAGACAATCAGACAACTATATCAGTTCATAAAACAGCTCCTTCTTGAATTTTTTTACTGTCAGATGATAAGAAAACAGATAGCCAGGAAACTGAGAATATTATTTCAGTTTTCCAAGCTCAAATGCAAAGATTTCATCCTAATGATGCCCCTGGTGGCAAGTAACATTTAATTTTTCTCTGTGACATTGAAAAAAAATTAGATGTAAAACTCAGGTAAGAGATTAATATTTCACACCCTGAGGCTAAATATTTCAATATAAATATTCATAAGGACCTATCCTGAACGAAATCCCTTATGGGTCTAGATTAAAAATGCTTGAGTCTTTCATACAGTTCAGACACTGGGTAGTCCATGGAGAAAAGCAAAATACTATCAACTAACATGTCAGTGTGGAGAACTCAGGGCTGTTAATAACGAGACTGAACATGTCTTTGTGGCAAACTCCCCATCATCTGCATTTCTCTCCAATGACCCTATTCTGAAATTCCTCCTCTGGAGGCTTCCTTTTACCTTTCTCTCTTTTTTCTGGTGCTGATGGTCAATATCAGTCACCAAGCATTTATTACACATGTTCCAGCCACAGTGCAAAGCACTGGGGATTCAAAATGAAAAGCAAAACATCCCCTGCCCTCAAGGAGTTTATATTCTAATGGAGAAATACCACATGTAGATAACTAGGTACACACAAGATAAAGAAAATTTATAGAAGATAATCTCAAAGGGGAAGGTACCAGAAACTGGTGGAAGCAGGAAAGGTCTCCAATAGAGCAATGACTGTCAGTGCTCCCTCTTACTAGTTAGTGAAGTTTGACCCCCTGGAATTTTAAAGTCTGAGATAAGAGAATTGACAGCCATACCTTCCTTAGTCCACAGAGACATAGGAGGAGGGAGATGTGGGGAAGGATCTAGATGTAACTGATCACACCTTGATGCTGGTTGGGTTCTCTTTATTGCACACTTATGAGCCAAGATGACCGTAAGGCTACCCCAAGGCAGAGGACCCAAGGTGAATATCCTGATTAACTTCACACTTAGGACAACACTGCTCCAGGGCCCTTAATAGCCATTTCCACATTGAGGAAAGAAGAAATCACATAAGGAAATCTCTTAGCCCCTATGGAACAAAGTCAAAAGCCATATTGACACAACCAGATGGTCTAGAGAGACAAGCAGCAATAAGTACAGAACTAAGAGGAAAGAGTATTTAAAAGAAAAAAAAAAGGAATTAAATATGAATTTCCTGGCTACACAGCATCCCAGTTAGCTAGGGAGCCATGATAATAGTCTATAAATGCCTGAGAGGTGAAAACACCAAAGGGATGGAGGAGTCATGTTTAGCATGATGTCTGGAATGATGAAGTAAGAGGATGAAATTTAATAAAAAGAAAATGTAAGCCTAGGGTAAATTTCATAGTTTCCCTAGCATACCATGGAATATTTTTCCCAAGTGTAATGGTGTAAGCTTCCTCCTTAATGACAATTAAAACAAGCCAGGACAGAGGGAGGGATGATATACTTTAGGGAACAATCCTGCCTTTGCTTTCATCTCCAGAAGTGGATGGCAAAAAGAAAAGAAAGAAAAAAGAAATCTAAAGACCCTTTCTATATCTAGCTCCTATGACGCACATTTCTTCTGTCCAGCACGTTAGTGCTTAATGCTTAACAGCTGCTCCACTAATGGTCCCAGTCCCTCTGCTATCTCAACTCTATAAAGTACTTTATGTCACCTTAGATACAAATGTCTCAGAAAATAAATTCAATGACTGCCTGGGGGTCAAATGGCAGAGGAAGCTTGCCTCTTCTCAGGAGATCATTTTGAGCCCTGAGTTATGTTCTAAGTCCCCTCCAAAGTCTACGCCTATCGAGGAGTGGAAAGCCCCTCCAGGCCACTTGGATATTCTTGCAGCTCCTGAGTCACACCAGAGTCCAAGAGGACAACAAGGGGCCTTAACATCATGTCTGGAGTGAGCTCTGGTCCGTGTATAGAGCAGGGACTGGAATGGGGCATAAACATGACATGTAACCCATCCACACGCCCCCATCAACTTCTGCTGAATCTCTCAGTGGTGGGATCTAATCTGATTCTGCTGTTCCTGAGTAAACAGTTGTGTTTTGGGGCCTCATGAACCTGAACTTGAGTCTCAGAGAAGGAGGAGGAGGAAAAAAAGCAGCAGAAGAAGAAGAAGCAGAAAAAGAGCTAACATTTATTAAGTACCTACTATGTGCCAATCACTATGCTCAGTGCTTTATAAATATTATATCATTTGATCTTCACAACAACTCTGTGATGGAGAGGCTACTATGATCCCCATTTTACAGTCGAGGAAACTGAGACAGAGGTTAAATGACTTGCCCAGGGTCACACAGGCAGTAAGTGTCTGAGGTTGAACTCCAGGCTCAGTGTTCATCCACCTCACCATCTAATTGCCCCAAAACCAAAGCTAACACTATTAAATTCCTCAGGAGTTCAAAGAAGGGAGAAATTAATGCAGTGAAGTAATAGATGACATTGGGATGAAGTGAGACTGAAACTGGGAAGGAAAGAATAGATAGGAGGTGTACAGTAGGGGTGTGTGTGTGTGTGTGTGTGTGTGTGTGTGTGTGTGTGTGTGTGTGTGTGTGTGTGTGTGTGACAGAGAGAGAAAGGGAGGGAGAGAGAGAAACAAAGAGAGACACAGAGAGAGAGACACACACAGAGAGAGAGAGACAGAAACAGAGAGAGACAGAGAGAGAGAAAGGGAGAGAGAGAGAATTGAGGAAACAAGGAAGCAGAGAAGACCTTCCAAGGAAACAGCATGAGGGAAGACAGAAATGAGAAAATGGAAGTGGCACATTGGAAGAAGAGTGAGGGCATTGCACCTTTATGGCCCAATGGGTTTGTGAAAGCTGCAGCACAACATTCCCTCCACTGGTACGGATCACACCTCTTCCATGCCCATTCCCTCTCATTCAAGTCTTGTCCATTTCCTTGCGTAAATCCTCCAGAGAAAATTAATCCAATGCACGTGAGTGTTTCCCTGGATCTTTTAATACTTCATGGATACTAATAATTAAAATAATAGCTAGAAATTACGTACCACTTTAAGATGTGCAAAGTGCTTTATATATGCTATTCCATCCAAAACTCAAAGCAACCCCAAGAAGGAGGAGTTGTTATTACTCCCTATGTCACACACAGATGACTGACCCAGGGTCACGCAGTTAGTGTTTGAGGTAGGATTTGAACATTCTCTCCCCTGCCCTACCTAGATACCCCATCTATAAATAACTAGTATTATTCTGGCACAACAAAGCATCCTACTGTAAGGCCTGCCCTCTTTCCCATGGATGAGTTCCTCCTGGAGCTTTTTTGTTGCAAGAGTCCAGGCCAATGACACAATGGGATAGAGCACCAGGCCTGGAGACTGGAAGACCTGAGTTCAAATCCAACTTTAGGCACTTACTATCTGTGTGACACTGGGCAAGTCACTTAACATCTGTTTGCCTCAGTTTTCTCAACTGTGAAGTAAAGATAACAATAATAGTGTCTCCCTCACAGGATTATTGTGAGAATCAAATGAGGAAACACTTATAAGGCATTTAGCAAGGTGCCTGGCACACAGTAGGCACTTACTATTTTTTCCCTTCTTTCTCAGATTTGTTCCTGGTTTCTGGACTTCTAAGTCATGCCCTCCAACCAGGCACCTTCTTCTCTACCTCTTTAGCTCCTCTTGCGTATTGTTTCCCCATTAGAGTATAAACTCCTGGAGAAGAGAGACTGTCTTAATGATTATATTTGTATCTCAGTTCCTGTTACATAGTAAGTGCTTAATATAATTGTTTCCTTCTTTTCTTCCACTTTTCCTTCCTTTCTCTTCTTCCTTTCAAATTCTCTCCTTTCCTTTCTTTTTTCTTTCTTTTCTTCCTTCTTTCCTTTTTTATCTTTCTTCCTTCTTCCATCCCTTTCTTCCTTTCTTTATTTTTCTTTCTTCATTCCTTCCCTTCTTTCCTTCTTTCTTCCTTCCTTTTTCCCTTCCTTCCTTTCTTTCCTCATTCATTCCTTTCTTACTTTCCATTCTTTCTTCTTTGCTTCCTTCCTTCTAGGGTCTTGAAAACAGACTCAAGAAACTCACGGCCCCTTCTACCTCCAAGTTATATAATAGTGAGCTAACTAAAGAGTTCTCATTCTCTCTCTCTCATTTCTGCTTTGGTATTAATATACTCTCTTCTTTTTTTTGCCATTTGGGGGGCATCTTCTCCCTCTTTAAGATACCATGAAAAAATCAGTCCATGAGGATTTTTAATATTTTCCTCTCCCCTCCCTTCCCCTCCTTTCCCCTCCCCTCTCCTCCCATCCCCTCCCCTCCCTACCCCTCCTCTCCCAAAACCTTAAACCTACTGCACTCTGAAACTGGGACTCCATTGGGGCCCTGCCTGAGGGCTCCTCTGGACCCTCCTAGCTCAAGAGTGATTATCAGTAGTAACTAGCTAGGAGACCATAGGCAAGTCACTCAGTCTCCCTAAGTCTCTGTTTTCTTAGCTGTAAAATGAAGGAGTTAAACTCAATGATCTCTAAGCTCTCTTCTGACTCTAAGGCTATGATCCTATGATCTGTTAGTCCTGTGAACCTTGCTACCTGAAAGAAGTTGCCTGCCCTATGCATGATGACATGTATGTAGTCCTGTAAAGTTAACAAAGCTACCAAACATTATAACACCTGATCCTCCAAAAAAAATACCATGAGGTAGGTACTATATAATGAAAAGATATTAATTTTCATGCCTTACAGGTAAGGAAAATGAGATCTGGAAGGGTTCAATGAGTTGCCCACAGTCACAAAGTTAGAAGGTGCTGAATTTAAACCCTCTCCTGACTCCTCTTTTTATGATCCCATGCTGCCTTTTGGAACATATTTAGATTCTGGCTTAGTCATAAACAAAGATAATAATCTGTTGTGTTTAATTTCTGTACGTATGTTGTTGATAATTTTACAAAAAGGACAAGATGTTTCATTTGATCTACTGGTTCAAGTTTAGGGGGCTACGTTTCATTGCCTCCCCCAACACAGTTATATTGTGCTCTAGCACCAAATATTGAGAAAATGAAAAGGAGATTTTAATTTTACTTTTAAAAATTGTCGTGTGAGTGTGTGTGATTTAGGTCTGTCAGTGTCGGTCCTAAGCACCCAAATGGGCCAACTAAAATATATCAAGTGTCATGGGAAGAACATGTGACTTGGTATATAACAGTTACATTAATCAGCCAAGAGGGTTACTCTCTGAAAATATAGCAACGGAGGCTGTATTCACTTCCTTTTATGCATTTTCTGTCTGAACAACATCTGTTGTTCTCATTTGTCAGGTTTTTTTTCTTTTTTAACATTCTTCTTAATATGAGGCCTTTATTTGGTTCTCCCAAAGGAATACGAGCAATTTCTTGTAGCAGAAGGAGAAATTTCTGTCAATTCTGTATAATGACCCAAACAGAGAGATTGTGCTGTTTAATTGAAGCTGTGTGGATTGGAATGTGATGTATATTAAGCTCTTCTTGTAGCAAAAAAGAAAGCAGTAGGTGGGTATTCATGTGGGTAGCACAAAAAGAGAAGGGAGGCAATTTGGGCTTTTCTATTTGCTTTATTTATCTGAAGCTCACTCAATCCACAAGGGATTCTCTCTATACCTCTGCAAAAGCCAGAGGTGATGCTGATGGGGGATGGAGGGAGGTGTAGAACAAAAAAAGTGTCTAAAAGCTAAGTGCATAAAAGCCTTGAGTTTATAGATTAGAACAATTTTATCAACCCACCACAATTTCGACTACCTTACCATCACTTCCTACACTTTCCAGGGTCTTAATAAAAGATGCACCCAAGAAAGAAATTGCAACCACAGGACACATTGTACCAATGTGGTTGATGACATTTTTTTAAAATTTTGGTCTGATTCAAATTCCTTCCAACCTCTATCTATGGTTTATCCTGGGGCAAAGGTTGGAACTGCAAGGACCTTGTCAGCTCAGATTCTGTGGTGCTGACAGAGGGTTTCCCCAAGTGGAGACTATACAGAGAAAGATTTCAACTGGAACACCATGACTTGGTGGGCAAAAAGGAAACCAGAGAAGCAGCAAGCACAGGCTAGTGGTTAAAGAGACAAGTTTTGAAACCGCTGGGTCCAAGAAGTAATACTGCTAAGATCAGTAGCTGGGGATTTCAATTGTCAAGATAACTTAAGAAGTAAATGATATAATCAAAGTTCAGGTCCAACCCCTCATTGTAATATTCATTCTTTCATTAATTGTTAACCAATCAGAGTTGATTGCCACCCTTGTGAACATCCTTCTTCCAGTGGGCTTACATATAAGCCCATGACCCTCAACCCCTTCATGATTGTCTTTGGTCTAAGAGAGAGAGATCACCTAATGACCCTTCTTTTATTCATAATCATGTCTGCATTATTAATAAAGTGATTAAATTACTCAGAAATTATGTCTCTTGAACCTTTTTAAACATCACAACTTGGACTCAAAACATTAACTTAAGGATGGATTAGAACAGCAGTTAATGGGGAAAAGATAGGCATAGATTACATCAACTTAATATGAATCAAAAGTGGGATGTGACAGTCAAAAATCTAATGTAATCCTATCCTAGAAAGTCACACTATTCAGAAATGATGGAAGTAAGGGTCCTATAGTCTTCTGCCTTTGTAAGAATACATATGGAATATTGTGTTCAGTTTAACATGCCACATTTTACAACATATATTGATAAAGTGGTGAGTATCCAAAGAAGGAACAAATGGAGGCAGAGAAGGAACTGACTTGAAGTCTTGGAAGACCTGAGTTCCAATTCTGCTTCATACATTTACAGCTGTGTAACTCAGAGCAAGTTACTTATCTGTAAAATGGGGTTTATCATAGCACCTACAGGGCTGTTGTAGGATCAAATTAAATGTCTGTAGAGAGCTTTGCATACCTGAAAGTGCCACATAAACGTTAGCTACTACTGTTGTGGCTTAAGGATACTGAATCATGTTGAACATCTATAGAAGAGAAAATTCATGGTAAATTCATAGGGGAAAGGAACAGCTAAATAAGAAAATGGCATCTGAAAACAACTTAAAATATAAGGATAGTAGGGATGATTGGGAGAACCTCTGTTCATTTCAGTGAGCAACTTGAGGGGATTCAAGACATGGACCTTCTGTATGGAGTTAGGCATGCACCTCCCCGCCTCGATGATACTCAGACACAGGGAACTCCCCACATAAATCTCCAAGGACTATGCTGCCTGCCTTGGAGATGTTTGGCAACAGAGTCAAGAGCTGTTCTTAGAGAAACTTCCACTCTCTGTGAAGGGAGTGAATCACAGAAGTAGCTGCTACTTCTAGGTTCTATTTCTTTCACTTTCTCCTCCCTTGTGTTTTAATAATGGATCATGCCTAGAAGCAAAGGCTCCCTATAATAAAAGCACAGGTACTTGCCCAGGAGAGTCTGAGACTGGGATCTCTAGTCTATATAAAAACTTAAAAGCACTTATGTTCACCTATTTTATTTGTTACAGTCTGAGACTTGCAGTCTTTTAAGTGTTTAGCAAACACTATAGTTTTTTTAAGCTTTTTCCAGCTATTATTTGTGTCACTTTAATGCTGAATCAATTGAGTACTTCAACAAGAGCGAAGAACCACAGGACCTACACCTCCTAATCCCACCTGTCTTTTGCTGTCTTTCTAATTCCTTTTCTGGGCACAGGTCAGTGACTATTGATCTTGAGAAACAGACATTTCCAGCCTTGGGGGTTTCTTCACACATAATCTATAGTTGGAGAGCTTCTGAATTCAACAACCAGGAAATAGCTGCCCCAAGGCAGAAGTTTTCTATAACACACTTTTCAGAGGAAAAGAGGACCGCACTCCCACAACCTGAAGATCCTGTCTTTAAGGAACTAAAATAATGCTATGATTGAGCAGAAGATCTAGACCTTGTCAGCCTTTCATGACAATTATAGTCAGGATGGTGCAAATATATGAATGCAAAATAAGTCCAGCAATTCCACAAAAAGTCTCTAATTTCTGGGGGAGAAGTGGAGGCGTCATTAGCATAATGATTGTAATGGATTATTTGATTGTTTTGTGTTTCCTGTGTTTGTTCACATGTTTCTGTAAAATTCTTTAAGTTCTATTCATTTGTAATGAGAGTTTGGTGCTCCAAACCAGCTAAGACAACAGCATCCATGTGGAGGATGGAAGGGAAATTAGCTTCCATGAGACTGGAGGCCTGGTGCATGTGTGGACGTTCTTTGTTGGCCTACCTTCCCTCACTCAAAACAAAGTCAAATGCAAGTCATGTCATCATTTCTCTGATGTCATGGTCTTCTTTGAAAATGAAGGACGAACGTAACAACCATACAAGCAGCCTTTTTCCACTGGATACATAGCCAGAATTGCCAATGGCTTTGAAACCTGCGCGACTCAGCCACAAATACAGAAAGAAAACAAAAATATACCCAACCAGCAACATCACTCCCCACCCATCACTCCATTGCTGAGTAAGGCATGTTTTAAAAACATTGAAATTTTAAAGTTTCGACCATGTAGTCAATGGGGAAAAGATTCATTTGGATACATCTCAACCATGTAATAGAACAACATAGGATGTCCATACATGGGCCAATCTTCCAGTCTCCCAGAAGCAGGTCCCCAGCATCTTCTAAGATGATTACACCATCTGAGATAATCTAGGCATGCACCAAATTCCCATTACACATTTTTGGATGGTGGAGTAAATATGGGAACTCTGCATCTCAATTATAATATTTCTGGAACTTTTCAGAGTTTCTTTGAAGAGATGATTATTGAATTCTTTCCATGTTTACTTTGCAATCTGGTCCTAAAGGATCTGAAAAATTTTCATTTATGATTTCTTGAAATTAAGAGCCTAAGCTTTTTTTTCCCAAATCATGATTTTCAGGAAGTTCAGTGATTCTTAAAACATCTCTCCTCAACTTATTTTTGATACCAGATAAATACCATTTTTTCAATCTTTTTATTTTGACATAATATTTCTTATTGTCTCATGGAGACTAATTTGTTTTTGGTATATTCTAGTTTTTAGGATTTACCACTTTCCTTTTCTTCCAATTCTTTCTACAAGAGCTTTTATTTTGTTTTGTTTAGAAGAATGGGTCGATCTCTCTCTTTCTCACCCAGTCTAGACCTACAGTGACTTCTCATGTGCCCAATCTCACTGCTAATTGGCATAAGGGTGATTTGCTCCATTTCTGATTCATATCAATTTACCCTTCTCTAGGTGACCTGGTAGCTCCCTGCTCCCAGGAGCTCACTATATTAATGTCCAACTTAATATGGACATCTGATTGGTATAGGTCACTACACCTTAGAAGATGTACTAGCTTCAACCTTTCTGGTAAATGGTAGGATTACAGGTATGTCCCATCATACCCAATCTTCAAGAGCTTTTACCTCTTTTCTTTTTTTTAATATTTTCCTTTGGTTAAGGGTGGTAGAGCCAAGAGGGAGGAGTGAGAGCAACTACTCACATAACCTTTAAGAAAAACTCCTTCATATACCTCTAAAAGGAGAATCTGAACAAATTTTAAAGTGGCAGAATACAATAGGAGACAGAGTGTGGTAGATTTCCAACCCAGGACAGCCTGGAAGGTCTACAAGATGGAATTGTTGCATGGGGCTGGAGGAGTGCACAGTGCATAGGCTGTACCAGTGCAGACCCCACCATAGCAAAGCCAAGCAGGAAACCTTGGGTGTTCTGAAGCTGCAGAAGTGTGGATTCTCAAACATATCAGCCCAGGATGGGAGTCCAGTGGAACTGAGCAAGAGAGAACCATAGAACTCCAGGTAACTGCAGCAGCCACTCCTGAGACTACCAGCCTGCAGATAAATGTCTATAAGTAACCTACTTGAACTTCCACGAGTTAAGATGGCAGATTGATCGGTAAATGCTATCTCTCTCCCCTTGTTGACCTTGACAAACTCAGAGAACATTTCCCCTGGAAAAATCCTGGAACAGTGGGATCAGCCAAAGAGGCAAACAATCTCTTAGCCCATGAGACTAGGAAAATTGTAAAGGGGGAGTTCCTCTTGCTATGACTGAAAAGGACCAGTGCAAGACAGTCCTGAGACAGCCCCACCTCAGTAAGCCTGGAGGAGATGCTGACACCCAGGGTAGTGGAGCCCACAATCATCAACATCAGGACTCCAAGTTTATCTCAGCACCCCAGGGGAATCAGAAAGACACTAGCACAGACATGGTTCACCAACCTCTGAGCTTGCCTGTGCTCTAGCTCAGCAAAGGAGACCTTCTGTGGCCAGATCACCCCTCCCCCACACTTAATGCTGCTAGCTCCAGAGTAACTCTGGGAAACTCAGAAAGACTTCACCGGACCTCTGCTTTGACACATCAGTCAGCTCAGCAGCAGATAAGTTGCAGCATATTAGCTTCTAGCTGAAAGAACCAGAGGCCACAGTATACAAAGCCTCAAGATCTAAGCACAAGAACTGTGGGACAGAGCCCCCTATGCCCCAGAAGAAGAGATCCACTTTAAAAGCCAGGAAAAGGGTGATCATCATGAGCAAGAAGCAAACCAGAAAAATTAAGACCATAGAATCTTTCTATGGGGACAAGGACAAAAACATGAACACCAAAGAGGTCAGTATTGAAACTGTACTCCCATCTGAAACTTCAGAATGGAATATGAACTGGTCTAAAGCCCAAAGAGCATTCTTGGAAGAGCTTAAGAAGGAGTTTAAAAGCCAAATTAGGAGAATAGAATAAAAACTGGACAATGATTTTAAAAATATTTTTTTAAAAAAAATTCACTGAAGAGAACAGCTGCTTAAAAAGGAAAATTGGACATGGAGAAGGAAGTACAAAACCTAACTGGAGAAAATAACTACTTAAAAGGAACAATTGGGCAAATGGAAAAGGAGATGCAAAAGTTAACCAAAGAAAACAATTTATTAAAAATTAGAATTGGGCAAGTAGAAGCTAATGACTGTATCAGACGTCAAAAATCAGTCAAACAGAATCTAAAGAATAAAAAAATAGAAGAAAATGTAAACTATCTCATTGGAAAAACAACTGACCTAGAAAATAGATCTAGAAGAGAAAAATCTAAGAATTATTGGTCTATGAGAAAGCTGTTTTGAAAAAAAGAGCCTAGACAGCATCTTCCAAGACATCATCAAGGAGAACTGCCCAGAGGTCCTATATCCAGAGGGCAAAATGTCATCAAAAGAATCCACCAATCACCTCATGAAAGGGATCCCAAACTGAAATCACCAAGGAATATCGTTGCCAAATTCCAGAACTATCAAGTGAAAGAGAAAATACTTCAGGAAGCCACAAAGAAACAATTCAAATACTGAGGAGCTACAAACAGGATCACACAAGATCTTGCAGCTTCTACATCAAAAGATTAAAGGAATTGGAATATGATATTCCGTAAAGCAAAGGAGCTGGGACTATAACCAAGAATCAATTACTCAGCAAAGTTGAGCATAATATATTAGGCAAGGAGATGGACATTCGGTGAAATAAGGGATTTCTAGACATTCTTAATGAAAATGTCAGAGCTCAGTAAAAAATTTGATCTTCAAACACAAGTGTCAAGAGAAGCATAAAAAGTAAACAGGGTTGAGGAGGGAGGAATTGTTATTCAATATGGGCAAACTGTTTATATCTCTACAAGGGAAGATGATATTCGTTAATCTTGGGAATTGTATACTAATTATGGTATTTAAAAGGGATATACATAGATAGAGGAAATGGTTGTAAATTAAATGATGTGATGATAAAAAGTGTGATTTAAGGGTACAAAGGGATTGTAATGGGAGATGTGAAAAGGAAGAGGCAGAAAAAGTTAAATTATATCGCAGGAAGAGGCAAAAAAAATATATTACAGTAGAGGGAAGAGGGGAGGGAGATGAGTATCATTTGAGATTTACTCTCCTCTGATTTGGTTCAAGGAGGAAACAACAAACTCAGTTAAGTATAGAAATCTAACTAGTTCTATAGGAAGTAGGAGGGAAGAGGGGAAAGAAAAGGAAGGGGAGGTTAAAAGGGAGGGAAGAAGTAGTAAGGGAAAAGGGGAGTAAAAGGGAGGGGGTGCTGAAAGAAGGGAGGGAAAACTGAGGTAGGTGGTAATCAAAAATTAAAATTCTCTTGTGGAGGGGAAGGGAGAAGGGATAGCTAAAAGTATAAAAAGGGGGAAAGAGGATAGAGGGAAAGACACAGATAGTAATCATAACTGCATATGTGAATGGAATGAACTCTCCCATAAAACAGAGATGGATAGCAGAATGGATTAAAAACCACAATCCAACAACATGTTGTTTACAAGAAACACATTGAAACAGGGGAATGCACACAAAGTAAAGGTGAAAGGTTAGAGACTATATTGTGCTTCAGCTGATATAAAAAACAACAGGGGTAGCAATCTTAATATCAGACAAACCAAAAGCAGAATTAGATCTAACCAAAAGAGAAGGAAATTATATATGCTAAGGATATATATCCTTATATATAGGAAGGAAACTATATCCTTCTAAACAGCACCATTGAAAATGAAGTAATATCATTACTAAACATATATGCACCAAATGTCATAGCATCCAAATTCTTAGAGAAGTCAAGGGAGTTACAGGAAGAAATAGACAGCAAAACTATACTAGTAGGGTATCTCAACCTCCCACTTTCTGAACTAGATAAATCTAATCTCAAAATAAACAAGAAAGAATTTAAGGAGATGAATAAAACTGGATAGTAGTTATGATAGATCTCTGAAGAAAACTGAATGGGGACAGAAAGGAATATACCTTTTGCTCGGTGGTACAAGGCAAATATACAAAAAATTGAAAAACCTCACAGTCCAATGCAGAAAGGCAGAGATAGTCAATGCATCCTTCTCAGATTATAATGCAATAAAAAAAATATGTAATAAAAGGCCTTGGAAAGACAAACCAAAAGTTAATTGGAAACATATAAATCTAATCCTCAAGAATGAGTGAGTTAAACAACAAACCATAGAAACAATCAGCAACTTCATTGAAGAGAATGAAAATAATGAGACAACCTGCCAAATGTTATGGGATACTGCAAAAGTAGTTCTTAGGGGAAGTTTTGTATCTTTGAATGCATGCATGAATAAAAAAGAGAAAGAGGATATCAATGAATTGGGCATGCAGCTGAAAAAGCTCAAAAAAGAACGAATTGAAAATCCTCAAGTAAATACCAAATTAGAAACACTGAAAGTCAAAGGAGAGATTAATAAAATTGAAATTAAGAAAATTATTGAACTAATAAATAAAACTAAGAGTTGATTTTATGAAAAAGCACAATAAATTGATAAACTTTTGATCAATTTGATTTTTAAAAAGAAAGAAAATCAAATTACCAACATCAAAAATGAAAAGGGTGAACTCACCTCCAATGAGGAGGAAATTAAAACAATAACTAGAAATTACTTTGCCCAACTGTATGCCCATAAATTTGACAATCTAAATGAAATGGATGAATATTTGAAAAATATAAATTGCCCATATTTACAGGAGAGGAAGTTGAAATTAAATAACCCCATCTCAGAAAAAAAAATTGAACAAACCATCAATGAACTCCCTAGGAAAAAATTTACAGCATCAGATAGATTTACAAGTGAATTGTATCAAATGTTTAAAGAACAATTAATTCCAATGTTATATAGACTATTGGGAAAAATTGGGGAAGGAGTCCTACCAAATTGTTTTTATGATACACATATGGTTCTGACACCTAAACCAGGAAGAGCCAAAACAGAGAAAGAAAATTATAGACCAATTTCTCTAATGAATATAGAAGCAAAAATTTTAAATAGGATATTAGCAAAAAAAAACTGCAACTCATCACTACAATAATATATTATGATCAGGTAGGATTTATACCAGGAATGCACGGCTGGTTCAATATGAGGAAAACTATCAGCATTACTGAGCATATCCACAACAAAACTAATACAAACTACATGATTATCTCAATAGATACAGGAAAAGCTTTTGACAAAATATAACACCCATTCCTATTGAAAACACTGGAGAGAATGAAAATAAATGAAACTTTCCATAAAATGATAAGCAGTATCTACCTAAAACCATCAGAAAACATTATATGCATTGGGGATAAGATAGATGAATTTCCAATAAAATCAGGGGTGAAACAAGGATATCCGTTATCACCACTATTATTCAATATGATACTAGAAATGTTAGCTTTAGCAATAAGAGAAGAAAAAAATTGAAAGAATTAGAACAGGCAAAGAAGAAACTAAGTTATCAGTCTTTGCAGATTATATGATGACATACTTAGAAAATCCCAGAGAATCAAGTAAAAAACTATTTGAAATAATAGATAACTTTGGCAAAGTTGCAGGTTACAAAATAAATCCAGATAAATTATCTGCATTTCTATATGATACTAACAAAGTCCAACAGCAAGAAATAGAAAGAGAAATCTCATTTAAAGATACGGTAGACACCATAAAATACCTGCCAAAACAAACCCAGGGACTATATGAACACAATTATAAAACACTTTTCGCACAAATAAAGTTAGATCTAAGTAAGTGGAACAACATCAGTTGCTCATGGGTAGGCCAAGTCAATATAATGAAAATGACAATTCTATCTAAATTAATTTACTTATTCAATGCCACACCAGTCAAACTACCAGATAATTATTTTCGAGAGGTAGAAAAAATAATATCAAAATTCATCTGGAAGAACAAAAGGTCCAGAATATCAAGGGAACTAATGAAAAGAAATGCTAGGGAAGGTGTCCTAGCCCTACTAGATCTCAAATTATATTATAAAGAAGCAATCATCAAAACCATTTGGTACTGGCTAAGAAATAGAGGGGTAGACCAGTGGAATAGGTTCGGTACTCAAGACACAGTAGCAATCTACTGTTTGATAAACCCAAGGACCCCAAGCTTCTGGGAAAAGACCTCACTATTTGACAAAAATTGCTGGGAAAGCTGGATAACAGTGTGGCAGAAACTGGGCATAGACCAATGTTTGACAGCATACACAAGAATAAAGTCCAAATGGATACATGATCTCGGTATAAAGATTGATACTATAAACAAATTAAGGGAACAAGGAATAGTGTATTTGTCAGATTTATGGAGAATGGAGAAATTTTTGACCAAACAAGAGATAGAGAACATTATGAAGTGCAAAATGGATAATTTTGATTACATTAAATTGAAAAGGTTTTGCACATACTAACCCAAAGCAACCAAGATTAGGAGGGAAACAGAAAACTGGGAAATAATTTTTGCAACTAGTGTCTGTGATAGAGGCCTCATTTCTAAAATAGATAGAGAACTGAGTCAAATTTACAAGAATACAAGTCATTCCCCAATTGATAAATGGTCACAGGATATGAACAGGCAGTTTTCAGAGGAAGAGATTAAAGTTATCTATAGTCATATGAAAAAATGCTCTAAGTCACTATTGATTAGAGAGATGCAAATCAAAGCAACTCTGAGGTACCACATCACGCCTATCAGATTGGCTAACATGACAAAACAGGAAGATGATAAATGTTGGAGAAGATGTGGGAGAGTTGGAACACTGATTCATTATTGGTGGAGCTGTGAGCTAATCCAACCATTCTGGAGAGCAATTGGAAACTATGCCCAAAGGGCTACAAAAAAAAATGTGCATACCCTTTGACCCAGCAATATCACTTCTAGGACTGTATCCCAAAGAGATCATAAAAATGGGAAAGGATCCTACACGTACAAAAATATTTATAGCAGCTCTCCTTGTGGTGGTCAAAAACTGAAAATCAAGGGGATGCCCATCAATTTGGGAATGGCTGAATAAATAGTGGTATATGAATGTAATGGAACACTATTGTGCTGTAAGAAATGATGAACAGGAAGACTTCACAGAGGCCTGGAAGGACTTATATGATCTGATGCTGAGTGAAAGGAGCAGAACCAGGAGAACTTTGTATACAGCAACAACTACAGTGTGTGAGGAATTTCTCTGGTAGATTTAGTCCTTCATAGCAATGAACTTAAAAATTCCTAGTGGACTCGAGGCAAAATGCCTTCCACATACAGAGAAAAAACTATGTAATTGAATCACAGAATGAAGCAGACTATTTCTCTCGTGTTATGTTTTGTTTTGTTTTATGGTTTCTCACATTCATTTTAATTTTTCTATGCAACATGACTAAGATGAAAATGTATTTAATAAGAATGTATGTGTGGAACCTATATAAGATTGCATGTTATCTCAGGGAGGGAGGGCGAAAAGAGGGGGAAGGAGGAAGAAAAACCTAAAATACATGGAAGTGATTGTAGAAAACTGAAAACAAAATAATTTTTAAAATCTTTTGCTTCATTTCTTTTAGGTATAAATACAGTCCTTAAAAAATATTTTCCCCCTATTCTTCCCTTTATATGGAAGTAGACTTGTAATATTTCTTAAATATTGGATGGAATTTCCTTTGATTTACCTACCTCTCCATCTTTAGTTCCTGAATTGAGGCTTTGTGCCAGGGCCAGCCTCTACTTCCTGCTTTTGGGTGGGATGCTTGGCGCTTGTTGGTTTTTTCCTGGAACTTTTTCATTTTTATGTTGACTCATCTCCTAAGATTTGCTTTTTCATCCCCCCTGGATCTTTTGAGGTTCAGGGCGCTGCATCTTCAGGGATCTCCCTGGTGTTTCAGGTTAGAATGTTAGAGATCTCAGAGTCCCTGGGCCTGGCCTGTCTGGGTCTGAGTACTGTGGCACCATGCTGTCACCCTGCCATTAACGTCTAGTGTCTGAGGCTTCCACGTTCATCTTCCTGGGTATTTCTGACCACCCTGGGGCTTTCTTGGGGATAACTTCTGTTCTTGCTGCTTCCAAACACAGAGCAATGTGGTTACACATGTCCTTGTCTGTCTCTGGTTACCCTGGGGGGGTTCACCCTGCACTGGTATTGTCTTTCCTGGTTGGAGAGCCAGGCTGACTTTTTCTGTAGTTTGGAGTGGAAGAAGTCACTTACTGTAGCTTCTCATTGGAATTCTTGATCATCACTAAGTCTGACCAACTTCAGAGTTTTGTTGGCGTATGTATATGAGGGCTGGGTTGTCTACTTATTGCTCAGGTGGCCATCTTGGATAAAAGTCCCTTACACACTTACTAGCTGCTGACCCTGAGCAAATCACTTAATTTTTCTCAGACTCAGATTCCTCATGTGTAAAATGGGGATAATAATATTTACCTCAAAGGGTTGTCTTGAATATCAGATGAACTAAGGTATATACAACACTCACAAATCTTTAAGCACTATATACATGCTATTTGTTGTTTTTACTATCACAACTACTAATGAGTTTATCCCTTCATGTTTACTGTTACTATTATTAATTGCTACTTCTTTCTATTCTCTCATATTTTTCGTTCCTCCTCTCCTTCCCTCCTTCCTTCCTTCTTTTCTTTCTTTCTTTTTTCCTCTTTATAATTCACCTCTTAGGTTAGGATCTGTTTGTGTATCCTTTATTCTTCTTACCCTTCCTCTTAAACTTTCTTCCCTCCTTTTCCTATCCCTGCCTAGCTCCCAATTGAATTTAATGTGTTTCAGTACCCATTCTCTATGTCTCTCTCCCTCTCTCTCTCTGTCTCTCTCTCCCTCACCCTCTGTCTCTCTCTCCCTCACCCTCTTTCTCTCTCTCTCTCTCTCTCTCTCTCTCTCTCTCTCTCTCTCTCTCTCTCTGTCTCTCTCTCTCCCTCTCTCTCCCTCACCCTCTTTCTCTCTCTCTCTCTCTCTCTCTCTCTCTCTCTCTCTCTCTCTCTCTCTCTCTCTCTCTCCCGAGAGAGTGTGTGTGTTTGACTCATTTTTCTCTGGTTCAGATGATGCCTGTTCCTCCATCCCTTCCTTCATGTTTCCATGCTCTTCATCTTGCATATCCCAATTATGTGAGATAAGTTCCCTTCCATTCCTCCTCCTTTCTTCCTTAGTATGTCCTCTATTTCTTCTTTCTCTTTCTTCTCTTAAGAATTATGAACAGAGCAATTCTACCTCTAGACCCTCTGTTAGCCTTATTTAACTCCTTCCATGACCCTTGACAACATTAAGCTTCTGAAGGGACACTAGTTTTGTTTTCCTTATTACAATGGAAGTGACTCATCTTCTAACTCCTTCCAAATTCTTTCCAGCATTCTCTTAACTTATATTTTCATTTTAAATCATACTCAGCTCTGACCTTCTGCAAAATTTCAGATCTGACTGCTTTTCTTTTAAGTCTTTTCTCACTTCACAGTCTCAAGGGACAGACTCCTCCATCCAGATGCCCAGTGACTGCATGCCATTGACCTTTACCTTTGCAAGGACTGCCAGCACAGACTCTACTCAAATCCATCTTTCCTGGGTGCCTCATTCCAAACCTGCAATTGTACCCTCCCTCCTATCAAAATTTGCCTAAGTTATTCTGCTCACAACAAGTTTTCTGCAAAAAATCTCTGCAGTGAAATAATCTGATAAAGTAATTCACACTGAAGTTTTAAAAGCTGATGCTGTAAGGAACAATAAACAGGAGAAATTCGGAGAAAAATGAAAAGATTTGTATGGACTGACACAAAATCAGGTAAATAAGAAGAACCAGGAAACCAATATACACGATGGCTATAGTACTATAATGAAAACAAAAAAAAAAAATCTTAAAAGTAAACTCCAATTAATCATCATGGCCAATCTTAGTCCCTGGGAACTTATTTTGAAATAATTCTATAGACAGATAGGGGTCCAGGGATGTGAACTATAATATACTATCAGACTTAGTGTATACAGTTTCAGTTTTGCTTAAATGTTCTCTTTTGTTACAAAAAAAAAAAAAAGGTTAAATGGGGACAATGTCAGATAAGGGAATATGAGTATGGTATAAAAACAAAAGAAAACAATAAGACTTTTTTTTAATCCTAAAATCTGATAATTAGTGTAATGTGTTCACTGTTCAAGGGGTAACTACATTTCAGCAAAGAGTTCTTAAAAACTGACAATGTCTTACTCTGAAGGGAATGTTAGAATTTTAAGTGCCAAAGAAGCATGAAGGAGAAGTTTTAGGGCAAGACATTCATCAGCGACCTTCTACTCCATTTACCATAAGGCTTCCCTTACCTAGAACCTTCTAGGGTCATCTTTAAAGAAATTCTACATCAACATTGGATAACCTAGACATCCCAACATATCTACTAGTAAAATAAAATTTCAAAAAAATTTTTGAATTAGAAATTTTCTGAAAATTCATCAGCATAAACAAATGTGTTTGTATTTGAACAGCTGAACCAAAAGGATGAATCCACAAAAATTACATCCTGATAATATATGAATAACATACTAGGCTCTGAAACGAAATATCCAAAATAAGAGAAAGAAAATAAGTAAGTGAGATAGAAAAGGAGAGGAGAGGACAGGAGAAGACAGGAGACAGCCATGCATAGCATGCTGGACCCTTACCAACAAGAACATTGCAATGTCCCCCGCTGTTCAGACACAGATTCTTCAAATTGAATTAATGCCTGTTCATATTTGTTTTCTCATTTTTTTGATGCAGTCCCTGTGATCTCCTTTTGTGCTAACCCTAAAGCATCTATGGAAAAATAACTTGGAAATGCCTTCCTAAGGCAATGAACAGATGGTTTGAGACATTGCTAGAAAGTTTATGTAACATACCTCAAAGCCCACATGCATAAGACTCTCCTCATTGGTGGGAATTGATTACTCAGAGCTTTAAGACTGGATGAGGGGTGGAGCTGATGAGAACATGGAAGAAGAGAGATGCTACTCTTTTGACTTCCAGCTTCTTAAGAAAGTGAAAGAGAAAACATACAACCGAGGTGGCAGCTCCTTTACTTATCTTCTTCCCAAGCTCTCTCTCCCTTCAGGAACCTGAAGAGAGTCTGGAACCCTGGGTCTTCTCTCTTAAGCCAGAGGTCACAACATCTCTATTTTCCCAAACTTTCACTCACTCCACCCCTCATACAGGCTTGGGGCAGTGAGTAATCAATCCCCACCAAGGAGGATAGTCATATGCAAATGAACTTTGAGCCATACATTACTTTTTTTTTAAGTTAAAATGCTACAGAAAATGTTCAAGAAAAAAATCTTTTGACCAATGCTTCCCCGCATCCCACACATAAGCTGTGCCCCAAACTCCACATCCCTTATTATTTGCAATTGAGACCAAAATGTCTCTTATGCATGTTAAATTCTCATGCTTTATATTATGAAGTTGATACCCCCTCCTCTTCTCCATTCCCCGCTTCATCCCACCTCCTCCCCTCTCCCTTTTATTCCCTTCCTTCCTTCTTCCCTCCCCTGATTTTTTCTCTCCTCTTCTCTTCCCCTCTCCTTCTCTCTTTTCCTTCCATCTTCTACCCTCTGCTTTGTTCCTCCTCTCTTCCCTTCCTCTCCCTTGCCTCTTCTCCTGTCCTCTCCTCTCCTGTCTTTTCCTGTCCCACAACTTGTCATATCCAGGCCATATCCATGAAGATTGATTTCATTATTTGTAGAGAAAATTAATACCTGAGTTATGGTGACAAGTGCTTTTGGTTTAACTTCACCATCTCTGCTGTAGAATCTCTGTTCCTTCACTGCAATCACCAAGGACAAGACAACTGTTTACACAGGGTGGTCCTCTCGAAGCAGGCTTCTTGGAAGGCGCAGAGAATTAGTCAGGCATTTTTAAATTAGTCTGCTCTGTTTTATTTTTAGAACATTTTTAATGGATCCACTTAGAGCTGCCCACACTCAGATTTATAAGGGCCACCAGAAATTTAGGATGTTTTCAAATGCCAGCTTTAATAATGCATGCTTCCAGATGCAAAAGCTTCTGCTCTTCTTTGGAAATTTAAAACCTGCAGGACAATGCTGAAGGTATCTAGATACAGGCCTGAAAGTCAACCCCAGACACCTGACAGGGAATTTCTTTTAGAGAATGGCTTACTGTCGCAACAAGATTCCCCTTAATTGATACGAAGAATGCATGTTGCACGTAAAAGACTATAAGCATTATTGTTTATAAGTACTATATAACTACTATGAATGCGTAGAGTACACACCTCTAAAAAAAGTTAAATTGGGGACTAAGACATCACATTACAAAAATAATCTTTGCTTTATAAAAAGTTCCTTTAAATTATAAATTTATAGGAGCCCGGATTTAGAGCTGAAATGAACCTGGTAAGTTATCTAATCCAAATCCCACATTTTACAGATGAAGGAACTGAGGCCCAGAGAGTGCCCAATTCCACTCAGGTATAACAGTGCCAGGATTTAAACCCAAATTCCCAGAATCTAAAACCAACCCTCTATCCTTAACATTGATTCCCCTTTCAAACGCACACGCACATACACACACAAATACATATGCAACCCCTGTCCCAAAGAACATTGATAGGGGACTCTCTCTTTACTGGCAGGGATGAAGGCCCTATCCTGTATGAGAAGTGGGGTGGAGTTTGACAGGGGAGAGAACGTTTCAGTTCTCAGGTCCTTTGGGGATTTTCCAAGGCAATCTCCTTGGGAACTCTTCAGGGTCAGACCCTTCAGAACCCTTCTTCAAGGCTCTTCAAACACTTCAGCAGCTCTGGGCTTCTAGCTTTGTAGTTGTTGTGTTTGTATTGTTGTGTTTGTGTTTGTGTTTCAAAGAAGACCATGATATCAGAGAAATGATGACATGAGTTGCATTTGACTTTCTTTTGAAGGAGGGAGGGCTGTTCAAGGTCACCAGCCTCACTTTCTCCTCATGAGCCATCTGGATCAGGGACCATCAGGATGACTGGAGACAGCCGAGGATGCAATGGAAGAGTTTTGAGAGAGAAGATAGAAGAGGCCAACACCACTTTAGTTTGCTGAAGGAAGACTCTTAGAAGGCAAGAAAGGAGTGATTAGTTGCCATCTTGTCCCTATTCCCAGCTTGCTGCTCTAGAGACTTAGGGAAATTCCCCTTGGGTGAGCTCTGGGACACTCTCTTGGTTAAGTTATCTCTTTCCCAAAGGGAGGGTTCCTTCACTCTGTATAATCTGGCATATTTTCCTATGCATACCATCGCTGATTTCTATTTGGCTATGATTTGGATAAATGGATTTCTTTACTATTCTTTTTGTATGTCAGTTGTAGAACTGGTATTCAGTGAGAAAGAAATCAAGAGTTGGATATGGGGCTTGGGGTCCTACTTGCCACCCCACCAAAATGACAAAGTGACTAGGAATTATATGGAACCCAATCACTTCTCCTAGAAGTCATCAAGTCTAACCCTCTTATTCTACAGATGAAGGAATTAAAGCTTTCAAGGGTTAAGTAACCTGCAAAAGTTCCCGTAGCTAATAAATGTCAGGGTTAAGATTTGAAACCAGGCCTTCCTGACTCCAAGTCCAGAATTCTCTATCCTATGCCATGCTATGCCTCAAAGGAACTTGATGACCATAAAGGAGCACATAGTAAGCTATTAGTAGTAGCTAAGCTATTGGTATGTGGCACTTTCTTCATTTGGTAGGAAGCAATGCCCCAAGCATCTGAGCAGCACAGGGCAGAATTGAGAACAGTGGGAGAATAGAAAGACCTGGTCTCTTCAGTCTCTTCAGGTTCATCTATCTTCCAGCTTTGAGAGAGAAGATAGTCTCCATCCTTTCCCTATCCTCAGCTTGCTATACTAGAGATCAGGGAATGTTTTCCACTGGGTGAGAACTGGGACTCCCTCTCTTGGCTAAGCTGAGATATCTCACTCCCAATAAGCAAGCTTCTTCAATCTTTATTATCTGTCTAGTATATATTCTCATATGTTTACTTTCTCTGATTTTTGTTTTGCTACAGACTTGGATAAATGCTGGCCATTTGCAATTTGTGTTTTTCGTGGAACTAGTATTTTATAGGAAGGGAGTCAAGCCTTATATATAAAACTTTATTATTGTCAGTCGTTCATTCTTTCAATTATGTCTGTCTCTTCATGACTCCATGGACCATACTGTCCATGGGGTTTTCTTGACAAAGACTCTGGAGTGGTTTGTCATTTCCTTCTGCAAACAGAGGTTAAGTGACTTGCCCATGGTCACACATCTAGTAAGTGTTGGAGAATGGATTTGAACCCAGTTTTCCTGATTCCAAGACCATTGCTCTATCCACTGAGTCACCTAGCTGACTCCTATATGGAGTTATGTTGTTTCAGTCATGTCCAATTCATCATGACACAATTTGGGGGGGGTTTCTTGGCAAAGATACTGGAGTGATTTGCCATTTCCTTCTCCAACTCATTTTATAGATAAGGAAACTGAGACAGAGTCAAGTGACTTACCAAAGGTCACACAGCTAGTAAGTGTCTCAGGCTGAACTTGAACTCAGGAGGATTATTCTTCCTGACTCCAAGCCCCACACTGTATCCATTAAGCCATCTAGTTGCCCTATATAAAACTTTCCCTAACCCACCTTCCCATTAATTAATAATGATCCAGAATTTACCTTGAACTTAAAACTTACTTCCCCTAAAATAACAATAATTAAGGAAGCAGATAGATATAATTCTAGCCCAACACCTCCTCTCTCTAAATAGAGAGGAGGGTCAACCTCTGGCCCCAACCTTCTGCTTCCCCTCCTGGTAGGAATTAAAGTGTCTTTTAGAAAATGGTGTGGGGAGGAGATGCTAGAGATGCCTATTCTTGCCTCCCTGTGAGCCACATCAAGAAAGCCACACAACATATGGGAACTCTCTCTACAGGAATATGACTATAATTTCTGGTTGCTTATTTTACAGGAAATTGTGGGGGTTTGTTTGTCTTTTCTAAAAAGCCTTGGGCTATTATTTTTCCTATCCTTTTGTGGTTCTTCAGTATTTTGACTCATGAGCAGCCCATTATTTTCTAAATAGCACCTCTGATGTGATGACTTGCTGAGCCCTTTTCAGGGCTGCTCACCTACCTTTGGTTTTCACCTGATTCACCCATCTCTCACATGTGACTCTAAAAAGTTGGAGCATGCCCAGCAGCCACACCCCGATAAAATGGTCTCAACAGGTGAGCTAAACCAGGTTGAGTGTAACTGACAAACCTCAAATCAGTCAGCCAGTTAGGAGTATGTCTGCTCCAAGCATGTGAAGACTTCTCCTGGTGGACTGGGCAAATGAGAGCAATTTGTTCCAATGGCCGTAAAGGTGGCTGAAGCAAGCATTATATGTGGAGCACTTAGAGCTTGATCAGATGCTGGAGACACCAAGGTCATCCTCTGTATCCCAGGTCATTGCCAGTCATCTTGACTTTTGGCTTGCCTCTAGACTTCTGTGACTCTGTAAGAGAGAGGGAAACTGACTTCATCCAGCTCTGCCTCACTCGGTCGTCGGTCCTTTTCAGAAAAAGAATGACAACGCACAACAAATAGGGCTGCTTGAATATACCTTTTATAGCCTAGATCTCCTCGGACTTTTACTGAACAGTCACTGAAAGCTCCAGCCTTCAGTTCTTTGACACTCAGTGCTTTGTGCTAATTTATACTTAAAGGGGTTTAGATAGGAATTGTTTTCTCAAACGGCCTGGTTTATAATTTGCATTCTGAAATATTTTGTGAGAAAAAAATTGCTTTTGTTTCTGCTAAGAAATTTTGAGGTCTTCTCCTTTGCCTCAATTTCTTATCTAGCCCTTTTCTCTTGAATGGATGCTACAGTCTGAGTCAGAGAAACTTCTTTAACTCAGGAAATTCCTGACAACTTTTGGCTGTGTTCATTCTTGTTTCAGAAGATTTTTGTCTCTCTATTCTGCAGAACTCTTTTGTTTACATTTTTCTCTTATTTTTATTACTCTTTTTATAGGAAGCAGACATTCTTTAGTCCCAGATAATTTTGTTTCCCTCAATCATACCCTCAGATCTGTTTCATGTAAATTTTATTTTGTTTTATTATGAGGTTTTTAAAGGATTGAAAAAAGTTTATTCAAGCTGGTGTGATTTCATGAAAATACGGTTATGCAACTGCTAAATTTATTGATAATGTGTATTTATTAAAAGTCTGAATGCTTCTGGATGTATAATTAGTTGTTATATGCTAAAATATAAAAAAATCATTTTCGTGATTTGAATTCATATCTTTTGCTGTATTATTATATTGCTTAATCATTGTATATTAACCTAACAGACCATTTTTGTTTTAATACATTACATTGATTAATTTCCTGAATATTTGTGTATTAATATGGGCACATATGGAGCAATTTCTAGAAAATATGGGAACTAAGGTCTTATTTTTGCATTTGAAAAGCATAGCTCTCTCCTAAATTTAAGAATAGACTGAGACCATAAGAATGAGAATATTTTTAAGGATGTTAGGCAGAAAAATGAAAGGATTCAAAGTATACAGTCAAGGCCATTGATTTCTAGGTAGCTGAAGCAACTCAGGAAATTTTTCTAATCCTGACTGAGAATTTTGACCACAAAGTCATACCTGAGGAATTAAGAGTACGGAATTATTTCTGGGAATTCCAAACTTTAGCCTCTGAAGATAGATAAGGAGATGCTTTAAAAGGTAGGGCCCTTCTAATCAATGGAGGTATTCTTACAGAGACTGAATGTCTCAATTAAATCTAAGAATTCTACTTCATCTGTGAGTAAGGATATAGTCATACTCTCTTTGGTAGGCATGCCACAGGCTCAGACTTCACATTTTTCTCTGAACAGGAGCCATGTACAGCAGAACAATCCTGAGAGACTTGAGTTGGACAGTCAAGTCTGTACCCAAGATACCCAAAGGCAACCAGATAAAATGATAAGCCTGACTGAAAACCCAAGAGAAATAACTGCAGCAGCCATGGATAGTCTCATAGAAGCAAAGCCACATCTGGCATGACTGTCTATAAACTTTAGCTGAGGTGTTTGGTGGAGCACCCTTATGTTAATTTTGTCTCTAATACTATACAGCTCAAAAGAGAAAAGCCTTACTTGTCTTGGTATATATATACAAGACTGGTATACAAAAGCAATGTGGATCCTGAGAATGCAGGGGAAAAGGCATCGCCAAGATTGAGCCAGGGTTTGTATGTGACCCTCGCGTATCCGATGTCATCAGATCTATGCAGACTCATGGCCAACAATGGCTGAGGTGAGCTGGGTATTCCTGAGCTTCAAGAGTCATATAATTCACTAGAGTCAAGCTCAGAAGGTTCCAGGTCTTCCAACAGTACCACCAGTGATGAACGGCCATCCCAGAACCTGAAATGATTAGTGAGAGATGGAATGATGTACAAGACCCAGAGAATGGAGTGCATGAAAACTTGACATAAACTCTTCCATCAGGTAATCATCAGATTAATAGGTTCACCTTTTGCTCTAACTGTGGACTAGTTGTGCTAGGAATAGAGAATGCAGGATTGGTCATGAAGAAGTTAAAATCTGGTCCAGCTTTGAGAAACAGAGCAGGGTCAGGGAAAGAGATCACCCTAGGCTCCAAGGACAGTCCCATTGACCTAATTATCAACTCTTTATGGGTCTAATCCACTTTGACTCACAGGACCTCATGGAGAAGTTGTGGTGAAAAATTGAGAATCTGGACTGCAAATTGAGAATGTGGACAGCAATGTTGTTCTGGACAATGGATCTCAAATTGCCGCCATTTTCCAATCTTTTATGATACGTTATTGGGTAAAATTCCTTTAAAGCCTATGACAGAACTTGGACTTGGTGATTTGGGTAATAAAGGCTATCATACCTAGGATACATAGAGGTAAACTGGAAACTTCCCAAGGAAGTCATTGGCGTCAACAGTAGCCCCTGTGTCTCTGATATGTCCAGACCCTCTGACACTCAGTAGGATGTCAGCACTGATTGGAATTCTAGTCCTTTCAAAATTCTAGCAGAATACCTCAAGCAACAAGCTGGAACCCAAAACTGACGCACTTTGACTACTCACACAGAGGCTTTCAAGAGGATAGAGACAAGGGGTTTCAGTGAATTTCACAAGGGTCCTAATTGTTCATCCTCTGAGCTACATCCTGAGGTATTTTATTTGGAGGATACCCCAGTACCACAGGAATGGAAGGATAGGTTGAGGTTGAATCTCAGCAAGGGAGTCATGTTCTCATTTAATGAGTGGGATGTGGGATGAGCTGAAGGTGCAAGTCACAGAATTCAGTTCACTTGATTCCCAACCATTCAAAGAAAGAACTAGAAGAATGTAAAATAAATGTAATGAAAACTTTAAAAAAAAAACTAAGAGGATTCCTCTGTGAAGTATAAGGGAAAACCTTAAAACTCCCCAAAGAAATGCTGGTTAATGGCAAAAACACAAAATTGAGTGGCCTTTATGCTTCATCCATAATAGTGGTATCTGAGAAGGAGATATGAGTGTGTGTGTGTGTGTGTGTGTGTGTGTGTGTGTCTGTAGATTACCAAATTTTGAACAAAAGAATTAAAATGGACCAGCACACTGTGCCAAGGGTACAAGACGTCCTTCACTGTCTTCTAGAGAGCCAATAATTTTCAGTCATGGACTTGCATAGTTCTTGCTACCAGATTTTTATGTTTGAGGAAGACAAGGGAAAAATTGGTTTCATTTATCCAGTAGAACTGTACCAGTTTGAGAGGATACGCCAAAGCATCTCAGGGGGCACCAGTCACTTTCCAAAGGCTAATGAAGAAGATAGTTGAAGGCAGGAATTATCTATGTCAGTTAAATACCTTGATGACATACCTGTCTTCAGTAAGATACTGAAGGAGCACCAATGAAGAGACACCAATGAAAGTGTTAGATTGGTTGGAGGAAGTTGGTCTAAAGCTGTCCACCAACAAATGCCAATTTTACAGAGCTTCTATTAAATATTAAATATATGGGCCACATTGTTTCCCAACAAGGTGCAAACCCTATTCCAGAGAAGGTGGAAGTGACCACACTTACAAAAATCTTAGAAACTTAAGAACTTTTTCTGGGATTTAGTGGTTACCATGGCAGATTTGTTAAGAGCTACATTGTTATTGCCAAAGCACTAAATTACCTCACTCATGCATATGTAACTGCAGAGACCCAGTACCAAAAAGGCAAGAAAGGCAAAATTAAAAATTAAAATCTACAAAGCCTTTTGGAGACGAATGAAACAACAAATGCGAAAAAGCATTCAAGGATGCAGTCAACAGCCTTACCTATGCAATCTTAATGGCTTATGCAGATCCAGATAAACCTTTTGCTCTCCACACAGATGTCATCCTAGAAGATTTGGAAGCTTTCCTATGCCAAGAGAACAATGGTCACCAGAGCCCAACTGCTTTTACCAGTAGAAGTTTAATTGATAGTATGTCTTGCTCCGTTGTCCATAAGCTTGAACTGTTTGTTGGCTTTTAAAACAAGCTATTACTAAGAAGTTCAAAGAATATGTATGTAGAAGAAAACTGGTAACAATCCATTGACATATCATGATCAGTATCAAGTTGGATACAGCTTACCAGAGTTAGGTAGCAGCTCTGGCCAATTATGGTTTCAGCATACTTTGAGTATTTATTAAGCACCAACTATATGCTAGATACCACTCTCATAGATGACATGCATCTTTTACTGAGTATATCCATTTTCCTATCCTCTCTGCTAACAGCACTCTGGTGCATACAGTAGCTCCTTCTGTACATTAAGCAATAAATAGCAAGCTGGGAAAGAACCTGAAACTGATCCCAATAGGGTCAAAGTTTCTCAGGATGGTGTCTGGAATTTCCAACAAGCAATGGGCGGGAATATCATTCATACTGGAAGAAGAGTGCTTAAATAGAAATCAGGGAAGAAAAAGAGAGAAAAAGTGTGAAAGAAAGAAAATCTCATTAGTTCCCCACCCTCTCACATGCATTCCTTTGCTTTCTGACCATTCCTTCATTAGTAATAATCCCTTTTCCTTCTCCACCAATTATAACTAATGGTTAGGAAATAGATGAGATTTGTTCAAACTCTAACAATGAGCACTGAACCCACAGAGGCACCTTTCTTAATTCCATCTAAATGGCACTAACAGCATTCACTTGACTGTAGGCTTTCTTTTTGTTCAGATCCATGATTTTGTCATGATGGAAAAATCCCTGGTGTTGAAATTCTCTCCACCTGCTCACTCTCTTTGTACTGTGTTATTTTCCACCAGTAGAAGGTAAGCTCCTTGAGAGCAGGGACAATTTCATTTTGGTCTATCACCAGAGTGTAGCACATGGTATGATATATGAAAGGTAGTTAGATGGCACAATAAATAAAGCATTGTACCTTGAATCAGGAAAGCCTGAGTTCAAATCTGTCCTCTGACACTTACTAAATGTGTGATTCTGGGAAAGTCACTTAACCTTAGTTTCCTCAACTATAAAATAGGGATAATAACAGCACTTATCTACCAGCATGCTTTTAAGGATCGAATGAAATAATATTTGTAAAGCAAAGAGTGCCTAGTACATAATAGGTACTATACAAATGCTAACTATTATTACCAAGTACTTAAGAATAAACTTCTAATTTCAGAAATTTGCTTGAGACACTAAGAAGTTAAGTTACTTACTCAGGTCCACAAGTTTATGTCAGAGGCAGGATCTTAATCGAGGTCTTCCAGGCTCCAAAACTGGCTATCTAACCACTACAACATACATGATCATGGGTCTTACGAAGCATGTTACAAGTTACAAATCATATACTCATCTAGGACATTGTTACCAGACATCCCCAAAATCAAGCTTTAAAAAATATGGACACTTTATTCCTGATAAGTGTAGAAAGCATTTGGAGAAGTCAGGAATCCTAGATTTTAACTCAGGATTTTTCACTAATTAGATGCCTATCCTTGGACAAATAATTTTTTGTGCCTCATTTTCTACATCTGAATGACAAGAATGAATGTCAACAGCATGTGTTCCACTGACCTTAAAGGGTGATTGGAAAAATCAACCAAAATGATGCACATTTTGTACAAAGTACATGTATTTTCAGAATTATAAAATAATAGATGAAATATCATTATTGCTTCTTCACAAAATAATTCCAAATAGGTACAGAAATTCCAAAATATTTTATCCTAAGGGTCAGGATGGAGGGTTAACATTTTTTTTCTGGAATTTCATAACTAAGAGTCAAAGCTAATGGAAGCATGCTTACTATAATACCATACAGAAGATCCTGCCCAAGGTAATTCACAGAAAGCTCAAGGGACATTCCTGTCTCATGATGCACATATATAGCTTCCATTAACATTAATAGCATCTATGCATTCACATCCAAAGGAAGACTTTTGTCTTAGAGGACAAGTATACTGATCTAAGGCATAAACCAAAACTGACAGACTTAATGTTGTAGAAGGAAAAATTTTTAAAACCTAAGAAATCATTAAACAAGTTTTGTCTATTAACTAGGGAGTATCACTTAATATGGTGGAGGTGAGGGAGGGAGGGGAATAACGTTCTCACTTGAATTTCTCTTGTGAATTAGAAAAGTTCACCTAGGAAAGGAGCATTTTAGCAGGGTTCAGAATAAGAATATATGTTGACAGAAATATTTATTGAGAAACTATTTTGCTTTGTTCCAAGAAAAGATAAATGAAACCATTCTCACATTTCTGTAAAATAGATCATTATTAAATTGCCAAATTACATGCACAATTAAATCTATTTATTAAACAAGACATATGCCAACAACACTGTAATAATCCTGTAAGCCATAATAGCAAATTTTCAACTTTAATAACAACACTGTGCAGCCAATACTCACAGGGCTCATTTGAAAAGCTGGGGCACTCGGTAATTGAAACTGAAATTATACAATTATGCACTTGAGTAATTTAAATATGAGCATAAGTGTCCTGACTGTGTTGCTTCTGGCTTTTAGTCAAATTTACTAGCACAAGTTGGACTTTATCACTCTAATGATTTCTGCCATAGATCAGATTTTGCCAAATAGAAACTGAAAATTATCTGAAATATTATTTTTATAATTTTTATGACTATGCATTTTCTGCTATATTACTATATCCTCTTCCTAATTAAAATTTCACAGAGATAATCAAGGAAACCAAAGTGCTGCCTTTGAGGACTTGGATGGAAACACAAAGACAGCTGTATTCTGATTTGTCTATTTCTTTCCAGTCAGAGGAGCCAAAACAAAAATGCTGCTTAAATTGTGTAATGGGGACATGTGTCTCTGCTGTCATGGCAGGGTTTCCAGTAGCACTCACTAGCCTCACTCCTTCCCTCTTGAGTGATTCTAATTCTTACTTGGATGTTCCCTAATCAGAGGATAATATGCATGGTCACTAAAGGGGATTATTTTTCTGTCATTTTTCAGTCATGCCTGACTCCTCATGACCCCATTTGGGGTTTTATTGGCAAAGATACTGGAATGGTTTTCCATTCCTTCTCCAGTTCATTTACAGATGAGGAAGCTGAGGCAAACAGGGTTAAGTGATTTGCTCAGGACCAGTCATGCACCTAGTAACTCTCTGAGGTTGGACTTGAACTCAGGTCTTCCTGACTAGAGGTTCAACGCCCACCGTACTACCTAGGTGACTGCTCACCAACAGGAAAATAAAAAGGTCAGGGGAAATCAGTACAGGTATTCTCTACCTCATCCCCAGAAAAACTTGAGTCAGCCACCGCTAACTTCACTAGGATAGAGTGCCCAGGACAATTAGTTAAGAAGACAGATGATAAAGGGGGAGACCGGGCAAGCTTGCATGGGAGGGGTGAGTTGTCTAGAAATGTGACTTAGAAATATGTTAACTACCTCAGGAGCATTTTGGACCTAGTCATTAAATTGTAAAACAGCTGTAACACCTCCTCTAAAGGAAGAGAGAGATGAGTATCACAAAAAATATAAAAGGATAAGATTTTAGAAGATTCTTCCACTGGGGGCCTCCTATGTGATGTCATCAAGAGAATTTGAAGATATGGATAATCGAGTTTAGGGAATGAGAAGTGATCTTATAAATAATCTAATTGAGGGGTGCTTAACATGACAATCATACACTCCTTAAAATGATTTAATATTTTATTTTCCCCATTACATGCAAAGATCATTTTTATAGTTTTTTCTAAATTTTGAGTTCCAAATTCTCTCTTTCCCTCCCTCCCGCGTTGAGAAGGCAAGTGATTTGATATCAACTATACATGTACAGTTATGCAAAATATATTTCCACGTTAGTCGTGTTGTAAAAGAAAACAGACAAAATAAACCCAAGAAACATAAAGAAAGCAAAGAAAAGTCTGCTTCCATCTGCATTCAGACTCCATAGGTTCTTTCTCTGGAGATGCACAGCATTTTTCATCATAAGTCCTTCGGAATTATCTTTGATCATTATGTTGCTGAGAACAGCCAAATCATTCATAGCTGATCATCGTACAATATTGCTTTTACTGAGTACAATGTTCTCCTAGTTCTGCTTATTTCACTTTACCTCAGTTCATGTAGGTCTTTCTGAGTTTTTCAGATAGCATCCTCTCATCATTTGTTATAGCACAATAGTATTTCATCAAAATTATATACAGCAGCTTGTTCAGCCATTCCCCAATCGATGGAATCCCCTCAATTCACAGTTCTTTGTCACCATTAAAAGAGCTGCTGTAAATATTTTGTATCTATAGGTCCTTTTCTTTTTTGTTTTTTTTTTAATCTCTTTGTGATACATACCTAGTAGTGGTATTCCTAGGTCAAAGGGTATACATGATTTTATAGCCCTTTGGGCATATTTCCAAATTGCTCTAAGGTATGTTTGAATCTGTTTACAACTTCGCTAACGGTGCATCAGTGTCTCAGTTTTACCACATCCACTCCAACATTTGTCATTTTCTTTTTCTGTCACATTAACCAATTTGATAGGTGTGGGGTGGTAGCTCAGAGTTGTTTAATTTGAATTTCTTTAAACAATAATGATTTAGAGCATTCTTATATGATTATAGATAGCTTTGATTACTTTGTCTGAAAACTGCCTGTTCATATCCTTTGACCATTTATCAACTGGGAAATGGTTGCATTTTTACACATTTGACTCTGTTCTCTATATATTTGAAAAATGAGGTCTTTATCAGAGAAACCTGATGTAAAATTTTTTTCACGATTATGAATACTGTGCATTTCTCTCTATCCTATTCCCTCCCCACCCCCACCCCATTTATCCTGCTCTTTCTCTCCTTTCCCTCTATTCATCCTCAAAAGTGTTTTACTTTTGTCTCTTACTACCCCAATCCTTCTCTCACACACACACCTTCTCTTATCCCCTTCATCTCCTACTTTCCTGTCAGGTAAGATAGATTTCTATACCCAACTGATTGTGTACATTACTCCCTCTTTACACCACATAACTGAGTTTGTTTGTTTGGGTTGTTTTTAATTTTGATGCCTATATTTCACTATTATTGGTTTCTTTTACAGTTCTATGTATCTTATTTTACGCATCTAAGAATATTATCTTCAGAAGGGGTCCATGAGCTTCACCAGACTGCCAAATGAAGTCCAGAGTACAAAAAAGGGTTCAGAACTTCTGCTCTAATCCAATCCAATTATTTAACAGATGAGGAAACTGAGGTTAGGTAAGGCAATATGATTTGCCCCAAATCACACAAATAATTCATAGATGATAGAGCAGGACCCTAAGACCTAACCTTACGCTCTTTCCTTCCTTAAGGCTTGCTTATTCACTGAGCTCAGCCCCCAGCCATCATCTCTGCTATGCAAATGACTTGAGTACCCTCAGATAACTGAGCCTTGAAAAGCTTGAAGATCTCCCCCACTCCTCATAAGGGTACTTTAGCCACTCCAATAGGCTACTTCATTGACACTCTACAGAAAAGTTGGTCATTAGCAATAAACCCTAACTTCTCCTCAGGCTCCCTGACATTCACAGGAATGTTTTAGGTAATAAATCACACCATCAATGGAGCAAACTTGAACTCAGTGTAGGAAGTAGAGACTTTCTTTTGGTGTGCTAGAAAATAATGACATCATTCCTTAACCAGTTTTTTGTGCTGGTTTAAATTTATTTGCAAGTTAAACCAGAGATATTTGGGGATTAACTCCAAAATGGATACTTTTTTATAACAGAAGACAATAATTTTTGCCCAGGTATAGAGGTTAAAAAAAAGGAACAATAGAAGTCTGAGCAATATGCTGTCTTGAGAAGCCCAGGAGCAGGAAGAGCTATGGCTGGCTTGCCCTGGATAAAGCTCTGAGTGTGAAGGTGTCCTTAGCTCAGAAGACACCCTGATCAGTGCCTACAGAAGCTACTAGATGAATATTGAGGTTCTGAGAGTTGTCTGAGCATACAGGAAAAGGCAATGGGTCTTTGCTCCACCATGGGCTAGCTAGTCATGATAACTGGTCAGAGATCCCTTCTAATCACAGGACATGAAACAGAAACTTACTGACCTATTGAAATTCCCATTTGCATGGGATGCTAAGTCTGCACCTTATACTCAGAGAGGTCCCAGGTCCAAAGTTCTTGCAGAGTTTCAGTTTTCACCTGATGACCAGCCCTGTTGGATGCATGAATCAAAATTCATTTTCATGATGTGCTGTATCATCTTCACTCCTTTGTCCACTTAGAATACAAACAACCATGAGAGCTAAGCAAAGTTAATTGTACATTCCTAGCATTCCTAGGTTTGCAGAGGTTTATATACTATCTAGAGACTACTGAGGTCTTGAAGAGTCTGAATGGTTAGGGTGAATGGTAGATGCTGTATTATTGATTTTTGTTATCATTATGTCTTTTATTTAAGTATAAAAGGCTGCATTCAGTTAAATTTTTTTTTGAGCATTCATTGGAGTGAGTGTTTCCATTCTGCTCTGATCACAAGGTTACATACAGGCTACAACAAAACAGAGGTTTCAAGAAAGAGGAAGAGGGAGGGTTTGCCAGAGATAAGGACCAGTAAACTAATTCTGATGGGGTAGATCCATGATAATCCATGCTATTGCTATGTAGCCATCTGGTTCTGCTCCATAAAGAGCTGATAAGCGGAGAAAAGGCTCTGCACTACTTAGCACTTCCACCCAGTGGGATGTGTATGTAAAACCACCAGATACAACTTGGGAATCCTGACCCTTCCTGTCAAACTGCTTTGGCTAGAAGGAGAATTCTGAAACAAAAAAGGAAGAGAAAAGAGAAATAAATAAGAGAAAAGATAAGCAAATGTGACCACATAAAGTGAAAAAAGCTTTTACATTAACAAAGTAAATGCAACTAGGACAAGATAGGAAACAATTTGTAAAGAAATATTTGTATCAAGTTTCTCTAATAAAAATCTGATCTCTGAAATATAAAGAGAAATAACAATTATATGTCAAGTGCATCACCCGTAGATAAGTGATAAGGATACGAAATTTTCAAAAGTACCATAAACTAACCACATATGAAAAATTGCTCCAAATCACTAACAATAAGAGAAACAAAAACTAAGGCAATTCTGAGGTTTCATCAGGCACCCAGAAAAATGGCAAAGACAACAAATAAGTGTATATACCAATACTGAAGGAGCTGCAGGAAGGCAGGCATATCAATACACTGTTGGTGGAGCCATGAGTTAGTTTAATTATTCTAGAAAACAATTTTAGAATTATTTGACAAAAGACACTAAATTTTTCATACCCTTTAACCCAGAGGTAAAAGAAAGGTGACATATATACCAAAATATTCATAGAAGCACTTTTTGTGATAGCAAAAATTACTGGATACAAAGTGGATGACCATTGGAGTACGGCTAAACAAATATGGTATGTGAATACAATGGAATAATACTGTACTATAAGAAATAACAAATAGGAAGAATTCAGAGAAAGATGAGAACACTTGTAAGATTAATGCACAGTGAAATAAACAGACCAGTAAAACAATATACTCAATGACTCCAATAATGAAAACGAAGTCAATAAAATAAGCATTGTTGCTCTCTGGTAACTGATTTCAAAATATATTTTATTCCTCTGTTCTTCCTCTGTTAAGACATGAGTGAGATGTTGCGTACTGTGTACATACATATGAAAGAAGTTAGACTTGGTTCTTTGTTGGTATTTTTAAAGGTACAGAGTGGGAATATGGGGGTAACTGTTGTTATATGCAGAAAAAAAATGCATTAATAAAATAATTTAGGTGGAATTGATGGTCTTCTTAGAGAAGGGTTTTGATCTCCTTTGAGGTCTTCAAGCAAAGTCTGGACAGATGCCTCCTTGTCAAGGATGTTATAAAGAGGATTCTTTTTCAGGTACAAAATGAACTAATTCCAACTTTGAGATTTTAATTCTGTGATTTGGATACCTACCTCCATCCTAGCCTTAGTTCAAGTCTCAGGCATCATGAACACATACAGCCACTCCTTTGAGTGTATACCCACAACATTGACACTGTTTTCAAGATTATGCAAATAACAGTTTTCCAAAAAGTTTCCCTAGACATGGTGCAAAACATTCTGAGGTAATGTGCTAGGTAATGGCCAAAACTGGTGAATATTTTTTAGTATAACTCTCACATAAATCCATTTATCATGAAAACAAAGGTAAAATTAAAGTTAATGGAAGTGAAATTAACTTTGCAAATTTGCTCCAGATGACAATGAATATAGCACAGCAATTACTTAAGACTGTATTCACAAAGCCAAGTCTGAGTCAGCACAGATGTTGAATCTTAACACAAGCATTGCTGCTGGCAGTAGGTATAGGTTCATGACACAGATAAGTTGCATTGTCTCATTGCTTCCTGTATTGGAACATAAGGAGTGAGTGTAAGTTAAACATTAAATAATCTTTAATTACTGTAATCGTCAAAATTATTAGTATGAAAATCAAAAGTACCACAATATCTGCTATAGAGCTCATCATTTCTTTTAATAAGTACAATATAAGTTTATTTCAAAAAAATATATGGTTTTTAAAGTCATAAGATCATTGATTTAGAGCCAGACCAGATCTAAAAGTCCTTCAAAACCAACTCCCTCATTGTGAGGCTGAAGAAACTTAGGCATAGGTCAGCAAACACTTATTATGTAGCAAGTGCTTTGCTAAGTGCTGGGGAGAGAAGAAAGACAAAAACAGCCCTTGCCCACAAGGAACTCATAATTTAATTGGTGAAGTAACAGAGTGACTTGCTCAGAGTCACAAAGCTAGTATCTAAGGCAGAATTTAAACCCAAGTTTTCTTGACTTCAAGTCCAGTGTGCTATTTAATATATCAAACTTCTTAAAAACTGAGATGCTTAAGAATGCTTATAAATAATTATTTTAAAAATTCAACAATGAAATTTAAATTTAATGGTCTTGAATTTTTATTTCTCTTAGTTTTTAAAAATGGAATAATATCCTTTCAGACTGGATAATTGCATAATCAATTTAAAGAAAAAAATCCACTAGGGTCACCAAAACTAGTAAAGATAATTTAAGTAGAAAAAAATTCAGAAACATAAAGTAAAAAGGTCAAATTCAGAAAATACAATCTACTATATATATAACCAAGATTTTAAAGTACTGTTATCAATGGGAAGAAAAAATGTTTTGCTTTGTGTAAAAATTTTAGTTGCAGAAAGTATGAAACACTACTCATTGGAACCACTTTTTGATAGGATAAATTTTTTTAAAAAATCAGTTGACACGATAAAATTATTTTACCAGAGAAATTTAAGAGCTTTTAATAAGTAAAAACAACTTTCCACCAAAACCATGTCTGTGACATCAGAAGGACTGTTTGCTTTAATAAAATTGCATATAGAATTGTTTCATTTGAAAGGAGAACCATTGGTACTACCCAAAGACACTGTTATGGTTGGAATGATGCTTGGTGAATCATATAGAAAACAGCTCCCAATTGGCTCCACTCAGAGATAATATAGTGGGAAGTAGAATTGCCCGTATTTTAAAGACCCTTGAAATCAATTCACTGAAAAACTAAATCTTCCTATTTTGCACTATAAGTGGACGAATGGATCAATATTAAAACCTCAGTGAATGTCAGGACAAAATTCAAGTCTGTAAGCACCAGTTAAAAATGTAACCCCACACAATTTGGACACATTTAGTGCTTCACATTCAAACACTTTTATCAAGCAAGAAACATAAGAGAAGAGTTATAATACAATTTTTCACATTGTTACAAGAGTAATCAGCTTTATTTTTTAAGTCTATTTTAAGGAACCCTCTTTGCAAAATTATGATGATATGGGGACAGAGAATAGGGTACTTCTATATTATTGCAAAATGTTCTGACTTTCCCATGTCAAAGCAATTCAAAGGGTGCTCCAATTAAGAGAAGAAAGTGACACGTTTCTTAGTAATAATAATAAAGATGAAATAAATTCATTTCATAAAAATTATTTCTTCCTTAAACTTGTATATTTGATGGATTTTTTAACCGAGGAAAGAAATCAACAGAAGGTCTTCAATTTATATTCTTCTCAGGAAGATAAAGTAAATACATTTATGAAAAAGTTATGAACTTTTTTTTACAAAATAATATTTCTTTTTACTTTTTTCCAATTTTAAAAACACCTGCCCAGCAAATGAAATAGAAGAAAGGACTTTCTTATTAATTACTTGATGTATGTATAGAAGCAATTCTCATTCAATTTCAAAGACCAAGCTCTTTCTAAATATGAATGAATAAGGAACCGATTTGTCATGGACAAATGCTACATTTGATCTTACTTCATATTAGCAACACTGTAACAAGTAATGTTTTTCTTCTTAGCTCCTTCAAGAAAACTCTATCAACAAAATGTTATAGTTTGATTGCAATGCATCAGGGGAACCGAATCTAACATTTCTTTTTGACAGCATGTCAATCTACAACTTCTAAAGATAATCACAGGGTACTGGGTAGAGAGAAAGTCCATGAACCAAATGCTAGTCATTGAGGAAATTTATCTAGAGGTCAGTAACTGACTAAAATTGGGAGAGGGTTGTATGAATAGATTGCATTATTCCTGTCACTATACAAGCACCATGAAGAGTAAAGTTAATAGGAAAGAATTTCCCAACCAGGAGGGTTTTGAGATTTAGGAATAACTTACCAGGAAAACTGCAGGATCGCTTCTGGTGAGTTTTTAATGATTTACTAACAACCTAATAGTGAAAATCCATGCATCTAACTAAATATACTTAGTAACCATATGCTTTTACGTTAATTTCAATGCATAAAATATCATAGCAACTTTTTAGTCACTTTCTCTAATCTTTCATCCAGACTTTTTGTTCATTCTCATTCACTTTCCCTCTTCTTTGACCTCAGTATATACACTAGTCATGTTTTTTGTTTTATATATTTTCATTAGAATGTTCCCAGATTGCTTTATATTCTTCATTTTTGAGCATTTTAACTGCATTACATGATTTTATTAAAGTAACCACAATCTATTTAATCATTACCTTATGGCTAGACATTTAAGGTTACTTCCATTTTTTTTACCAATTACACATAACGCTACTATGAAAATCTTTGAGCAGATAGCTCTTACTATTTTTTATAAAAGATATAGAGACTATTCCAAAAAACAGAATCATTGGTCCAAAGGCTACAATTATTTTTATAATTTCTATTGCCAGATCAGTCTCTGAAATTTGCAATGCCACCAACAATGAATTAGTGTTCCTGTTTCTTTATCCCCACCACCATTTTAAGCTTCATTGTCTGAAAATTGTTTGTTTTTTCAATTTGATGGACATAAGGAAGGACCTTAAAATTGTTTTCATTTGAATCTTTTTATTAGTGAACTTAAACTTTTTTTCAGTTAATGATTAAGTTTTAACAATGTAATAGTGCATATCCACGAAGCTAATTAAATATCTAATATCTATTTGCTTTTATATTAATTTCAATGTACAAAATATAAATTAACTTTTTAGTCATTCTTCCTAATCTTCCAGATTTTTTGGCCATTCATTCTCATTTACTTTCTTTCTTATATAGCTTTAGCATATGCATTGTTCTTCTGTTCCAGCTTTTGTTGCTGTTGTCTTATATTATACCACAAGCCGCTACAATGACCAGTCAATTACTACCTATAAGAAGATAAGCACAGGAGCCCTGGGAGTAAAAGCAGCCCACCATGAAAAGCAACTGCTGTGGAGAAGGGAGCAGCCAACCCCATCAATTTCTAATCAACTACCACTCACAAGGCAGCTGGACAATATGGCTAAAGTAGCAAGTCCCACACCCTCCAGGGCGAGAAAGGAGGCAGCATGTGCCTCCAGGCCAGTCAAACCAATACTACCACCACCCTGATCTCCACATCTCCCTTTGACCCTGATTGAGACCCAAGAACCATGAAAGTAGCAATGCTTCCAGCCCAGTGCTGTCATCCTAGGAAGCAACCCCTGTGGAGATACAGCCTGGCAACTATTCCTACATAGGTTACAGTCACAGCTCCTGAATACCCAAATAAGAAAGTTCTTGCCTCTTCTTGGAAGCAGGCCTTGAATCAGGAAGATCTGAGTTCAAATCCAGCCTCAGATGCTAGCTGTGTAACCCTCATCAAGTTACTTAATCTCTGATTGCTTCAGTTTCCTCAACTGTAAAATGGGAATGATAAATGTACCCCACCTTGAAGGGTCAAATGAGATAATATTTGTAAAAATTGCTTAGCACAACACCTGGCACAAAATAAGTGTTATATAAAGGCTAGTCCCTTCTCCTTCTCCAACATCAGAAATTAGTGTGATTTTATCAGTGGAACTGGCATGAAAGAAGAGGCTTTAATGTCTGCTTTTGCTGCTACACCCTAAGAGCCATGGAACCTTTACATCACTATTGTATCTAAAATCTTCCAGATGTATTTTCTCCCCCATTAGAATAGCTCCTTAGTGGGGGATGTTTGACTGTTTGACTGTTCCTTTCATAATCTCAGTACTTTGCACCTAGTCAATGCTTAATAAATGCTTATATCATTCATTTATTCATTCATCCATTGTAAACTGAGAGTTACTTTTCTGAATCTCAATAGACCATTATACATTTTAGATTTTAAATTTCTATCTGTCATATTTGCAATGAATATTTTCCCAATCAGTCATTATCCATCTAATTATATATTTGAAGTACAGATTTTCTTATTCTAATGTAGTTGAGCATATATATCTTATCTCAAATAACTCCTTCTAATTGTTGAATAGAAAGAATTATCTTTCCTTCATAATTGTTATTATCCTTTTTATTCCACCTTTTAAGATTCTTTTAAATATTTCAGTCAATTTGTCTACCTAAAATTCACTGAGGTACATAGTATAAATTTTGGGTCTAAATTCATTTCCTGCCAAATTATTTTCCCAAATACATTTGCTAAATAATGAATTATTTCTCGAGTTTTTATTGAACACACTCATCAAATATTAATATTTTATATCTATTTGGTTGTTTTAATCTTTTTTTAGCCGGCAAAAAGTCTTTATACTTCTGTAAATTTTTAAGAGAAGTAGAGAAAACTTCAACTTAATAGGTTTCTGATGTCCTTCGTAGTCTTATGATTTGTACACTGCAGCATTATTATTTTGCCATACTAAAGCTATTAAGGTCTAAATCTTTAACACTCGTTTTAAGAACCTGAAGCAAGATTCACACAATTCAACATTCATTTCCTCATTCAAATCATTAAGGAGTGCACATCAGACATACAGCTTACTTCTAGGAAAACTGAATTTTAAACCTGAGAAGCCTATGTGCAGTCTAATGTAATCTACAAATGACCTTACTAAGCCTTCCTCCCTTCCATAAATTTATATTAATTGTATCATTTTATTTAAGTTTTCAACTTGCTGTGATGTATTAGCATATTAAAATTAACTCTGCAGGCTCTAATCACTTCACCTTATAAACCAACTTAGCAGGACAAATTTGATAAAACTTTACTACCCTCTTGTGGTGTTACCTTCATACCCCAATAGGACATTTCTTAATATTATATTTTACAAAAATCTTCTTCCACCAAGCTCAGTGGATAACTAATTAACCTTTTCCAAAATCCAATAAAAGCAAGGGAAAATTAAAGGCCCCTTTACCAGATTGTGAGAATAGATGAGATAGGATGACATTTCACCATAAAACGAGAAAGAAATCTTGAGAATCGTTACAGAAATACTTCCTATGGACCAGTCCACTCAGCCAAATTAAATTAAAAGCTTATGGAACTATCCACTGAATTTGAGTCTGCGGTGCCTGCTAATTCAGATAATTCAAAAACTCCTAAAAATGAATTTTCCTGTTTTATCAATGAAAGTTTTTTTAATTCAGAGACAAAGTAAAAATCAGTAAAAATCCAAAGGATTTCTCCTTAAAATCGTACTTAATTTTCTTTCATACATTCTTTAGTAAATCAACAACATATTGTCAATATCTCTATACAATCATGTAGAAGTTAAGGTCAAACCATCCTCAGTTCTTGGGGGGAGAACCCCTGCAAAGACAGTGATGTAGTAGAAGCCTGAGTTCAGGTCCCACCCATGAAATTTAGTGAGTGACCAGTGGTTCAAACACTTAACCTCTCAACTTCATTTTCCTCACATACAAGATGAAGGTAACATCCCTATAATATGTATTGAAAGGCTCAAATGGGAGAACAGGTGCAAGAGATTGATATGAAGAGGTTCTTGATCAGTTTGATGAGCTTACAGAGTGGTGGACCTTTGCCTGGGACTTTTCATTAAACCAACAGGGGATGACTTGTGTGTTGGATGTGGTTGAATTGGTTGGATCTGCCTGAAGGAATCTGGGGTCACCTCTTTGTGCTGGCTTATCAGTAATCTTCCTGCTTTTTGCCCTTCTACAAAATGATGAGCAGTCTCAGAAGCAGTATATTTAAGAGCCTGACTACTCACTGCTGATGAGCCTTGGGGGAGGGGTGCCCGATTTCCACTATCTTACTCTGCTGTACTCCTACACCTATTGGCGTGACAGAGCCTCAGGATCTTTTGCCCTTGGTCTCAGCACACCAGTAAAGCTGAACCCATGAATAAACTACAAGTTTGCTCCTGAGAAAAGTATTTGAAAGGAACTCTCAGAATATTAATCATAGGGGATTCCATCTGGCTCCACAGAGCAAAGCCAACAGCAATGAGTGGGAGTTGCAAAGAGACAAATTAGGGCTTGAGGTCTAAACTTCCTAATAACTGAAGTTGTTCAAAAGTAGAAAGGATTGCCCCCTCTTCAGAGGTCTTCAAGCACAGTCTCTGCAGGATGAGCATGTGTTAGATATGTGGTAGGAGGACACTTCTTGTTTGAACAGGCTGGATTAAGGACTCACAGCTGTCCCTTCCAACTCTCAAATTCGAGGATTCTGTGAACTGTTTACTATGACACTGCTAAGGACAAGCGGAGCTGGAGACAACTCCCATTTTGTTGTTCCGTCATGTCTAGTTGATTCTTCGAGATTCTATTTGGGTTTTTTTTTGGGGGGGGGATTTGCAAAGATCCTGGAATGATTTGCCATTTTCTTCTCCAGTTCATTTTACGATGAGGAAACTGAGGCAAACAGAGTTGAGTGACTTGACCAGAGTCATCTAGCTAGTAAGTATTTGAGGCAGGATTTGAACCCAGGAAGATGAGTTCACTCATCTGTGCCACTGTGTTCATTGTGCCACCTACAGCTCCCATTGGTCACAGATAATTATAACAGATGCTTCATTAAAGAAACACAATTTACTTCTTTGACTGCTCTGAAACTTTTGATACCACCAATCACCCCTCATCTCCTTGATAGTCTCTTCTCTCCATAGTTTCACAACCCTACTTAAGTTGGTTCTCCTCCTACCTGACAGCTCTTCCTCATTCTCCTTTGCTGTACCTTCATCTAGGTCACACCCACTAACCATGAGTGTTTTCCAAAGCTCTATCTTGGGCCCTCTTTTCTCTTCATGCTGTTTCACTTGGTAATCTCGTCATTTTTTCATGGATTCAATTATCAACTATGCTGACGATTCCCCGATCTATTACTCTACCCTAACCTCTACCATGATCTCCAGTCACCTATTGGATATCTCAAGCTGAATGTCCCATAGACATCTTAAACTCATCAAGTCCAAAACTGAACTCATTATTTTCCCCCTCCTCTCCCTCTCCCCAGTCCTCCCCTCTTTGGAATTTGTTATTGTCAAAAAATACCACCATTCTCTCTGTCATCCAAGCTTATAACCCAGGTGTTAACCCCAGCTCTTCCCCTTCTCTCACCATCTACCCATCCCCTTTTGGCTCTACCTTTGTAACACTTCTGGCATATACTCCCTTCTCTCCTCTAACACTGGGACCCTGGTACGGGTATTCATCATTTAACCTGCTGATTGATCTTTCCACCTGAAGTCTTGCCCCATTCTAAATCATCTGCCCCTCAACTGTCAAAACAATCTTCCTGAAGCACATATCTCTTCAATGAACTCCAGTGTCTCTATCTCACCTCCAGGATCAAATATAAAATCCTCTCTTTGTCATTCTGAGCCTGTCATAACCTCACCTACACATCCCTTTTGTCAAAATATTTTGGAGGTACCCTGTTTCCCAGAGCTAAAGTGCAGCAAGCAGGCTGTGCCCTGAGCTTGGCATAACAACAATCCTTTGAGCTCTGGATGAGCTCACCCTCTGGCAAAATGTATTGCTTTGACCAAGCACCAGGTGTTCACTGACCCCTATTTCTCAGGGACCTGAGAGCCATCCATCACCTTGCTTGACTTGCTCACAATCCCTGTTCCTTGCAACAGCTAAGTGAACCAAACCAGGAACTGTATCCCACTGTGAGATAATCAACTTAGAGACTGTTCCCATAGGAATCCTGAAACACCCTCATTGTCCATTGAGTAGCAACAGCTACTCAGGACCTAAGAATAATTATGTCCAGCCCACTTATGAATAAAAGCACTGCCTGTACCCCAATATGCTAAGCCTTTCCTTCTGGGCAGAGGGTGTTCCACTTGCAAGTGTTTTCCTCACTCTGAAATTAATTCCTGACACACCTGTCTCTAGTCTGCTCTGTTTTGCCTCTGGCTCTTCCCAGGTTAGGGGCCAGACCAGTCCAGAATACAGTAAAATTGTGTTAACACTTTCCAGTGTTCTTACACCATACCCATCGCTGCATACTTGGTAATCCAATGACACTCATCTCCTTGTTATTCCTCCATCTCCCGACCCAGGGCATTTGCAGGTGACAACTCTGCACAGCTCTGCCTCACTTAAATCCAGTCCATGCCAAGTCAAGACATCACCCTTGTGACATCACTGGTCCTCTCCAAGACAAAGGACAGACAACAATAAGCCAGGCATTTTCACTGGCTTTTTTCCACACGCGGAATTCTATCCCTCTGGACTTCCTTCAAATCCCAGTTAAAATCTTACCCTGACTTTTCCAACCCCCCTTAATGTTAGTGCCTTCCCTATATTAATTATCTCACATTAGTCCTGCATATGTCTTGGCTGTACACAGCTGTTCACATGTTGTCTCACCTGTTAGACAATGAGCTCCTTGACAACGAATCCTGAATTTTGTCTTAGTACACTCTTGTCATTGTTACTTGGCCGTTCAGTTGTGTCCGATTCTTGGTGACCCTTGATGGGGTTTTCTTGGCAAAGGTATGGTTTGCCATTTCCTTCTCCAGTGGATTAAGGAAGAGGTCAAGTGATTTTCGCAGTATCATACAACCAGTGAGTACCTGAGGCCAGATTTGAACTGTCTTCTTAACTCTGGGCCCAATACTCTGTCCCTGCCTCTATGATAGAACATAAAAGGCACTTAATAAATGCTTACTGATTAGCTGATTAACTATGTGTCTGAACAATCCTCAGTCTCCTTCACTGGTTGTTCATCCACTAACCCTGGGTGTCCCTCAAGCCTCTGTCCTGAGCCCTCTTTTCTTCTCCCTCTATAGTATCTCATGTGATAATTTCCTCAACTCTCATAGGTTCAATTATCATCTCTATGTAGATGGTTCTTATATCTATGCATCTAGCCCCACTCTCTCTGCTGAACCATATGGACAGGAAACTCCAACTACCATCTGGATATTCCATACTAGATGCTAGAGAGGTAACTGACATTGAATATGCTTAAACCAGAAGTTATTATCATTCTCCCACCTTTTTTGTTGGTGTCAAGAGCACCATCATCCTCCCAATTACCTGGACTTGAGACATCAGTGTCCGCCTCAGCTATTCACACTCATCCCTCACATCTGATCTGTCATTAGATCTTATCATTTCTACCTTCACAACATCTCTCCCAGACATCCCCTTTTTTCCACTAACACAGCCACCACCCTAGCATGGGTCCTTCTCACCGGGTCTAATGTAGTAGGCTTCTGGTTATCCTCCCTACCTCAAATCTCTCCACTCCAATCCATGTCTATTCAGTTGCCAAAGTACAGTTCTGATCATGGCACACACACACACACACACAAACACACACTCCTCTCTGCTAAATAGCCTCCAATAGTCCCCTATCACCTCCACAATCACATATAAAATTCTAGCTTTTAAAGTCCTTTTCCTAACCTGGCTCCTTCCCACCTTTCCAACCTCCTTATACTCAACTACCATTTCTCTGTCCTCTGTGGACGCTATGGTCCAGGTCCAATGACGGTGGCCTCTTCACTGTTCCTCCCACACAGCACACAATTTCCAGACTGTCTCTCATGCCTGAAATGTTCTCTCTCCTCACCTCCACCTTCTGGCTTACACGGCTTCCTTCAAAATTCAACTTCTATCCCACCTTCAGCTGTTCTAGATCCTTCCTCTTAAGCCTCTGCTCATGCCTTCCCACTGAGATGACCCTACATTTACTCACTTATGTCTTGTATGTAAAATAGTTATTTACGTATCATCTCTGCTCCTAGAATGTGAAGTCCTGGACAGCAGGGACTTTGTTTCGGCCCTTCTTTGTATCTCCAGTCCTCAAACCTAGTACTTAGTAGGCACTTAAATGCTTGTTGAAAAGCATCAGACTTGCTTCTGAAGTAAAATACAAACTCCTCTGGCTTTTTAAAATACAGACTGACCGCATTATTCTCTCACATACTACGTTCCAATCAAACTGGACTATTAATTTTTTACTTGTATATAAAACAGTCTTTTCACCTCATGGGGGAACTGTATAGACTATCTCACATGCCTGGAGTGCCCATCCACCTCACAGCCACCACAGAGCTTCCTGGTTCAGGTGCTGCCTGAAGGCAGTTATTGTTTCATTTTTGGTTTTGCATCTATGACATGACACATCAGGACAGTTGGGTGGCAGTGGACAGAGCAGAGGACCCTGGAGTCTGGAGGACCCAAATTCAAATCCAGCCTCAGACACTTACCAGCTGTGTGACTTTGGTCAAATCACTTAACGCTTTTTGCCTCAGTTTCCTCATCTGTAAACTGAGCTGGAAAAAGAAAGAATAAACCACTCCAGTGTCATTACCAAGAAAACCTCAAATGGGGTCACAAATTCAGACATGACTGAAAAAGACCAAAATCCCATATCTGGTTAATAAATTTAGTCAAATTAATAGTTAAAATTTTGTTACAAGATCATACAATTATTTATCTAGTCCAATACATTTATTTTACAAATGAGGAAACTGAGGCCCAAAGGGATTAAGTAATCATACCAGCAGTAATTGAACCAGGTCTCTTTGTTACAACTATTTAGTTACATTCATTAAACTTATTTAGGAAATTGTTATAACTGGCATTAATGTCCTTTCTTCCATCCATTTCAAATATCTCAGCATCACTAACAAGTTTCAATAGGTTGAATTGGAGTTGTGTACATTGCCTCAACATCCTTTTTCCCTTTTTATATTTTCTTCTAGTTTTGCATTAATTCCGACCTTTGCTCTGACAAATCAGTGGTGTGACTGTACACCGGCAGCTGCTCCCAAAACAACTCCCACATCGGTAATGAGTTATTTCCTCTCCACTATAATAAAATAAATTCCATTTTTGTGGTTTTATTCATTACTCTTCATGTACAGCACCTACCAATCCATTTCTCAAAGAAAATATAAATGATATATAGACCTGAGGCTTCCATGTAGCCTATAAACCTCTGGCTTTCTCTCCTTCCTTACTCATCATACATATCTTCTGACACATTTTCCACCATCTTCCCCTGCGCCCACTTTTGCAATGAAGTCATCAAGTATCAAAGTATATACTGATTTAACTTAGAGGATCTTATTAAATCCTTAATAAACATTTTTCTATCTCTTTGTTCTCTGAAACTGACAGTGCATAAACTGCAATCATTTTCCTAGTGATCTTTTTATAAATTCTTACCAAGACAAGTACAACATGAGATAATCAACTGTCTCATGAAGAGATGTCTCTTGTTGCCTTTGGACATATAATAAAAGCAATCCCACCACCAATTTCTTTAATTGTCTCTCCAAAGAGAACCTGTGAGACATAGGTACCATTGGGAAAATTGCCCCCCCCCAACTTTCAGTGTGTTTGTTCCTTGCCCTCTTTATCATTTCATGATTGCTGCAGGCATTCCTCAGAATATGGGCTCTCTGCTCTCAGGAGATGACCGATGAGTAAGAGTCTCACCTCACTCCTTTTGGTTTGGGATGGGACAGAGTGAGTCACCAAGGGGGAACGGGCGCGAATGGATTGTGATTTCCATCATCAAACTCATTACCTTTACCGTAGAACCTGATTTCCCTATTTCTGTTAAAAGTACTATCATTCTGCCATCCACTGAGGTTCCCAACCTCCTCACTCTCACTCAGCCCACGTGTCTAATCAGTTGCAAATCTTGTCATAACATTTCTTACTGAAGTCCCCATTTTCTTTCCATCTCTTGATTGACCTACTGCAATAAGCTAATTAGTCTCCCTGCCTTGAGTTTCTCTCCCACTCCACTCTATTCCCTACTCAGCTACCAAAATGATTTTTCTAAAGTAGGAGTCTGACTATGTCACTCCCTAGCTCATTAATCTCTAGTAACTCCCTACGTACTCTAGGACAAAATATTATTTCATCTCTATCTCCTCCTTTTTTTATTTGATTTTGGTGTCTTGTAAAGTATATAATTATAAGTACAGCAGTATATGTATGGGCAACTAGTTGCCACAATGGATAGAACACCAGGTTTGGAGTCTTCCTGACTCATCTTCGTGAGTTCAAATCTAGCCTTAGACACTTACTGGCTGGACAAGTCATTTATCCCTCTCTGCCTCAGTTTCCTCATCTGTAAAATGAACTAGAGAAGGAAATGGCAAACCACTTCATTATCTTTGTGAATAAAACCTCAAATGGGGTCATAAAGTCAGATATGACTTAAAAAAGACTTTACAATAGTATATGTATATGATATATACGTAATCAATTATACATGTCATGAAGACCTGGAACATACACAGACCCCATCAGCTTGCTCAGATGCTGGGGATCTGCCTCTGAGAAAGTGGTGATGACATTTGTGGGGAAATACCTTGGAGAGACTGGAGCATGAATAGATTTCCTGTAGCTGGTTCCAGGCAGCTAACCACCAAATGAAAAAGGTTCTTTGATTGGCTTTGGAGGCATTCAAAAAGGTATTTCAGCTGTGGCAGCTTCCTTTTTGCCACTTTTCATCTCATTTTCAGCTATGATTTGGTGGTGATGGCATCTGGTGGAGCCCTCTGATACCCCCCAAAATAAAGACTGGTCCAAAAATAAGGAGTGGTCTCCAACCTTGAGAGTTTCAAAGGCTGGGAGAGTGAGCCATAGGAATCCAGGAGACCAAATCCAAGCTGGGTATTGCAACTAGCCCAACATCAATACCCCAAGGAGCAAGATTTGGTAGTGATCATCAATACCCCAGTCCAATGGAAAGGCTCATTCAGTGTCACCTCTGAATGTAAACTTAGTAGGATGAGTGCTAAGCCAAGTTTCAACCCCAATTCTCTCCTAGAGATTAAGGTGGTATAGGTGGGACTATTCCCTTAAGGCACTGGAAACATAATTTATTCTTGCTAAAATACATTGTATGTATTTTGTACATGTGTTCTTGCTATATCTGTGAAGTTAAAAAATTGCTTTATTTAAAAATAGTTACCCAATATTAAGTGATTAAATGAAACTAGGATACAAGCCACTCCCTACTCAGCTACCAAAATGATTTTTCTAAAGTAGGAGTCTGACTATGTCACTCCCTAGCTCATTAATCTCTAGTAACTCCCTACGTACTCTAGGACAAAATATTATTTCATCTCTATCTCCTCTTTTTTTTCATTTGATTTTGGTGTCTTGTAAAGTATATAATTTATAAGTACCTACAAATGGGGGAAATAGAATTGATGGGGACTCAAGTTTATGGGAAAGAAAAGAGACTTCACCAAGTCCCTTGGCGTACCCAAGGGGAGGGGAACAAAAGGAAGAAGCCTGGCTCCGAGAGAGTGGAGATAGTGTGTGGGTGGGTGTATATAGATAGATATAGATAGATATAAAATGCACATTACATATATATTAGAACATGGGACTTGTTCACTTAAAAAAATATTTATTGATACAGTACAAAATCAAAAATGTTTGGAAACAATCCTTCACACAGTTGGCAAAATAGACTTCCTAAGGCACAGATCTGACCACAACGCTCTTCTACTTAAAAACCTTCAATGGTCTATAGGATAAAATACAAACTCCTCAACCTAGTGTTAAGACAAAAAACACCTTCACCATCCGCCTTCAGCCTGCCTTTCATGCTGATTTCAGAGAACTTCTTTTCATGGAGAATTACTCTCCATTCCATCGGTCTGGTTCCAACCAAACCAGACTGTGAGCGTTGCCCCAGTCTCATCCTTCTGTCCTCCCCCTCCCTGTCTTCATGTGGGCTGCCTTTATTCCTGGAATATGCTTCTTCCTCATCTTCCTTCAACAAGGGTAATAATAGTAAATAACAACAGCACTTACATAGTGCTTTAAGGCTTGCCAGGCATTGTACGTAGGTTATCCCATCGGATCTTCACAATACCCCCGTAAAGAAGGCATTTCTTATTTATCCTCATTCTATAAATTAGGAAACTAAGGGTGACTCTCCCAAGCTCACACAACTATTAAGTGTCTGAGATGAAAATTGAATTCGAGTCTTCAGTGCACGGTTTCCCACATGGAGGGTTTCCTGAAGCTTCCTGTCTGCAAGTGTACTTTTCCCCATCCTCAGATTTTCCTAGAATTCTCTGTCAGGATGGCTCCTTTGTCCCATCGAGTTCTCCCTTGTAATTTGCTTAGCTGGGCATATCTAATTTCCTACCTAATGCGTTGAAAACTCCTTGAGGACAAAGACCATGGAGTGCTATGAAATAAGCTGGGAAGGCTGAAGGCGAGAGGCTCTAAATCCAACGAGAGGTTTGTGTTCATCCCAACAACCACTGTCATTTCCTATCTTTGTAATTCAAGCTCTACATTAGCCTGATAAACTAACCAGTAAGTGCTCAGATTTGGATTGTAAGATGCCAAAAAAAGTGGTTTACACAAGAGATCTTCAAATCAAGGTTTATTGCAAGAAAACAAAGAATTAAGTACTAGTCAGCAGTGCCAGTAGCAGAAGGTCCACTCAAACCAATAGCCCCATCAGAAGGACAATTTCTAAGGACAAATTCTGATGGCTGAACACTAGCCAGGGCAGCTCACGTGGGACCTCAGTTTCCAACTTACTACGGTAGACAGCAAGCCAAACGTAAAATGGAATTGCACAGTGGAATTTAGGATTGCTCCTTTAGTGGTGAATAAGCCTACTCTCTCTGGACAAGGTGGATTTATACCCCTCAGCATTAGCAGGAAAGTACTGACATGGATAGGTTTTGTTCCACCAAGACCAGTTCCCAAATGGTCAAGAAGCATAACTGAACCTATGACCTTCCTGGGAGCTTTGTCACTTTTTCAAGATGAAATCTTCCTAAACTTGACTGGTTCCTGGGAAACAGAACTCTAAGCAGAAAAGCATGTAGACAGGATATAGTCATCTTATCTCTAGAAAGGACATAGGAACCCAGAACAAATTATTTGCATTTGCCACAAGGATGGGGTTAGTATGGGACTTGGCCTCTTGAACCAATTTATGGGATTGTAATCTGTTGATTACAGCACCTAATACAGTGCCTTTCATAGGGCAGGTGTTTAACGAATATGTGTTGAATTAAATTGGCATCTCCAGTACTGCTTACTGAATATAAACCAAATAGCAAGGACATTCATGTAAAATTACTAATGATCAACAAAGTATACAACAACAACATTAAAAAAAAACTGCTTTAGCAGATTTCAAACTCTAATCAATGAAATGATAACCCAAGATGCCAAAGGACCAGAGATGATATATGATGCCCATCTTCTCACAGAGAGAAAATGGGCTTAAAATTCAAAAGGTAACATACATTTTTTGGACATCACCGATGTGGGAATTTGCTTTATCAGACTATGTAAATTTTTGGCGTGAGGATTTTCTTTTTTTTTCTTTTATTTATTGTTCATTGTCAGGGGAGATAAGGGAGAGATAATATGTAATAATAATAAATAATGTTAGGCTGCTGGATGGTACAGTGTATAGATTGCTGGTCAATCTGACTTCAAACACTTATCAGCTATGTTACCCTGGGCAAGTCACTTAACTTATGTCTGCCTCAGTTTCCTCATCTGTAAAATGGGGATAATAATAGCACCTACTTCCCAAGGTTGCTGTGAGATTAAAATGAGATGAAGATTATGAACACCTTCAGAGCAGGAACTATTTGGGGGTTTTTTTCTGTTTTTTGCCCTTCTTTGTATCCTCAGCACTTAGCATGGTGCATGGTACACAATACACAAGTAATAAATGCTAGTGCATTTGTAGAGCAGTTTGAAAACCTTAAAGTGCTACATAAATGCTAGTCATGATTATTATCATTAGGCAATAATGAATAATAAATTTGAAAATAAAATGTATAATATCCAAGTTTAGCTATGCAATCCTATGGCCAGAGTCAGAGGATCAATGGAGAAGCCTCAAGAGGTCATCTAGCCCATACCCCTGCTTTCAAGTGTTATCGTACTTAAATGACTCAAAAGCAAATGGTGGAAATGGAGTGTCCAAAAAAAAAGAAGAAGAAGAAGATAGGAGGTTAAAAAAACTTTATCATGGCCAGGAGAAAATATACTCACTTGCCAAAAAAGGCTCTCCTACGACTCGAGTCCACATGTGGCATGACCCTGAATAAAGGCTCCTTTCTATACTCTCTCGCACAACTAATGATGAAAATGTTTGCTCGTCAAACAGGCACGTTTAATTCAGCAGCAGCCCTTAAATCTGCCTTTCATTTTCCTCCTGCCTTTCTGAAATTCCAGAGGAAGGCGTTATTGTTAAACAGCAGCAAGTGTTATTCTCACAGCAGTGCCCATTACTAACAATTCAGTGTGGTGTCATGGAAGCCTGTGGGCTCTTAGCTGAATTTATTTGAAAAATAAAGTTTGTTTTTTTTCTCAGAGATCTTTACTTAAGTCAGCATGGAACTCTTGTAAAGACAACTACCAAGAAGTCACAACTACCCAAGGATCAGCCTTTTTATTTTTTTTTAATTCATTACTCACCATGACAACATAATAAATGAGCCCTCAGAGACTAAGAAGTGCATAACTATTTAGGATTTTACATTTTATCTTACATTGTATGCTTCCAGTCATAACTTTCAACTATTTTTAAAAGAATTCTCTTAAATAGCATCTAGTAAAATGGTTCATTTCTCAACCACAACCTCCTAGATAATAGTGCTTTAAAGTTAGAGGGGGAAAAAAACCCAAGCCTTATTTGGTGAGTCATCCATAATTCTGCAATTTCTATTTTTTTAAAAATGGAAGCAACATCTGTTTTCTCCATTTTTGTTTGGAGTTCTGTTCGATGTCTCTGTATCCTTTCATATATGACTAATAGGAAAGATACAAGACTAATAAGAAACATAACTGCAACTTCATTGAGGGTTGGTTTTACTTAACAGCTGGTCTTTAAACCATCCAACATAAAAGTACACATTTTTTTAAAAAATGACCCCAAAACTGCTTCATAAAATAAAATATTTCATTTTTCAAAACCTTAGGATTGTTCAAGAGATTATAGCACTAAAGGGTCCCTAGAGTTATGGGCTGTGTTGCTTTGTTTTGTTTTAACAAAGAAAGCAAGACAGAGAAAACAGGGGAAAAAATAGAAAAGCTAAATTTTCATCCTTAAATATGGGAGAAACTAAAGATTTTACAATGCAAAACAAATCCCTTCAAAAGCTGTTATGTAAAAAGCAGGCTTCTGACACAACAATTTTTTCTTCCAAATTTTCAGGACAAAGATAAAATGATAATGAACAACTCCAGTGCTGTCTTCCTACAATGATGTGCAGTCACTCAAATCAGCAAGAATCTCCATCTTTCCATCTATGTACAAAATAAGGTGGCAATATTGGACTTTCTCTGAAGCTCAGCAGCTGGGTCTTTCTGATGAAGTAAATAGCATCGTGAGGCATCATGAAGACTATCACTCGATTTCTTAGGCAAACCCTCAAAATAACCTTATCAGGTTATATAGGACATATGTAGATACTACTTCTTTATTAATTAAATTATTCAATATTATTTAATTAAATATTATTAGCTCATTTAAAAACAATCATCTTTGTTCTCTCTCTTCTTTAACAGGATTATTAAAAAGTAAGTATCTTTGGTCACACACTAGAAAAATAAGAATTCAAAAAAGTTTTGGTTAGGATAAGTCAAGAAGAAAGTCAGATTGTCTGAATCAGAAAATCACTGATAATCACTTGTCATTGATAAATCACTTGTAATTATGTGATCGGTCTACAAGGTCTGTCTAGTTTTCTCTATAACTATCATAATGAACTTTTCAGCACTTTTGGAAAATTGCTTGAAAGAAGAAATTATTTTTCCTTCCCATGAAAAGAAACCAATAGTGACTGGCATAATAGAAGAACATTAACCATTAGATTATAAAATTTTTAAAGGATGAAAAAGTACATTTTAACACATATAAATTCAAAACAACCACACACACACACACATACCCCAAAAAGAAAAATCTGTGTTCTAAATTTCTCCCCTGATAAAATATAAGAGTTGCCCACAAAACTAATTGTCACTTCTCCTCCAGGATTATGCTTGCCTTTTGCTGCCTTACTTTGAAGGGAGACCCCTTAACTTCTCATCAATAACTCCACCAGTGGGCAGTTGGAGGGAGATACAAATATGGCAATCAGTCCTTGGATAATTAAAAATTGATAGTAGTTTATAATTGTAATGTGTCATGTCTTTTCCAAGGAGTCTAAATGGACCTACATTACCCTCCACACATCAGGAATGACATGCACAATTTAGCAGTTGTACTCATTTTTCATTTCTCCCAGACTAGTGTGTACCGTTCCACAGCACTGAGATTGTTCCCAATAGCCGGTGTGCCTCACACAGCTCCACGTGAAGGTGAGAGCTTAATAAATACTATTTGGTGATGAATGTGCTCAATTTGTGAACATTCAAAATGCTGCATTTTTTGAGGGCCCTAAAAATAGCCAAGTAGTTACGTCCTTTATGTCCAGATTAACTCCAAGTCCAACTAATTCATTTTGAAGGTACGATCAATGCTTCATGACAGCTTCACTTTGAACAGGGGTTTTCACACCTGCCAGCACCGGAGAGCAAATCTCAACTAAAATCAAATACAAAGTCATTGGGGAAGGTAGATAATGCAGCTGGTTTTGTGTTGTTTGTTTTCAACATCAAGACTCTCGTGCCATTCTTTATTCTAACGAGAAAATTATAACTTATTACAAAATCAGAATTCTACAACCTTTATCCAAGAACATTCCCACTCATCCTCTACTCCCCATACTATAAAAATATCAGGAACTCCCTGAATGTGAAGACTCACTGTGCATCACTTGGATGACCAGCTACTATTCCAGCTGCATCCTCATTATTTTCATCTCATCCATTCACTATTAAGCATTATGCAAAAAAAGGGGGGGCCAAAATGCCAGCCAAGAAGTCTAACATGAACAAGTTTAGAGAGCAGGGGATAGAGAATGTGTCTTGGTTATAGAACAAAAGAACTCATTTTATCACTTGGCTTTACCGCTTGAGAAAATGGCTCCTGGTGTGCTGAACTCCATGATAAATGTGCCCCCTCTAGTCCTTTATTGCCTCTGTAAATCACAGGACTGACAGCAGTTAATAAGAAAAGCTTTTGAGTGGTTTTGAAGTTTTGCTTTGTACAAATAAAGTCTCATATTAAAGAATTTGCCAGTCCTCAAGGTGTGGAAAAATCAGCACAAGTAAGGCTGCCATACTTTAAACTGCTTGTCTCCTTTCTGAATTCTAAAAAAAAAAAAAAAATACGAACACACAAAAAATAAAACAAAACAAAACCCATAACCCTGGTTTCAGATGCAAATGTTTTTTTTAAAATATCCATTTAGATGATTTAGTATAGGTTTTTTATTTAATATTTAGGTTTTTTATAACCTAAATATTCAGAAAAACAATACTAAATACAAGAATAGTTATGAGGTAGAAAGAAGGGGGTTACTATAGATTTATTGTTGGGCTTCTGTCCAAAATGGTATGCTCTACCTCTTTTAGCCAAAGCAAATTTTGGTGCAGTGTCTAGAAATAAGAATTCCAAATTCCACTTGGATAGTGTAAGAGGGGAAAAAGTCAATTAATCAACTGCCAGCTAATGCATGAAGATAACTGAAATTCTTAAATCAGATATAAAATTTTAGGGCACATATTATAAATAATATTTCCCATGATATATCCTGTGTAAAAAAGAATTTTAAAGTGACGATCGCATGGCATTCTTCTCTCTGATGAGCTCAAAGAATGATAGAGAAATTATACTATGAATCATCACAGCATGTTTCTTATTGAAAAAGGCAGATACTATTATCACCTTTTCCAAAAAGGAAACTGAGGCATAAGAAAGAAGAAATGCCTCTCCCAGATTATTTAATGAATCAGTAGTAGAGTAAGACATGGAACTTTTAGTCCGGTGTTTTTCCCAGAAGATTATAAATTCTTTCAAAGCTCAGCACAAGCATCCCTGTTGACATGGAATTTTTCCTGATCTCCCCAGGAACTAGTGTCTCCCCCTCAGAAGTGACTTAGTGTCTGTGTCCGTGTTTTTCCCATACTAGAACATAAGCTTCTTGAGGGTAGGGGCTGTTTTACTTTCACTTTTGTATATTTAGTGACTAGAAGAGTTTCAGGCAGAGAACAGACTTTTATGACTTTTTATGACTTCTGTTGACTGACTGATTGACTAATAGATCGATTTCATGAACTACAAAACAATTATTTTGAATTTATGTTTCCTTAATGAAATTGCCTCGGCTTAACAAAGAAGCCCTTCTAATCTGGATGGTACAACTCAGTATGTTTCAACAAAATTACCAAAGGGGATACTTGCTAATTAAATGAAAAAGAGCAAACTGGATAGTTTATAGCAATAAAGGGAAAACTCCAATTGGCACAAAGCTATCGGATTTCGTAAAAATGAGATTTTCTTACAATTCACCTGGAGAAAGCAGGTTATAGTTTGGTACATACAGTGCAACAAAGATCAAGGTGCAAGACAATAGCTCATTTAAAACGTATTCTTTTACGCAGTTCTGATTATTAAACACACATTTCACTGCAGTATACATTGAGTACACAGTTTTTAGCATTAAGGTTCCTTTGAATGGCATTTCAGTGAAACAAATTGGAGCTAATGTTCGGATGATTTTGTCTTCTTTTCTGCAGCTTATTTCCTTCTAGACTAATTCTGGCCAATGCTTTCTAAAGCAGATTTTGTGAATTTACTCTTTCGAGTGAACAAGAATCCATATTCATTCAGACCTCACTGAGTGACAAAAAGAAACAGATTTCCTCCACTAACAGGTAGTACTGGGATTGCATAACTATCTTCTAGGCAGTTTTTGACACAGTTGTTGAAGGCCTCTTTGTGAAGCGAAGACACTACCCCATGGCTCCCTACCAGATGGTAGTACCACAGTGCTCAGAATTCCACAGACAACATGAAGCTTAAAATGAAATTTTTTCCCCTAAAAATAAAATTCCTGCTTCTAACTGAATTGACTGACTAAATCGCTTCATTTTTCTCCTTTGTTTTTCTAGCAGAAACTTAGGCAAATAAAAGAGTGATGGGATGCTAGTCAATGAGAACCTATGCCTTATGAGGATGCCCACCATGCTGTTTTTTGATGAAATCTCAGAATATGTCTGGGTATTCTATGATTGCTTCCTGCCTGGAGCACTGGCCACTTAATAAATGTTTATTGACCAATCGACTGATAAACTGTATGGAAAAGAGGAGCTGTTTGATTTGCTGCTGAGTCAGAAATGAATGAGCATGCAAAAAGTTATTAACCTCCCAAACCAAGCTCCCTTTTTCCATGCTGTGAGCTCTCCTCTGGATGAGGAGACAGGCTTATAACACTCCCCACCTGGGCTAATGTGTGATCTATGTACACATGACCTAGCTGGGTCGTATCCATTCTTGCTTGCTCTTAGATGAAGGAATATTAGAAACAGAATGGATGAGGCTGCAACTGTGTGAGCTTCAAAATGTAGGAAGAGTTATCAAGGATCCATGAGCTAGAGACCATGCCAAAGTTTTCCAGTGATCAGACCTGAGGAGGTGCCAGCAACAACCCATGAGATTAACTTGCTTGACTTAGGAGACAAGGAAGTCACTCAGCAGTCAAGACACCATTTTCTGCAAACATGGGAACCCCTTCATCCATCAGTTTTGTTGCATTCAGAAGGGAACTTATGGGGCAAATGCTTTATAGCAACCACTCTAAAGTTTGAGCTTACTCTCCCCAGGAATGAAGGGGGTGGGTGGAGAAAGAATGTGTTGGTATTATTCTGTTCTGTCTATATCTTCTCAGTAAGTATCCCCTTGGAAAAAGGAAAGACAACTCAGGGGTGTTTCATGGGGGTTCCCCCAGGCATTAAGAGAAGCTCTGAAGAATAAGATGCATCTAGTCTTCTGTGAACATGATCTGTCTGTGAGAGTGGGAGTTGGGATAAGGACCCTCAGCAACGACAGAAGATATAATACTATAGCATGAGGCAAGAAGGACAAGGACTTGGAGCTCATAGGAAGATTAGGTTGAATCAAATATTGGTTAGGCCTTCTCCAGGTAAATACATTCAAGGGTTTGCCCCTATAAATTTTCATCAAATTTCAGCATTAAGAGCCAAGTAGGTACTTCAGCATTAAAGGCCAAGTAGTTAGCACAATGGATGAAATGTTGGACTTGGAGTCAGAAGGACTTGAGCTCCAATTCTACCTTAGCTGCTTACTTAGCTGTGTGACCTAGACCATGTTACAACCATCTGCTTCCTTATTGACAAGTTGGAGGGAATAAAAGCCCTTTCAGGGTGGTTAAGACGATCAAATGAGATAATATATGTAAAGTGCTTTGCAAATCTTCAAACACTATGTAAATGCTAGTTATTATTATTTTTATTAAATAGACTCCGAGGTCTCTGGAAGTTTAAATAGGCTTCCTAGGATTTGGAGCAATGATACAAGTGGTACTGTTATTACAGTCCTTAGGCTGAAAGGGGTCATGAAAGTCACCTCTTCTGTTTCCTTTCCAAAACTAAACTAACACAGTTTTAGAAAGAAAACTTCCTACTTTTTCCAGATTCAATTATTGATTAATCAAGCATTTGTTGAGCACTCTAGTATATATGAAGTAATGCACTAAGTTCCATAGGAATACAATGATATATCTGACAGCTTCTGCCCTAGGTGTAGTAGAGGGTATGACAGGTACATGAATACTTACAATACAAGGCATTATGGGATAAGTTTTCCCAAAGGGGTAGGATATGTTTTGGTGTAACCCTCCTCAGTAGCATGTTTCTATGTCCTTTCTGTTCCTCACATAAGATGCTCCAACTCCCATCTCCAAGTCATTCCTCTAGCCATCCCTCTCATATTCACCTTCTGGCTTCCCTGGTCTCTTTCAAGGCTGTTAAATAGGTCCACAAACATTAGCACCTTCTATGTGGCATGTACTGCACTGAGTACTGGGGATACAAAGAGGGTCAAAAAACAGTCTCTGATTTAAAGGAGCTCACAGTACAGTGAGGGCGACAACATGAGAACAACTGAGTACAAATGACATATATATATATATATATACACACATATATATGTATATATAAATATACAGGAAAAATTGGAGACAATTAACAGTGGGGAAGCACTAGTATTAAGGGGGACCAAGAAAAGCTAAACTAAAATCTCATCTTCTACAAGAAACCTTTCCTGGTCCCCCTCTAGTGCCTTCTCTCTGAAATTACCTCCCAATGACCCTGTATACATTGGAATATGGGCTTCGTAATGACTATAGATATGGTGGAGCTTCCCATCTTTGCAGGGGAGCCAGACAACAGAGTAGCACAACAACTCAGGACTGCTGAGGCTCAGGGCTGCTTAACATACCAGTGATCCTTTGTGAGTGAGCTCTAGCTGAATTTAGAGATGCCTGTAGCAGGCAGAAACCACAGAACCAGCTTTGACCAGCTCAAGGGCAGCCTTGAGCAGCAGCGGCAGACTTGAGACTTTGCTCAGGACTCTCTAAACATTCTGGCTTATTTTGTCTAGACATCCTCTCCCCTTATCCCACTCCCTGCTCAAAAGTCTCTAGAAACTGTTAATAATCACCCCTTTCCACATCCCCTTTAAGTAGCTGAGAATTCTCTGTCTCTCTGTCTTTCTGTCTCTCTGTCTGTCTCTCTATCTCTGTCTCTCTGTCTGTCTGTATCTCTCTGTGTCTCTCTATCTCTGTCTCTCTGTCTGTTTGTCTCTCTCTCTCTCCCTCCTTTACAAGTCTCTTTTTACAGTCTTCTCAGACAACAAACACTTTGTAACCTGTGATCACTCTTTCATTTAGGTTCCTTTTTGGGGCCTTGGGTCTTCCTTTAACAATATCTCATGAACTCTTGGGTCCAAGGACCATGTTTTTGCCTTTCTGATTTCTCTAACATATAGTACAATGCCTAGCATCTAGGAAGCAATTAATAAAATGTGTGTTAATTTAGTTTGTTGACAAACAATACTAAGGAAGTCATTACAAAAATCTAAACTAAAATTTTTCTATGCAAGAGAGTTTTAATTTCTCTAACGTTTTTAAGGCACATGAAGACCAACTGCCTCAGAATATGACAAAATTAAATGGCAAACTCCATTCTATGTCTGTGAAGTAACTAATTTTCAAAACTTCCTAATACCCTGTACAAATATTTCCTTCAGTGTGAGTTCAGTTCAGTTTTATGGAGCTATGCAAGCTAATCTACCTTGAATAATCTAACTGCCAAATATATGCAGATGATGTCAAAGGAAACAAGCAGCAAGTGTCTGCGTTCTACGATTCCTGAAAGGAAGGAGGAAAGTGTTCTTGTCTTAAAGAGCTATGTAAATGCTAGTGATGATGGTGATAGTGATGATGGTGATAATGGTGATGGTGATGGTGGTGATGATGGTGGTGGTGATGATGATGGTGATGGTGGTGATGATGATGGTGATGGTGGTGATGATGGTGATGATGGTAATGGTGATGGTGATGATGGTGATGATGATGGTGATGATGGTAATGGTGATGGTGATGATGGTGATGATGATGGTGATAGTGATGGTGGTGATGATGATGGTGGTGGTGATGATGGTGGTGGTGATGATGGTGATGGTGATGATGATGGTGATGGTGGTGATGATGATGGTGATGGTGGTGATGATGGTGATGATGATGGTGATGATGGTAATGGTGATGGTGATGATGGTGATGATGATGGTGATGATGATGGTGATGATGATGGTGGTGGTGGTGATGATGGTGATGGTGATGATGATGGTGATGGTGATGATGATGGTGATGGTGGTGATGATGATGGTGGTGGTGGTGATGATGACAGTGATGGTGGTGATGATGATGATGGTGATGGTGGTGATGATGATGGTGGTGGTGGTGATGATGATGGTGATGGTGGTGATGATGACAGTGATGGTGGTGATGATGATGATGGTGATGGTGGTGATGATGGTGGTGGTGATGATGATGATGATGGAATCTGAGTGCATAAATAATCCCACAAAAAAAGGAATAAATCCTGCTTCTGTTTAGGAATTCACTCATTTCTAACACTGTTCTCCCACCACACTGTATCTCCTATGCGCACACACACACACACACACACACCAAAAAAGTCTTCCTTATATAAAAGAACTTTAAAATAAAACAAATGAAACATTAATAGGACTAAATAGGTGTGACACACTAAGTTTAAGGGAAAGGAATGGAAATGGAAATTCTTTAAGTTGACTTCAGTATAGATTCACTCCCCCCACCCAGAAATTTGGTGTTGCTGAGTCCTTCCAGTCATGTCTGACTCTTCGTGACCCCATTTGAGGTTTTCTTGGTAAAGACGCTGTGATGGTTTGCCATTTCCTTCTCCAGCTCATTTTACAAATGAGGAAATGGAGACAAACAGGGTTAAGTGACTTGCCTAGGGTCACACAGTTAGGAAGTATCTGAGGTCAAACTTGAACTCAGGTACTCCTGACTCCAGGGTCAAGCTCCATCCGCTGTACCATCTAGCTGCTTCACCCAGAAACAGAAATGAATAAAAAAGGGAAAAATGATTATATCAGTACTGTAAATGAAAATAATCAAGACCAGCAATTAAGGTTTATGTAATGCCTCTAAATATGAAGAGTGACACTTGTTGCTTTTATGATATCAGGTCTACCCTCTTTTAGAGACTATTTCCATCTAGTTCTCCAAAGTCCTATCTATACGATTGTGAGGTAAACTTATGAAATCATAAGATCGTATCATTTAGAGATCATAGGGAGTTTACAAGTCATCTAATTTCAATCCCTTCATTTTCTGGATGAAGAAATTGAGGTCCAGAGAGGTTCCATGATTTTCCCCATCACCCAGTAGGGACACTGAGAATTCAAAACAAAGGTCTGCAAAGCAGAGAGGGAGTAGAAATTTGGGGCAATGAATCTAGATGGTGTCATTACTTCTTGAATGCCTGTCTATACCAGGAATGGGGAACCTGTGGCCTGTCTCAAGGTGTGACCTCCAGGCAGCAGGTTACCCACCTTTGGTATACAATCTGAATTCACTAGTGGCTATGGATTCCCTTTTGCACTTTGTCCTCTATTTCTCTAACCCCAAAATGGAGAAGGCAAAAGTTACATATCTTGAGATATGGAAGTCAAAGAGGGGCATCACACCTTAGGCAGGTATACATTTGGTAAAGTAATAGGAGATACTGGTAGGGCTTAAGTGGAGAAGAATCCCATAGTCCCTAACCATGCCTAAATGCCTCAAAAATAAATCAAAGTTAAGCAAAAAAAAGAGCAGAACGTGAAACAAAAAAGACCTCTTTTTCATATTTCTTTCCAATGAAGCTTAAAATGCTCTTGTACAACTAGTTTGCTTACTACTTGTCCTTACTTGCAATTACCACGTTATTGTTACACATTCATTCATTCATTTTTATTTATGAGTTCATTCACTTCTAAGCAGGCACTCTAAGCTCCTACCCTGAGACCTGGGCTTCTGACTAGTATGTATCACAACTGTCCTCTACTTAGCCATCTTGAGGCCACACATTTGTGTAAGTACCCTTCTATCTCAAACTCCCTCCTCCCCTACACTTTCTAACAATGGCTCTGAAAACTGTAACCAAATCAATCCTATCCAACCACTCCTTCCAAGGCACCGTTGCCCAAGCTGTATCATCTTCCCCTGTTAGAATGCAAACTCCTTCCACCTTCCTTACTCGTATTTTTATCCCCAGAGATTAGCTCACTGTCTAGCACACAGACTTAACAAATACTTTTTCTTTCTTTCATTCCTTCGGTCATTCATTCATTCAACAAGCGTTCATTGGGTCCCTATCCTTCCCCAGGCACTGGCCATATAAAGACTAAAATAAAGCAATATCTTCCAGCTGTTTACATTCTTCTGGATCAGCGATGTTACATTTTTATTTGGTGTTCACTTACAAACAGATTTCACAAAGGCATTTTCAATTTCTCCAATCTGTTTAAATTGATGCCTATCAGCAATTTTAGCAGGTTTTTTTTCTCTACCAGTCAATTGTTGAAATCTTAAGTGTAAAGGAAAGAACCTGGCTTTCCCTAAAATCATTTAATAAATCTAAGCAGAAGTAGAAATTTTCTTATGAAATTAATATTTATTATAAGAAAAAGAATGGTTCTATTAATGATCAAAACACTTGACTTTATAGACCTAGTCTATTTAATGGGGAAAATTCCAGTCTCTCTGTTTGGTCAGCTGTCAGATCTTCCTTTTACTGAAGAATCATTCTAAACTTCTAATCACAGTTCAACAACTATCTGCCCAATCATACACAGATATTGATATTTGCCACTCTATAGTTAAATTGCATCAAATGTCAATCAATGCAATCAACTCATTAGCTGCCTGTTATTGAGCTGCAGTACTCACTATACACTTTTGCAATTCTTTGATTAAGCAATGACTATATTCCCTGTCTACATCTTCTGACTGATTAGCTCAATGATACAGCTAATCTTCTGAAACCAAATGCGTAAAAGAATCATAGGAATTTTAGGGCTATTAGTGACTTTGGAAATTATCTCCATACAAATCCTTCATTTTACAGCAAAGGAAACCATGGTCCAGAAAGATTAAGTAACTTGCCCAAGGTTGAAAGTAGACCAAAAATAAAAAAGCCCAGTGATTACTCCCTATTCCTCTTATTCAGAATAACAATATCCAGCAAACAATAAAGTAATTTAAGTGAAATTTTAAATTTCCTGAGAGAAATTTTAGACAAAAGCCAGAATAAGACATTCAAATATCTTCTCATTGTCCCCATGTCATAACTTGTTTTCATTCTACCATCTTCCTAGCTATCTGAGATTTTAAATTTCTCCAAATGATGTCACAACCAAGAAAAGATTGTGCGACTGTCACATACAGAATCTAAAAGCCAGAGGTCAAAGCCACTCACTGGTGTGCTGGCCCACTGCTCCAAATGTTATATCTTTTCTGTCCCTCAGTTATTGCCTGACATGATTTAACAACTGTAATTCCTTATTTAACGATGTCAAAGGTTTTTAGGAAATTGACTGTATTTCACCGACGATATATTTCTTCTTGATTACAGAGTGGTTAAAATGATTTTAAACCAAGACAGCAAAATAAAGCAGTAATAAAATCAATAAAAGGTGCTTAAAACATTCCTTCTATTAGGTAATGGCATTTAAAATATCCGTAGCTTGTAATGGCACTTAGGATATGCCCAAAAATCAATGAGCTAAATTACTTATTGAACTAGTTAATTTGAACATTGAGTTTTTTATGTATATTGATAAAATAGGCTACTGAATACTACTAGAAAGTAGCAATATCATTTTCATGGTCAAATGTCTCCCTCTGCTGGGAAAAATAAATAATTAATTCTCTCAGGTAAGGAACAAAAAGATATAAAAATGAGAAGCTGTAACCTCCAAAAACTCCACAAGAGGTCCCCGAATGTCTGTAGGCTTCCTAAATTCATGCAGCTTGGTAGACAATCTTTAAGGGTTAATTTGAGTAAGAAAGATGCCATACAAAAACACTATTTTATCTATTCACCTAAAGTATGAATCATATTCAAGTCCATGTAGATAATTGACAAAAAGGAAAATGAGTTTGTGGTCAAAAATCACTATATAAAGACCATAAGATGTTTCAGGCATTACTAGAATTCAATTTCTAATAATCTTGGATCTGTTCTCTTATGTCAAGGGGCATGGTTTTTGTTTGGGTTTGAAGGTTTTGGGTTTTTTTATGGTTTGATTTTTTTTTAAGACGAAATCTATTTTCAAGGAAATGTCTACATTTTTGTAGCATACTGATTTTAAGGTAAAGTTTGGATCAAGCTACCTTTTAAAAAATTCTTTGAGAACTCTAAGGTTTGAATTTATTACTTCACAGCACAAGACAGCCTTGGAGTGTAAATGATATGTAGGTAGTGAGTTTTTAATAGTATTATTACCATGACTTTTTAAAGATATCGGTGCTTGAAAAAGTTCATTTGCCTTTGCAAAGTATCTTCAGCCTTCATTTTCCCTCTTATCACTGAATCAATCTCTGTTGCTGCTTTCTCTGTGCCAGATGAACCCCAAGCTGATTGTGGAGTTCTGAAGAGTTTAGCTGGGAACTTTTAGTTATAATGACAAAGGCAGCTTCAGAAATTATTTATATAACCGGCTTAAGAAAAGCGGATGTTGAGAAGTCATCTGTTTTTAACAGTCAGCAACTTTAAAAATTGTACCTAAAATCTTGTGGTACACATTTTAACTGTGCCTATGTGTGAATTATTTTCATTGCAATGTTTTCATCAATAGTGGTTCACTTATCTCTGCACTCATAGAAAGTTCTCTGCATTTCAATTTTATTCAGTTTTTTATTTTTAGACTATATAGACTACTCCAGAGAAGAAGGTCATAAAAAAAAAAACCCACTGTGATTTGAGTTGGCTTTTGTGTTTCTTCACAGATAAAAACACTATAGCCTGAAGAATAAAGCAATGATATCTATATAAGATTACCAGTAGAATCTTAATTACCAGGAAAATCTTTGCCAAAGACCAGAAAAATAAACAAAATATCTTCCTTCATTCAATGAAGTTTCATTCAATGAAACACAAAAAGTGATTTTGAGAAGACTCATAAACAAATGTTTATATTTGAGTTTTGTTTGGCTAATAGGAAACTGGATTTTACCATTAGAAACTGCACAGAATTTTCAAATTGGAAAGGACCTTGGTGGCCATCTATTTCAACCCATGTACACTGTATAGTCTACACTATACATACCTGGAAGTCTTCCAAGGAAAAAGAATGTAATAACCATGAACCAAAATTAACCCTTCCTACTTCTCCAATTCAATCCAATCAATATTTTAAATGCCTACATTTTGCAATAACAGTATACTAAGTGTTGGGGATATAAAAATGAAAAATGGTACAGTTCAAATTCCTGACTTCAAAGAGCTTACAGTCCACTGGGGGTAGAGGAGAGGGTATGACATAAAGACAGAAGAATGTGATAGGAACAAAAGGAAAGTCCAAAGGGCTCTATGAAGATTTTAGGAGAGAGAGAACTAGGAGGACTTCATTGAGGAGCTAAAGCTTGACAGATAAGAATATCAAAAGGCAGAGATGATGGAATGCATTCCAGACATAAGGGACAGCCTGTGTAATAAACAGACACAGCAAAAGCTAACTTGAAACGAGGGAACTGTTCAATCAGTTCAATCACTATTGTTGAAATGTAGAATTTGTGTAGTAATAAAGCTGGAAAGGTAAGTAAAAGCCAGGTTGTGGAGGTCTGTACATGACAGACTTCACTTTACCCTATAGGGGTCAGCAGCAGCCCAAGAAAGTGAGAGAGAAGAAGGGGTTCCAGCTATGGACAGAAGTAGACAAGGATCAATCTTAGGAGACCCCAAAGAAAGGGATCAGAATTATCTTACATTTTCTCACTCCTGATGCTCCCTCCCTGGAATATTCCTTAAATAAAGTATGTGTCGTTCATTTCTAAGGTCTCTCCAAAAAGAACTGAAAAGTTCCCTCTAGAAGAGTTATTGTGCACAGTACAATATCAGATATAGGACAGCTATTTTCTCTAACACAAAGTGATTCAAATGTTAAAAACTCAAAAATACACAAATACATAAAACATAAAGTGGTACCCTTTAAATACTATTGAATATTCTTCTTGGATACTGATAATTAAAACATGAAACACTCCATGAGAATGCTGAATAGGTATACCTTCACCTCAGCTCTATACTGTCCAAACAATTCACTCAAGGACCTCTATCTTCCAGTCAGCCAGTCATGCTGGCTAACCCTCCCGTTGGTGATCATCTTCTCCTCTAAGAAGTGTATAATTGCCGGGAACACATGCCTTGGGCAACCAGCACTAGATTCAATGACTCTAGACCTCTTAAAACTCACATAAGTAGCCATCGAATTTTGAAACATCTGTCTCAGAATTGCTATTTCCTCACCTGTGCATAGGGAAAGAAACACAAAACAGAACTAGCAGCTAGAAATTTGAGATCCAGACCCAAGTTCACACAGACATCAGATATTCTTGCTGTCATGTGCATGTATCCACAACAACTGTTGGTGGAAGAAGTAGGGAGGTCCTCCTCCACTGGTAGTCCAAAGGAAAGTTGGTTGAGTTCCAAGCAACATATTCAACAAGAAGGAAAGAGAGGAAGAGACTTTAGCCTCTCCTCTTAAGCGCACTGAGTAAGTAGGTCCTCCTTACTTGGTTGCCCAATTCTCTTTGGCACAAGTGCCTCTCACTTACACCATCAGAGAAACACGGAAATGAGGATCTAACCAGGAGTCTCTGGTGGCTCATTGTCTTTAAAAAAGAGTCAGAGCATGCATTCATGTCACTAAATGTGGCCCAAACACATGCTCAATCCTATCTCGTCTGTTACTTTGGCATGGGAAGCTCCTTGCATTCACTTCTTGTTCTCAGCTACGTTAAAATGCTTCATTGGTATAAAATCTTAAAGAAAAGAAATGATGTCTCTGGCCCTTAAAAAATAAAAAGATGAAAAGCTGTGCTCTTTAATCTATTCCAAAATCTCATATTTATTCCAAAACAACTTGTTCCAAAGTAAAGGAGTCAAACCAAGCCATTTTTAGAATACAGTGCTGCGATTAAGTATAAAATATTTTTGGCATAGACAAGAGCAAAAAAAAAATCATTTAATCCACCTGAAAAGATTACAATGATGTTAAGCTAGTTTTAAGCAAGTCCTTTCATTACAATTGAAACTGTCTAATAGAAAAAAGGAATAAATGGAGGGAAGAGAGCAGTAAAATGAGATCCTGACCAAGACTAGCTGGAGAGGAAGCAGCTGCAAGGCCTGAATGCTTGTCTCCAGGGTTTCTTTGATATTTAACTGTCCTATGTGTTCATGTGCCAAATGTACATGTTTTATTTTAATCATAGTAATCCCTAACTCTGATTCTACAAGAAAATTAACTATTCAGATGGGAGGCTCCCTGCAGTTTATGCACCAAGATCTGTCTAAGCTGTCTAAGCTTCATCTGTCCAAGACAGCTTCAACTGAATGCCACCATATCCCGGGCTTTAAGGCTTCCAATGCAGAATGGAAAAATAATTTGTAATCCTCTTGTAATGTGCCAGGTTTCCTACATGGATTACTGTTTCTGTGACAGGAGGAAGAAATTGCAACAGTATTGTTGGGGTTTTTTGTACTTTTTTTCTTTTTTTTGCTTTCAAGTAAATGGACTATAATACAAACAAATACAAGAAGATAACGGGATGCTATCATTTATAGGAAAAATAAACAACAAAGGAAATAAACAAATCAAGTATTTCCATAACAATTAACCATTTGCGAAAGCCAACACATTTGAAAAATGGGAGAAAGAGTAAGAACAATTTTCATAGAGTTAATAATAACTGAAGTATATATTTTTAATTAAATAATTAGATGATAAATAATAAAATAAAGACATTCAAATAGATCAGCTAATACAGAGAAGTCTGGGAATAAAAAAAAGCCAAAATCATCGTAATAGGTCACAATTACATTTCCACTTAACAAACATTTATGAAGCACCTACTAAGTACTAAGTGTATATCTAGCCACAAAGAGACACAAAGGCAAAATGAAATAGTTCATGCCCTCAAGAAACTTACATTCTCCTTGGCGCTAGTACATTAATACTTTCACATTCTTTATCTCAATGAATTTTTGAGTGGAAGGGACTTTAGTGCTCATCTTGTCTAACTTTCTTTTACAAATGAAGTATCCATGTCCCACAGAAGTTAAGGCCTCCTTCGCCCCAACTATGGACCTCCCTCCCTGGTTTCCTTTAAGTCCCAATTAAAATCCTACCTCCTAAAGATAGGATTTTATTTATTTATCTTGTATATAGGCTACTGTTGTTCGGTCATCTCAGTCATGTCTGATTCTTTGTGACCCCATTTTGTAGTTTTCTTGGCTAAGATATTGGAGTGGTTTGCCATTTTCTTCTCCAGCTCATTTTATAGATAAGGAAACTGAGGCAAATAGGTATTGATCACACAGCCAATATGTGTTTGAGGTCAGATTTGAACTCAGGAAGATGAGTTAGATTGTAAACTCCCATTAGATTGTACACTCCTTGAAGGTAAGGATTTTCTTTCACCTTTTTCCCCCCAGATCTTGGCATAGTGCCTATTATATAGGAGGAGCTTAATAAATGTTCAGTGAATTTAATTAAATGATTTTCCCAAGTTCACATGACTATCTAATAGCAAGAATAGAATTAAACTTACTGTCAACACCCTGAAGATTCTTAGGACAAACCTGTAAAGTGGGGGGGGTAAGTCCTATCCTCATTCTATAGAGGAGCAAAATAAGGCATAAAGAAAGTAGGGTGACAGAGTAGAATAAGTATTGGTTATAGAGTCAGAGTGTGGATTCAAATTCTGCCTCTTACAATTACTGCCTATGTATCCTTAGACAAGTCACTTGAGTCTCTCGGCCTTAGACTCATCATCAGTAAAATGAGGAGGTTGACTAGCTGGTCTCTGAGACCCTCTCCAGATCTAGAGCTAGTCTCATGAAGTATCAGAACCATTTGAACTGCCACCCAAGATATCTTATGTAACATGAAAGTTTTCATGTAGCTAACTGGTGGTGTTTGAGCAGAATTTTGAAGGAAACAGATTATTCTAAGAGGAAGAAGTAAGGCAGGAAGTGAATTCCAGACATAGGGAACAGTCCATGCAAAGGCACAGAGAAGGGGGCCAGTATTGACAGTATTGAGGAAAGTTTGACTAGACTGTGGAGTATGGGAAGAGAAGTAAGGTATAAGATTAGAAAGGTAAATGGAAATCACATTGTGAAAAGATTTAGCTTTGAAAACCAAAGACAGGTCCTTCTATTTGATCCTAGAGGCAATGAGGAACCATTGGAATTTATTGAGCAAGTAAGTGACATCAGGTTTACACTTCAGGGAAATCACTTTGACAGCTATCAGAAGGAGGGACTAGAGAGGAGAAAAGCTTAAGTCAGATAGACCTATTGGGAGGGTATTGTAAATATCCTAGGCAAGAGGTAATGAGATCCTAAACTTGGTTCGTAAGTGAGAAGAGATAAGGAATAAATAAGATATGTTATATAGAAATGGCTGACTGAATGTGGGCTAAGAGTAAAGATGTCAAGAATAACACTAAGTTTATAAATCTGATTGATAGGAAGGATGGCAGTGCCCTCAACAGGAAGAGAGAAATTCAGAAGAGGGGTGGTTTTGAGGGGCAACATAAAAATGAATTCATTTTTGAACATATTGAGTTTGAGACATTTAAGGGACATACAGTTTGAAATTTCTAACAGGTTGGTGGAGATGCACAAACAGATGTCAGCAGAGAGACTAGAGTTGGGTATACAGATTTAGCAGTCATATGCATGGAGATAATGATTAAACCTGTGGGAGTTAATGGGATCACCGAGAAAGAGTGTACAGTGAGAAGTTAACAGAGCTTAGGAATGGATCCTTGGAGTATATAATTAGGAAGCCTGATATGCATGAAGATATAGCGAAAGAGACTAAGAATGAGTGGCAAGATAGGTCGGAAGAAAGCCAAGAGAGAACTATATCATAAAAATTCAGAGATGAGACAACATTCAGGAGGAGCCTGAACATTCAGGAGGGGTCAACAGTGTCAAATGCTGCAGAAAGATCAAGAATGATGAGTATTGAAAAGAGGTCACCAGATTTGCTAATTTCAGAGATCACTGGAATAAAGAGATCACATATGATAAAATATAACTATATTTTTGTGATACAAATAACTAGAAGCAAAATAAATGACTATCAATTAGAGATTAGATTTAAAAATATGGTATGTGAATGAAATGGATTATAACTGCTTTAAAAGAATATAGAAAAGTACAGAAAGATTTATATGAACTGATACAAAATAAACTAAGCAGAACAGGGAAGAAATATATATAATGACTACTACTATTTAAAGAACAACCACCCCAAAACAATATAACCAAAAGCTGTAGAATTATAAAAAATAAGCTCACCTTCCCTTACCCATTTTTCCCCACTCCTATCCAAAAATCAGGGATTATAAGTATGAAACATTGCATATGTTATTTTTCTTTAACTTGTCAGTTTTGTTGAATTTCTTATTCTTTTCCTCTTAAAAATTTTTTTGTTCTAAGAGATGATTTTTTGGGAGGGGAAGAAGAAAGGTATAGAAGGAAACCAAGGCAATGCAAAAAAAAAAGGAATAAAAATCTCTGTTTAAAGGGATCATAGGTTACTTTGGGGAGAGCAGATTCAGTTGAGCGATAAATCTGGAAGCCAGATTGCAAAAGGCTGAGAAGTGAGAGGAGAGAAAAGAAGAAAGAGATGTGAACAGAAACAAAGAGGTCAGGAAATGGAAGTAGGTGAAGCAGTAGGGAGAAGATAGACTGGCATAAGAGAGAGGGATGGGAAAGGTTAGTCCGGAATGAACCAATCTAACTAATATCAGAGGGAAAGCACAACCCCAAAGTCTGGTTAAGCAAATCTAAGGAATTAGCAGGGAAGGGAGAAGGGAATAAGGATTTATATAGTGCCTGCTAAGTGCCAGGCAGTGTGGTAAGCACTTTACAGATCATCACATCTGATTCTTACAACAACCATATCTTACCTTTCTTCCTATCTGGTCACTCATTTTCATTCTTTTTTGCTATATCATCATTCATCTCAACCATACAGTGTGTTTACTATCCTCATTTTACAGGTGAGAAAACTGAGACAGAACAAGGTTAAGTGACTAGTATGGGATCACACAGCTAGTAAGTGTCTGAGACTCGATTTAAACTTAGATTTTCCTAACTCCAGGCCCAGCACTCAATCCACTGTGCCACTACATAACTAATGGTGAAAGGAAGATTTGTAAAGAATTGAAATAAGTATACACCTATACTATAAAGCAAAAACAAAAATGTCCCAAGCCTTGATCCTGTGATAGTATAATTGCAATATTACAAACTTTAGAAAGAAGCTCTTTTTGTGGTGGCAAAGAATTGGAAATTGAGGGGATGCCCATCAGTTAGCAAATGGCTGAGCAAGTTGTGGTACATGAATGTAATGGAATACAATTGTGCTATAAGAAATGATGAGCAGGATGATTTCAGAAAAACCTGGAAAGACTTATATAAACTAAAGACTTATATAAACTAATGCTGAGTGAAGTGAGCAGAACCAGGAGAGCATTGTACACAGTAACAATAATATTGAGCAATGATCAACTACGATAGATTTAGCTCTTTTCAGCAATAAAATGATCCAAGATAATTTAAAAGACTCATAAGAGAGAATGCTATCCATATCCAGAGCAAGAATTATGGAATCTGAAAGGAGATCAAAGCATACTATTTTTGCTTTTAGGGTTTTTTCTTGCGTTTTTTTCCTTTTGTTCTGATCCTTCTTTCACGACATAACCAATGTGGAAACATGTTTAACATATTGCATGTTGTCTTGGGGAGGAAGTAGGAGGAGGAGGGAGGGAGAAAAATTTGGAACTCAAACTCTTTTTAAAATGTTGAAAACAATCTTTACATGTAATTGGAAAAAAATAAAATACTATTAAGTTGGGAGGAGAAAGAAAAAAGAGAAGGATTAATCTTAAGCAAAATAAGTTCTAACAAATGATGGTAGATTTTGAAGAGAAGCTTAAGAGAAAAGAAATAAAGGAGAAGAAACTTTTATTGGGCTCTGCATGAGGAAAAGAGGAAAGGGGCAGGGGAACAGAAACAGATTACACTAAACAGAGTGCACTGCTGCTGAGCTCATTCCCCTCTCAATACCTTCTTCCTCTTTATAAAGACGGGATAGGAAATAACAAGAAGAAAAAGCATAAAAGTATATACACAATTGACAGTTGTAATTGAATGTGAATGGGATGAACTCACTCATAAAATGAAAGAGGATAGCAGAATGAATTAGAAAGCAAAATGTAGCAATATGCTGTTTATAAAAAAATATTTCAAACTAAAAGATGCACACAGTTAAAATAAGAAATTGGAGTAAAATCTATTACGCTTCGGCTGAAGAGAAAAACTCTATTTGGCTTCAGCAAAAATAGAAATCATAATCCCAAAGCAATAGCAAAAACAGACTTAGTCAAAAGAGATACATAGGGAAACTGCATTTAGCTGAAAGGTACGACAGACAATGAATGAATGTCAATGTTAAATATATATCCACCAAATGTATAACATGGAAGTCAAATGAATTATAGGTAAAAATTAAAACTATAATAATGGGGGACCTCAAATTACCCCTTCTCAGAGATAAATCAAAACAAAAAAATAAGTGAAGGACCTGAATTTAACTTTAGTAAAATCAGATAAATCTCTGTAGATTATTAGAATGGAACAGAAATGGAATGGAATATTTCTCAGCTACAGTATCATCACCAAAACTGACCATATATTGGGACTTAAAAATATCACAAATTCAGAAAAGCAGAAATATCAAACACACTACAACAAACCACTTTGTAGATTACATTTGTAACCTACATTTTGTAGATTACAATGCAATAAAAATTATATTTAATAAACAGCTATTGATGAAATGATTAAAAATTAATCGAAGACAAAATAATAGATTACTAAAGAATGGTTAGGCCAAAGAACAAATCACAGAAACAATCTATCATTTTATTAAAGACAATAACAATGAGGCAACAGACCAAATTTTTGAAATAGAGTCAAAGTAGCCCTTAAGGGAAAATTTATATTTCTAAACACTTTCATCAGTAGAGGAGAGAAAGAGAGGATCCAGATATTGGTCATACAACTTAAAAAAGCAACTAGTAATTAAAAGCACCTAAGTAAAAGCCAAAATAGAAATCCTGAAAAATCAAAGAACTGAGTAACAAAATTCAAGGATAAAAACCTTTTAACTTAATAAATAAAACATTAGCTCATGATTTAAGAAGAAAATCAAATTACCATTATCAAAAATGAATAAGGTGAATTCACAGTCAATGAAGAGGAAATTAAAAAGTTATTAGGAAGTATTTCACCCAATTATATGTAATAAAACTGACAATCTAAATGAAAAACTACAAAAACAATACAATAAAATGCCCAGATTAACAGAACAAGACACAGAAATACAACATAGTCTTAGAAGAAAAGAAATTGAACATGCCATAAATAAACTCCCAAAAGAAAAAAAAAAGACAGGATGGATTTACAAGAAAATCATATCAAATATTTTAAGAATAACTTATTTATTAATATTTATTAACTGTTTATATTAATAGCTAATATTTATTAACTTTGAAAATATAGGAAACAAAGAAGTCCTACTAATATCCTTCTACAATACAAATTTGGTCCTGATATCTACACCGGGGAGATATAAAAAAGAAAAAGAAAACTACAGGCCAATATCTCTAATGAGTATCAGTGCAAAAATTTTCAATAAAATATTAGCAAAGAGACTATAATGGCCTATGACCAAAATTATACAGTATGATCAAATTAGATTTATACCATAAGGGCAAATCTGATTAAATACTAGAAAAACTATAAATGTAAATGACCATATTAATAACAAGAACAAAAAAAATTTGTAGTTATATGAATAGATGCAGAAAAAGGTTTTGATAAACTATGATACCCATGAATGTTAAAAACCTAGAAAACATAGGATCTTTCCTTAATATGATAAGCAGCAGCTTTCTAAAGCGAAAATCCAGTATTATCGATCTATAAACAGAATCAACAAAAGAATCTGTCTATAAACATTTATTAAGCACCTAGGCACTGTGCTAAAGATGAGTGATACAATAAGAGGCAAAGTATAGTACCTGCCCTCTAGAAGCTCAAAATCAAATAGGTCCAGTATCACCACCAGTACTATTAAATCCAGTGGTAGAAATGCTAGCTATAGCAATGAGAAGAAAATGAAATTGAGAGAAGCATCAGCAAAGAGGAAACAAAATGATTGCTTTTTGTAAATGATAGGATGGCATATTTAAAGAACAGTATAGAGTCAAATAAAAACTAAGTGAAACAACTTCAAAAAAGTTACAGGATATAAATAAATCCACATAAATCATCAACATTTCTGTATGTCACCAATAAAATCCAATCAAGTCCAATTCTTCATGATGCCATGGACCATAGCAGGCCAGACCCTTCTGTCCTACATTATTTCTCAAAGTCTCTCCAAATTCATGTCTGTTGTTTCCATGACACTATCTATCCATTTCATTCTCTCCCCTTTTCCTTTTACCATCAATCTTTCCTAATATCAGGGTCTTTTCCAATGAGTCCTGGACATAGTATATAAACTTCAGCTCCAGTATTTGATTTTCTGAGGAATAGCCTGAATTCATTTAAGTACTGACAGATTTGATCTCCTTACCGTCCAAAGGTCTCTCAAAAGTCTTCTCCAGCACAATCTGAAAGTATTTCTACAGCGCTCAGTTTTCCTTATAGTACAATTCTCACAGCCACACAAGGCTACTAGAAATACCATAGCTTTGATTATATGGACCTTTGTTGATAAGATGATATCTCCACTTTTCAGTATTCTATCCAGATTTGTCACAGCTTTCCTTCCAAGAAGCAATCTTCCTTTAATTTCAAGACTGCAATCGCTGTCTGCAGTGATCTTGAAGCCCAAGAATATAAAATCTGACATTGCTTCCATTTCTTCTCTGTTTGCTGGGAAGTGATGGGACCAGTTGCCATGATGTTGGTTTTGTTTTTTTTTTAAATGTTGAACTTCAAACCAGCTTTCTACTTTCTTCCTTTACCCTCGTAAAGAAGCTCCTTCTTCACTTTCTGCCATCAGAGTGGTATTGTCTGCATATCTGACATTGTTGCTACTTCTCTCAGCAACTTTGTTTCCTGGTTTTGATTCATCCATCCTGGCATTTCACTCGATTTACTCAGTATATGTTAAATAAGATGACAATATACATCCTTGTCGTACTCCTTTTCATCTTAAACCTATCAGTTTCATGTTTAGTTCTAACTGTTGTTTCTTGGCCTGCAAACAGATTTCTCGAGAGATTATCTGGTACTCCCATCTCTTTGAGGACTTGCTACATTTTGCTACATCACCTATGAAGTAAGGATTAAAAATTTAAAAGGAAACAGTAAGTAGCCACTGATTACAGCAATGGAAAAAGTATAAAATGATGATCTGAACATATTTTCTAATGTATATATTTACTTTTCATCATATAGTTAATTGAATATCCAGCATTTTTTTCAAAAGATATGGAAGGCTGTCAAGTCCAAAAACAGAAAGCCAGGGTTATTTGAAATCAAAACTTCAGGGCTCCCAATTACTCTTGTAACTATGAACATAATCCATCTTTGAAATCAATGAATTTCTTCATTGAAAGAGATTTTTGAAATGATGCCCTTCAACATCCTACTCTATACAGGAACCTGATATATGGACCTGCTTTTATCACCCAACCTCTAGTACAACTAAGTGGCAGAGTAGATATGGTGCTGGACCTGGAGTCAGGAAGACCTAAATTCAAATTCTGCCCCAGACCCTTAGCAGCTTTGTGATCTTGGGCAAATCACTTAACCTTGCAGTCACAATTTTTATGAGAATCAAATGAGATAAAATCTGGCAAGCACTATATAAATATTAGCTGTTATTATTGTTGTTTAAAAACAGAACAGTATTCAAACTCATTCAACCTAGAATTAAAGAAAATTGCTACATTAATAGTCAGTTTATTCCCACAAAAAGCTTTACATTCTTTCAGGAAAGATAAGGTGAGATGAGAAATATGATTTATAGGAAAGGTTAATCTGGAAACTGGAAATGAGAAGAAAGAGATGATTGAGGAAAACTATAAATGGATTCATCTTTCACTGGTCCCTCCCTTTTATTCCCCACACTGATTAAATGAAAAGTCCCACCAAGTTTCTTCCTTTGGTAGTAGGAAAAGATTTACTGTGTCAAGAGCTCTCATTGTGTGGCTCAAAGGGAGGCAGAATAGATATCCCTAGCCTCTTCTCCCTCCACCCTTCTCCAACAGAGACTTTTATTCCTAATGGGGGGGGGGGGGGGGGGTGCAGAAAATTAGGGTTAGAGAGAGGACTAACAGACTGAAAGTATAACGTCTGCTCCTTTAAATATTGTTCATCTAAGGGATGTGATCTAACATCCGATTATTCATTTGTGGGGAGAGGACCCCAAACTCTAAATCTAAGGCTTGACTCAACACTATCAATTCCACAATTAACATCCATAATGAATAGCAAAGAAACCCATTTACCCAAATCATAGCAAAGCAGAAATGAGAGAAGGTATACATAGATGAATGCAGATGAGACAACACAGAATGAAAGAATTCTCCCACTGGGAGTGAAATAACTCAAGCAGGAAAGAGGATTGTGATCCTCAGACAATACTTTTTGTGCTAGCAAAGAACTGGAAGAGAAATGGGTACCCTTCAATTTAGGAATCACTGAACAAATCATGACATATGGTTGCAATAGAATATCATTGCATCATAAGAAACTATGAAGAATTTAGATAAACATAGGAAGATTTGTATGAACTGATATTAAGTAAAATAAACAAGAACAGGGAAATAATGTGACACTGTGACTATAATCAAGTAAATTTTAAAAAATAAAAGGAAGTTGAATTCTAAGTAACTGTAATGAAAAAATCTTGGTTCCAGAGAACTAATAATGAAACATGTTTAGTCTCAGCAGAGAAGTGGGAGACTACGAGGACAGAAAGTTTCATTCACTATTAGATGTGATCAATGTATTACTGTCTTTGCTTCACTTTTTTTTCTATTACAAGGGAGGGTTCAGTGTTGGGGTGGAAGGAGGTTCTATCTGGAAATGATGTGTTGCAAAAACAAAAAGGCATCAATAAAATTTGTAGGTAAAAGGTTTAAGTATGGGACCTAGGAAAGAACACTTGGGCCCAGCAAAGGCAGTAGTATAGTAGTAGGAAAAACATTGAATTTGCAATCAGAAAACCAAACTTAGAATTTCAGCTCTACAACTTACTCCTAGTGTGACCTTGGGTAAGTCACAGGACTTCTCTCAGTCTCATACTTCCTCTCTGTAAAAGGAGAGGAACATTGAACTAGATGATCTCTAAGGTCTCTTTCAGTTCTAAATCTTATAATACTCCACACAGTGATCAAACATAATTCCAAAGGACTTATGGTGAAACATGAAATCCACCTTCAGATAGAACTGATGGACTAAATGTAGGCTGAAGTATATTTTCTTCATACATACCCTTTTTTTTGGCCATGGAAGGAATTTATTTTACATACACACACACACATACAGTTGTAATACTTTTTTTTTGCCTTCTGAATGGGTGGAACATGGGGAAGTAGCAGAGAATTAAGAATTGAAAATAAAATAAAATTGAATATTATAAATATTAAGCTTTCAAAAATAAATAGTATGATATTAGTCTCTAATACTACAAGGCATGAAGTCAACTGATGAAAGCAGCTTGCAGTGAATGAGTCATCTCCATCATACACTGCCTGCCTGTTTTCCCCTTAGAGTAGAAGGCAATTAAGTAATAAAAGAGTTCCAAAATTTTATTTTACAGACAGTAAGAAAAACAAATGAAAATTTTTCTATCTCTGCTTATCAAGAGACTAAAAAGAATATATACAAGTTGGATGTCCTGAATCTCCTTCCAAACCATGTCACTGTTGTCCAGTGAAAGAGGCCAGGGGATCATCGGGTCTCTGGCATTTCATCCAGGATGCTCCCATTTCCTCTTCTGTAGGCACTCCGGCTTCATACGTGTGATTTTAGGGCCTTTTCCTCTCATCTAGCTTCATGATCTCTTCAGTTTTTCATGTTTCTTCTTTTATTCATACTCACCATCTGAACTACTCTTACTGTATTTCTTCTTTTTCTTCTTCTTCTCCTCTTTCTGTTTTTCTTGGTGAAATTCCATCAGAGTTTTTGGTCTGCTCATTTGCTCATGTCCCACAGCAGCATCAAAAACACATTCATCAAAAAATTCATCTGTATTAGCAATTTCTTTCCCAGCTTCCCCAATATAGTAGGAAAATTTGACAAAAGGCTACCTACCAACCTTCTTTCCAATAGGAACCCCAGAGATGTGTATGATTGCTGATCTCGACATGTTGGATACTGAATAGCTATTGGATAGCTTGTTCTTGTCCTTTAATGATTGCTGAATGGCAAATATTCATAGCTTCTGTATGAGCTAACAGTAACAGAAGGAAATGTATCCAAGTGTTCTTGACCTCCATACTTCTCTAGGATGCTTTGAAATCTTTTTTGACTTTAAATGAATTATACAGCAACTCCAGTTTTTTGGATCTGCTTGGAGGTGTACTTCTGACCCTTCGTCATAAGCTTCCCAAGCAAACAACTATGTTTGTGTATTAGAACTGTGTCCTGCATGACTAGCTTCATCAAGGGTGTTTCCTACGTTGGCATAGCTCAGTTTTGGATGACAGCAGGAAGAATCAGCATTTAAATTTTGCAAGTATTTGGCAATGTCTTCGTAAGTCCTGAGATCCTGGACTATAATTTCTTCTAGAGTCAAAATTCTGTCCAGGAATATCAGTGCTATCTGAATACTTATCTTCATCCTCATTCTTCACTGGATGGTCTATTTCCACCTGAGAATTTGGTTCTTTTTCTCCTGACTGACATTTTGGGAGAATTCACTTGTTTCATTAACTGTCCTGAGGCCAATTCTTCCCTTAGCTTCTGCGATTTCAGTGTGCAGCAAGCCACACGCGTGCACACACGCACACACGCACACACATTTTAAATGTGTTCACATAATTAGAGTGAGGTGAGCTAGGTGGCAGAGTGGATAAAGCACCAGGCCTGAAGGCAGGAACATCTGAGTTCAAATTTGGCCTCAGACATTTATTTGCTGTGTGACCCTAGGCAAGTCATTTAACCCTTTCTACCTCAGTTTCTTCACTTGTAAAATGAGCTAGAGAAGAAAATGGCAAACCACTCCAGTATCTTTGCCAAGAAATCCCCAAATGGGGTCATGAAGAGTTGGACATGATTGAAAATTAACAACAAAATAATTATAATGACTAAACTTGTCCCCAAAGAAGTGATGGGATGATGTCATAGTTCTCTTTTTTATAGAGGTAGGATTAAGGGTGAAGATAAAAGCATATATTGTCAAATCTGGTTGATGTGTGGTTTGGTATGACTGAACTAATTTTTTTTCTTTTTTATCCTGTGTTATGAGGGGTAATTCACTAGAAAGGGGAGGAGGCAAGATATATTTTTAAAAGATCTACAAAGGATAACAATATAAAATTAAATAAGTGAATAAATTATATGTAGATCATTTCCATTTTTCTTCTGTTTGTTGTTCCCATTTCATTTTTATTCTTAAATGCCTTTGGGATGACTTTGCTTAGTTGGATCTCTTGCCAAACTTACTTTCAACTGGTTTCTTCTTGCACTGCTTCTCTTTGTTTTATGAGTTGATACTGACCAAAATTACCCATCATCCTTATTTAAAATATTTTGTAAATTAGTTTCTATTCAAAACTTGTATTGTCTTTGGCCACCACTTCCCTCTGTTTGTCAAGTAAGTCAAGTGTTCACTAAGGCACTTTTTGTGCTTTTTTGGAAGTTGATTCACAGCGTTAAATTTCTGTATAGATGATAACGTGTCAATGCCATTTCTACTGTCCATGACACATTTTTCATTATCTTGCTTAGAGATTTGGCTAGGTTAGAACTGTTTTGATTTTATGCCATATCTGGATTCAAGTCTTCCCTCTGACAAATATTGGTTATGTGATCTTGGGCAAGTCATAAGCCCTCAGGGCTCTAGACAACTTTCTAAGATCATATGCTGCAAAGAAGTCGCCAACCTGCATGAGTAAAAGTATTTTTCTCATCTGGAAGCTCCTTACACCAATGATATCACAATTCCAGTCCTTATCACCATTCCTATCCTTTTCTCAATATTATTCTTTTTTCTAACTTTTTGCTAATTATGACATTCTGATCTTTGCTCCAACAAGTCAGTGGTCTACACAGAGATATCTGATTTAAGATGATTCCCCCATCAACAAGTATTTTCCTATTAAAATATAATCAAGTTCACTTTTTGTGATGCCACCTGGTGCTCACCATGCCTACCATCTATTGATTCTCTTTCAAATAAAATGTTCAAGATATAATGATTTGAGGTTTCTGCATACTCTACATGCCTTTGTCCTCTCTTCATTTTTTATTCCTGACCCATATTTTATCATGTATTTATCCAATATCTACACCTATTTCCACCTTTGCACTGAAATGCTAGGTGGCACAGTAGAAAGACTATTGGGCCTAGTGTCAGAAAGATATGAGTTTAAATGTGGCTTCAAACACTAACATGTGACCATGCATAAAATCACTTAACTTTTGTTTGCCACAATTTCCTCAACTGCAAAGTGGTTATAATAATAGTATCTACCTCTTAGGACTGCTGTGTGGATAAAATGAGATATTTGTAAAGCACTTAGCACAGTGCCTGAGCACACAGTAGGTGCTATTAGCTATTATGATTATAATTTCCCTTCATTAATGAAATATTATATTGACTGCCACAGTGAACGTTCATTTAATTTGGAAGGTCTTATTGCATGCTTCATAGAACTGTTCTACCTCCTCATCCTATACAATTGATGTTGGCATATAAGCTACAATTATTTTCATGGCAGATATTTTGGAATTGCTTTTATGAACACCATAGTATAAAGTGGTCAAATGTACCATGAAATAATATTTCTTGTTGCCTTTGGTCAAATGATAAAACTGACTCTGCCATTTTTTTCTTTGCTTCTCCAAAAAGTACCTGAGAACCACCTTCCTTGATCTTCAACTTTTTTTTTAATTTATGACAAGGAGGTCAAGTTTGGTAAGATTCAGTTCTTCCCATAATAGTCATCACTGTACAAGGACCTCAAATTTGGAGAAACAATGACTAAGTCAACATTTACTGAAGGTTTAAAAATCATGAGATAAGAGCACTCTCTTCCCTCTTTTCTGTTATTTAACTACCATTTCAGCACTAGAGGAATTGGAAAGGACAAGCTTAGGGGATGTTTTGCATTTTTTATTGCTGTCATTTGCCACTGCTGATCGTCCTCTCAGTACTTAGGCTGGTACTCAGCAAGCAGATTGTGTCTGTTGCCAGGACTACACACTCAAAGCCTTTCCAGCATGGCAGAGCTTGCCAGAGCTGATGCTTCACTAGCCTCGCCTTTTAGAAACCAGGACCCTTTACATCACAATTGAGCACTAAAGTAAGACTTTTTATCTGAGAGAAGGCTGTGCTCTCGGGGCTGAACCTCATTCCACAGCAGCTAGTTAGGATTAGTAAAGCCAAACAGATTTCTGTAGAGTGTACTTAGTTTTCAGAGATGCTGAGCTCCATAGAAATCAAACAGAAAAGCTTTCTAAAATTTAAGTATAGCATGTTAAGGAAATTCCTCTCAAAAATGACATTTATATATGAAAATTAACTTTCTGTTCGTAAATCTGGAATGATGGCATCGACCTTCATTTATTAATTATTACAGGAAATCTTACTACCACCCATTCACTGACACAGCAGAAACTGGAACCAAAAGTTAACTGTATCTATTCAATTTTCTATGACTTCAGATAAGGAACATTGAAACTGTGCCAATTTTACGGTGCCACAAAGTGGACAAGTAGGCTAATCTTAGTGTTGAAATTGGCATCAGTGGCCTGTAGTTTGAATTCTGGTTTAGGCAAGTCACTTAGTCTCTATGGACCTGTTTCCTCTTCTGCAAAATGAGAGGCTTGCCAAAAAGAGATGTCCTCCAAGAAACCATTCAGATTTTAGCTGCAAGGTCATTTCTTCTCAATCTTTAGTGTCTGAATAACTCAGTCAATTATCTGAAAATGGTCCCAGTCACCACTACATGAAGGCCTTTTAATATTTTACACAGAAGTGACTATGAGACGTCAGTATTTTTTACTTAAATGGGTATTTTAGGGAAATAACTACTTAATGACTTAGACGTTGTTCATCCATTTTCAAAGAGGACCAATAACCTGATATCTTGATTTGCATGCGAACTGGAGTTGTTAGGCAGAGTTACACAAAGTCATCATCTTTACTCTCTCTTCCAGAGTCACAGAAATGCAGCGGCAAGACAAAAGTCAGGATGGCTGAGGCTGGCCCAGGACGCGGTGGATGGTCTTGGGGTCTTCCATGTCTAACCAGGCTCTAGGTGCTCCACAGCATCAGCTTTCAGGCGCCTTCACGGCTCCCGGGACAAACTGTTCTCATCCGCCCATCCCATCGGGGGAAGTCTTCACACGCTTGAGGTGGGTAACCCCTACGTCAGCGATGGGCTGGAGGCCTGTGGCTGGGATAAACCAAAGCACAGGGGTGACCCCCTAAAGCAGTCCCCCCTTCCATCTCCTGCAGTTCCTAACGGTGAAACAACATCTAAATTACTGCATTTAGCACGTGGCAAGCAGGAGGCAAAGAAAGAAGGAAGGGGGTCCATCCTGATCCGGTAACAAACGTCCCCTAAACGAGTCTCGGTGGACGGAGCTCCGGCCTCCGAGTGAGGATCACCTGCACCCGACGCTTATGACGCCGGACACGGGACACTGTGGGGTCCTGGCAAGTCACTTCACGCCTGTGACTCAGTTTCCTCATTTTTAAAAGATGGGTCTCGATGTCCTTTAAGGGCCCTTCCAACTCTAAATCTAGGCTCTTACAACAGGAATAAAGGCCTGACACGGAGGGGGAGGGGCGGGAGGGGCTCTGGCCCAGGAAGCTCAGCGAGCCCTGGATCTGCCCGGGATAGGGTCCGGTGTAGGCCCTTTCTGGTCCTCGGTTTCCCCATCTGTCAAATTACGGAGTCCAACGCCTAAGGCCTCTTCAGACTCCGACACCCCGATTGCTCCCGCCCGCTTTTGGCGCTCTCAAGATGGCGGCGCCCGGTGGCGTGGTGCAGGCCGGGAGCGGAAGTAGAGGCGGAAGCGGAAGCGGGGCGGTGGCGGGAGGCGGCGGAAGGGCGGGGTCGGAGCCGGGAGGCCGCTGAGGGAGTCGCGGCGGCTGCCGACCTTGGCCGGGAGACGGGCTTGGCGGGCCGGAGCGATGCTGGAGCTGGCGGTGCAGAAGGTGGTGGTTCACCCCCTGGTGCTGCTCAGCGTGGTGGATCACTTCAACCGGTGAGCGCGGCCCGGCCGGCGAGCGGACGGCCCTTTGGAAGGGCCGAGGCCTAGGCCGGCGGCGCGGCTGAGGCTGAGTCACTGGGGGCGGCGGGGAGGCCTCGGGGCCGCCGGGGGGCGCCTCGGCTCCTCGGGCCCGGAGCCCCTGCCCAGGGGGAGAGGGTGGGAGCTTCAGATCCCCTCCGCCTGCCTCAGTTTCCTCAACTGCGAAATAAGAGTAATAACAGTATCTACTTACTGGGGTTATTATTTGGATTAAGGGCTTTGTAAAACTGAATGCTGGAGAAACTTTCTATTGATCCATAGGTGAATAAACCCACGGTGCCTACGTAGTATATGCAGAATGCTTTGCAAACGGAAAAGCGTCATGTAATTTAAGTTACGACTTAGGGCTGAAAGGGATTTTGGAGCTCATTCATTCAGACGCTTTCATTTTGCAGGGAGAGAAACTGAGGCCCGGAGAGAGGCAGAGGCTTTTTCCCACAGTCGAGGGCCTGAACTTCTTACTCTATCACAAGGATATTTCTATCGAAAAATATATTTATGCATGAAAATTAACTCCCTGTGCATAAATCAGGATGATGGCATCGTTCTTACGGTGAATACATCAAATGCTAAACCGCAGCATTTTCCCAGGAGGCTGGAGGTGAAATAAAATTAAATACTCCGCTGCCCGCCTGGCCTGGCTCTCCCCTGGTCTCTGCTTCTTAGGAAGAAAATAAAGTCAGGTTATTATCAAGTCAGCACTCACTTTATTTATCTCCTATATGAGCACCTTGTCGAGAGCTGGGGCAGGTTCAAAGTTTAGCTAAAATGTCTGTCCCTGCCCCCAGTCTGGTGACTCCCAAATAGGACTCCCAAAACTGAATAGCGGTATTAAAAGTGCTGGGTGAGATTTAGAGAATTAAGGCATCTTTCTCCAACCACCTTTGCTTCTGACGCTGTACTGAAAACCTTGCACCAGCTCCCAGGCAGGAGTTTGCTTTTAGAACAGAATTGTGGTGGGGGAGGGGTTAAATTTCAGTCTGTCTCCCTCCCATCCCTCTCCCATTGTGTGTGTGTGTGTGTGTGTGTGTGTACACACATATATATACCTATTCATATATAGTGTATATGTATATATAAAATACGTACACACACATCTGTGTTGCTTGGATCCAGCTTATTAACAGTGTAATATTCAGGTAGACTGCAGGGTCTGCAGAGTGATTAGTTTGTAAGGATGAGAGTTGTTTTGGAGTTGTTGATGTGGATTGTAGAAGAAGAGAGGTGGAGAAATGTTCAGCAAAATAATCTTGCTGGTCCTTGCTTTGGGATTTGCATTCTTCCCACTTCCGCTTATGTTTTTACTGCCCAGACTATCGTATTTAAGTCTGTTTTCATATTTTCAAATATAAATAAACATTTGTTGGACATTGAGATTGTTCCAGGAAGGCGGGATCTGCTTCTATTTGAACTTGACTTTATACAACAGACAGTACACCCTGACAACCAAAATCACGCAAACAAAACTAAACAAAAACCTACGTGGTGAGTTGAGAATGCCACTTAGTGTATAATGTATATATGCTTTTTTCTTATGGATTAAAAACTATTCCAGGGGCATTCTTTAAGTTCTGGCGGTTTTTGTGGAAGAATTATCACCAGTGTATATTTTAAGAGTTGACTCATATGGAGTATGATGCTGTGCTCATTTTAACAGGAAACTCACTGTTAAACAAGTAAAGGAACTTGTCTTAAGATAAATGAATAAAATCAATAAGATTCTGTAGTCAAGAGTCCTAAAGTTTGGTTGATCCCATATTTCTCTAGTTTTTTCTGGCCTAAAATAAATATCAATAGTAGCTTATTAAAAGAAAAATTGGGTTACACTGGAAAACAGTAAGACAGTAGGGCCACTGGAGTTTTGTCCATCATCACCTTCCCTATTCTTTGATTAATAGTGGCATGATATGATATAGCAGAGCACTGAACATGTCAGGAGGGCCCAGACTATGAGCAGTTAACTTCTCTAAAATTTAGTTTCCTATGTAGATAATGATAATTGTACCTGTATACTTAACAGATTGGCTTTAAGATCAGATGAGATAATGTATGCAAAGTGCTTTGTAACCTTAAGACCTACTGTACATTAATATCAGCTACCATAATGGCAAGATGAATCATTCTACCTGTGTACCTTAAGATTCTTGTCTATAAAATGAGCTTGCCACCACCAATGCAATGCCCTCTGTCTCCTAGGTAAGATCCAATATAAATTGGATGCTGTCTTATGAGTAAAAATATTTGGAACACATTCTATACAAAGTAGAAATTCTAAATGGTGATGGGAATATGTAAGTTCATCATTTTCCCATTTCCTCTTTTCCTGCCCAGATAGGGTCTCCAGATTCTCTCTGGTAGTAGCATGCTTCAGCTAGCAAAGAAGCTATTATAATAGTAGCTAACATTATACAGCACCTTCTGCATGACAGGAACTGTTAAGTACTTTTACAGTTACTATCTCATTTGATCACAACAACCCTGGGAGGGAGGTGCTGTTATGATCCCCACTTTATGTACGAGGAAACTAAGGCAGATGGAAGTACAATGCTTTGCCTGGGACCACACAACTAGCTAATAAATGTCTGAGACCAGATTTGATCTCAGGTCTTCCTGTCTCTAAACTCAACCCTCTTATCCACATTGCCAATAAACTGTCTTGATCGTTGATTCTAAGTATTCAAATCAGGGATTCTTAATTTCAGGTTTGTGAAATTGGAAGAGAAAATTATATCTTTATTTTCAGTAAAACTAACAGAAATTTAGCATTTTCTTCAATTATGAATATAGGCAAAAAACATTATTTGGAGAAGGGGTTCATAAATTTTACCAAACTACCAAAGGCCTCCATGGTACAAAAAAAGTTAAGGAATCCTGTAATGTACAAGGTACAGAGCATTATTAAGTCCAGTTGACCTTACAAGCATAGATGAGATTCCCTTAGAAGAGCATAGCATATCAGGATTCACTTAGCATCTGTGAAACCAAGCCAGAACTATGCAGAGAACTGCCTGGCTTTCATAGTAACATTAACTTAACTTTGAAAAGATTTGGGGTTGTGAACTGGTCTAACCATTCTGGATTTGGAATTATTCAACAAAAGTGACTAAATGTCAGTACCTTTTGACCCAGCAAAACAGTTTCTAGGATTATACTCCAAGGAAGGCAAAAGCAAGTACAGTCTGATATGTGCCAACACATTCGTGGCAGTTTTTACAGCAGCAAAACACAAAGTGAATGCCCATCATTTGGATTATAAATGTAATAGGATGTTATTGTGTAGTGAGAATGAGGGTATGAGGAAATCAGAATTACAGGAATAGGGTTCTAGGTGTAGGGCTGGCCTGGAGCTTAGAGACCAAGTCTGACCCCCTCATTTTACAGATGAGGAAACTGAGGCACAAAGATTCAGTGATTTGCCCAGGGTTCTAGTGCTAATAAATATTTGAGGCAGAATTTGAACTCAAGTCTTCATGGTGTTTATAAACTAACTCAGGGTGAAACAGGCAGAACCAAGGAACGCTACTGTAAATAAAGAGAGTGCTAAAAGGAAGCCAGACCGAAAACTAGTAACAGTCCCAGAAAATGAAACTAAGTATACTTCTTTCCTTTAATCGGAAAAACGAGAGACGACTACAAGGCATAACGTACGAATTGTTAGACATGATCTGGTTTCGGTGGAGGAGGTATTTCTAGAAATAGCATTGAAAACAAAAGGTGGTAAGACTTTAGGAGAGAAAAAAGTTTGAGAAAATAGTGGATACAGAGCTTGGAGAAACTTGGAAGGAAAAAAATAAACACAGTAATTTTAAAATTTATTTTCCAAACTCTGGTCAAGTGACATTTGAAAGTCTTATAGTTAAGAAGCAGACCTATTTACTAAATTTTAAATTTTTCTCCATCGACAACAGTGAAGCCAACTACATTTGGACTGTAATATCACAGTCTTGATATAAGATGGTGCATAAAACCTGCTCACTAAAGGGGCTAAATAAATGATACAAAGTACTGTACAGCCGTCACAGAATCCAGGTGGAAGGAGGGATTTCCTATTGATAATATGGTCAAGTTCTCCAGGTACCTTGTTTGCTGATAACATTGCTGTAAGTCCCAGAATGTTAATAGCCTCCTGAAGGAGACCAGTACTCATTCCAAAGCATTTAGCCTTTAGGGGATGAAGAGTACTTGCTGTTCAGACTGATAATCATTTAGAGAACTGGCTCAGTTGGTCTACCAGTACGTTTATCTTGCACGGACACTGCAGCTAGTCAGTGAACTGGATCCATAATTGAATAATAATAAGAGAGTAGATTGGCTTGAATTTGGAAATTGTTATCGTGGTTTTAACGAACTTGAGCTTTTTACCCTGAAACAGAAATCCTTTTTTTTTTTTTAAATACCAGTGTTCTTCCCATGCTGCAATATGGCTTCAGATCATGGAATGCCAGTCTTCATATAATTAAAACTGTGAGTCACCCACAGAGCAATGGGTAGATTCATAATAGGTGTGAATAGATTGTAGTATATTACCAGGAAAGAATTATGTAATATGTAAATTAAGTAAAAGACTTCAAAGAGATTGTTCAGCCAGGGAAAAAAGTAGGCCAGTTAAATTAGGAGAGTGAGGATTAACAGATGAACAGCCAGTGTGCTTCATTCATGCCCACATTATGTCAAAAATCTATAGTAAGAGCTCTTCACCTGGGGTCCTTGGGTAGATTTCGGGGCAGGGGGGGTCTGTCAAGTTGGATGGGAAAAAATTATATCTATTTTCATTAATCTAACATTTCCTGGAGGCAGCAAACTGCTGCAATAATATTTGTCTTCATTATATTTCCAAAGGAGTATATGACATAAAGATTTAGTGTCTCTGGTTGCAAGAAAGGTCCCCATCACATTGTATAAACCTCCTTTCAAGAATTTATAAAAAGACCTAACGAAGAGTTGCACAGATTGGGTTGGAGTGGATGAGTTTCATGCCATCAGAAGAAATGTCTCCATCACAGATCCCTCAAAATGCCAATATTCCTGAAGGATTTCTAACTTTTTAGTAGAAAATAGTTTATAATAAAAAAAAAAACCCTCAAAATATGTCCATTTCCTTTTCATTTGGTAATGGCTGCCAAGAAGACTGATCGATTTGTAGCTATGCAATCAGTATATTTTTGATGTTTTTGTTGACCTTTTTTTTTTTACATTACCGTAATTTGCCCCAGTAATCCTCTCCTAGAGAGCCTCTTCCATATGATAACAAATAATATTTTTTTTAACATAAAAAGAATGGGGGGCCAACATAACTCATCCATATATCCAAAAACACCTGAAAATATATATATATACTGTACCATACTCCTGGACCTCTGACCTCTGGAAAGGAAAGTCTTCTCATACCTGTCTTTGAAACCATACTTATTCTTTGTCATTTTACAACACTGACTTTTGATTGGGGGGGTGGGGAGAAGTTCCATTTCATTGGGATAGTCTGTGTAGTTTTCTGAGCTCTTCACTCTGCATCATTACATGTAGAGCTCATATTTTGTTTCTCTGTATTCATCATATTGATTATTTGTCACAGCACAGTAATGTTACATTACATTACAGTCATGCACCACCATTTTTTTTTTGCCCCTTCCCTAGTTATTGGTGGCACAATGTTGTTTGTTTCCAATTCTTTGCCATCACAGAAAGTATTCCTATAAATATTTTAGTGTATATAGGGACTTTCTTCTTACCAGCGTCGTCCCTGGTGTATAAGCCTAGTTTTGAACATTTTAGTCTTTCATTTGCTTAATTCCAAGTTGCTTTCCAGAGTGATTGTACTAATTTACATCTCTGTCAACAAAGCCCTGGTGTTCTTATCTTCCTACAGTCCCACCAACATTTACTATTATTGTCTTTTGTCATCTCTGCTAATTTGCAGGGTATGAAGTGAAAGCTCGGGGTTGTTTTGTGATGAGTATTTTTATGAGGTTTTAAATGATACCTGAAGGATTCATATGTTTGTGTGTTTATTATCCAAACTGACTGTCTTCTATTTTCTCTTTTAGAATAGGAAAAGTTGGAAATCAGAAACGTGTTGTTGGTGTGCTCTTGGGGTCATGGCAGAAAAAAGTACTTGATGTATCCAACAGTTTTGCAGGTAACAGACAATAGTATATCTTTCCGGCCAAAGATTAGACCAAGGGTGCGAAAACTTGTGGCATTGAGGCCACGTGTGACCCTTGAGGCCCTCAAGGGCGGCCCTTTGACTGAATCCAAACTAAACAGAACAAATCCCCTTAATAAAAAGATTTCTTCTGTGAGGTTTGGATTCAATCAAAGGGCTGCCCTTGAGGACCTAGAGGGTCACATGTGGCCTCGAGACTGCAGAATCCCCACCCCTGGGTTAGACTCATTGTCAGACTTTCCACCTTTAAAGTTTTTATTTTTCTTGTTAACCATTTCTCAAACACTCTAGCCATTTAACTAGTTAGGAATAACTAAATTTGTTCACACAAATAGACATTATTGTTTATTTTTAATATTGATTCTAGTCAGCAAATTGAGATTATATCTTTACTGATTCTAACGTCAGTATAGATTATTAGGTGATAAGGTTGGGGACCATTTGTTTTTATATATTTCTACACTTTTCCTTCACCAACGTAATAAACCAAATCTTGCTTTTCTCTTTAGTCCCTTTTGATGAAGATGACAAAGATGACTCAGTCTGGTTTCTTGATCACGACTATTTGGAAAATATGTATGGAATGTTTAAGAAGGTTAATGGTATGTATTTTATTAGAGGAACTTGTAGCATTTTATAAGTTATGCATAATCAGTCATAAAGAGCTAGCTCTATGTAAATCTGTGCTAGTATCTAATCCAGTCCCCTAGTTTTACATATTAAGAAAACAGATGTGCAGAGGTTAAATGAATTGGCCATAATCACATTTTAGAAGGGATAAAACCAAGACTCTTAACTCCTAATTCAGTGCTCTTTCCATTATAGTATATTACATTACAGTTCTATAACCAGATATGTGTTTTAGGAAAATTATTTTGACAGCAGACAGAATATTTTCCTTCAGATGCCTAGATTTTATCTTTCATTTAAATATTACCTTGAATTCTCTAGTTTTTCTGTTTACATTTGTCTTCAAATTAGATTCTTAACTCTTAGAGAAACTATACTGTCCTTTAGAAGGGAAAGTCAAAAAAGTGAACTTAAGCATCCCTTTAAAGTTCATGTTTTTTTAGGAATATAAACAAAATCTGTTGCTAATTTTATATTGTAGAAGGTAAGTACTATATATTCAGTCATAGTAATGAGGAAATATATTAGTAATATAGATTATGTACAAAATCGATCTATAAAAATTTAAAATTCACCATACTGGTACTTGTTGTCTCTCTTTTTTATTTCCCACATTACTCACTGTAGAGTGGATGCTTCATAGTTACTTGTTGACCCTTCTTTCACTTTCCCCTCTTGGTAGAGTTGGAAAACTACAGGTATTGAGTGTTGCATGCTCCATCATACCCAAATCCATTAGAGGTAGATGCCTGGGAGCTTTAGAGGTTCAGAAAAAAAGACATAAATCCTTCCAAACAATTTGGATTTCTTCCCTTAGTGAGTGACCTTTTCGAAATTACTCTTACTAGAATTCTTTTTTTTTTCTTCCCAGCTAGAGAAAGAATAGTTGGGTGGTACCATACAGGCCCAAAGCTACACAAGAATGACATTGCCATCAATGAACTCATGAAAAGATACTGTCCTAACTCAGTAAGTGCTCTGCAAATAACAACCCCAGACGGGATTGTCATAGAAGATGCTAATATGGGATTATATTAAATTATTTAAACTCAGAGAGATGTAACTCCATTTATTCCATGACAAGTAGCTTATTTCTTAATGATGTTGAAAATGTAGAGCATGTTTTGCAATGTGGACTTTGGCTCATTACTAACAAAATAACCCTGTGATACACCCCGAAGATCCGTGGCTGGAACCCAAAACTTGTCTTGTGCATTCTCTTCTCTGCCATGCCTGTGATGGTTTGCTAAAGTGTGTTCTCCTCCAGGTATTGGTGATTATTGATGTGAAGCCAAAGGACCTTGGGCTGCCCACAGAAGCATATATTTCCGTTGAAGAAGTTCATGATGTGAGTAATTTCAACATTTTTGGTTTTTAAAAATATTTTTTATGCTTTTCATCTGCTACAAGAGCACACAGCTTTGGGTTCTGTTTAGTACATAATATTTTCAAGACAGCCACTTCTGTTGTATGAAAGGAAAAAAACATTGTTTCTGCTAATACTTTGGTTTTAAAGGGCTCTTCTTTTGAGTTTTAATTCTTTGAGACTGTTAGAATTGGAAAAGACATTAAAGAGTATCTAGTCCATTCCTGTCTTTTTGCAGACAAAGAAACAGAGCCCTAGAGAGTCAGGTGAAAAGTTAGTAACCAAACTGGACCCAGGTCCTAAGGAGTATGCACTCCTTCTTCCTCCCCCTCCATGAGTTTACTGCCCAGTGAGCATATTGGTGGTTTTGGTCCCAGCAGCTGTTTTCAAAATATTAGGCTTGTCTATCCATCTAATAGGTCAGTCCTGTAAAGGGGTGGCTGTCAGGATACCCAGAGGGAATTTTTAACATGTGAATACTCATCACTGCCTTGTCCTCTGCCACCCATTGCCTCTCAGAAGAGTTGGAGACTGGCTAAAGAATTGTTGCAGTGCTTACCCTTGACCTGACACAGTGGCTCTTGACCTCTGTGTGGATCCTTATCATTACAGTCACAGGAGTGATGCAGGGATGGGGAGGAACCAAGCCAGGGCCTGGTGGTTTTGTTTTATTTCCAGGGCTTTTTCTGAGCTACCAGGAAAAGTTAAATTTAAACTATTTCAACTCTGTGAATGTTCTCTAAACATATAAGTATGTGTATGGGTAGCTAGTCAGGAGGTAACTATAGGTTTGCTTGAATGTCTGTGGCTTGAATGTCTGGGTGAATCTGGCCTGTCAGCAGCTGGCATAGATTGCAGCCCATTTGCTACCTCTCCTGGTGTGTTTCTTGCCCTTGTCTTACTTGTCTATTCTCAATAAAAGGGCCATCCAGAGCCTGGGTGCATTTCCTGTGGATTATAATGTCATGACAGGCCTCCTCTCTTCCAGGATGGAACTCCAACCTCGAAGACATTTGAGCACGTGACCAGTGAAATTGGAGCAGAGGAAGCAGAAGAAGTGGGAGTGGAGCATCTTCTCCGGTGAGACACTGTGGGGCAGAGCAAGGCTGTGACTGTCAGAGAGGCACAGGCCAGGCACTGAAAGGGAGGCGCCTTGAGAGCCATCTGGCCCAAGCCCATGCTTTCCAGGGGGGAGACTGAGGCTTGGGGTGAAGCCCCCTACTTTGTACCATTTGCCTAAAACACAGGGTAGCTGTGTTTCTGCATGCATTTTTCTTTTCCTCGGAGTCATTTCTTTTGTATCCCGGCGGGTCTGATTTGAATACTTCATATTTGTGTGGTTCTTCTGTTTGAAAAGCTACAATTATTAAGACTGTTTTCAGTTGTGATTCTCTTAGGTAACTGAGCTTCAGCATCCCATTGATGCAGCACTTTTTAGAAGTGAGAGACATGAGTTAATGAATTGGACTTGTCTATGATCATATAATTCATAGAATCTTTAGGTAACAGTTAACTTTTATCCATATTATGTTTAACTTAGAAAAATACCTTCTTCCCAACAGCAAGAATTATCATGATCCTAGGATGTAGGGTTGAAAGGGACCTTAGAAAGAAATTATCTAGTTCAGTCTCTTTTTATAAATGAGGAAACTGAGGTGTAAGGAGATTAAGAGACTTGCCAAGGTAACACAGATAATAAGTAGCAGAGCCAGGGCCCAAACCTGAGCATTGGTCTTCAACTCCCATAACTCTTCCTGCTTGGTTTCTAGTTGTCCATGACTAGTGTTACTGTCATTAAGTAGGGCTTTTCACATTTCATTATTGATCGCCCTGCTAAAATGCCCCTTTTCCAACATGGTCCTTGAAGATTTGGAGGATGTGTGATCTCCTTGATTTAACCCCATCCTCGTCCTGCTGCTACTTAGTAAGACATTAGTGATCAAGCTGTTGAGGAGCTTCTCTGCCTTGAGCTCCCTGAGTATCAGGGGTTGATTTTAATTTTAAAAAAGAAATACTGTTGTTAGTAAATGTTTTATTGATACCCTTTATTTTTTGATGTCTGGATTTCCTCCTGTAACCCTCATTCTTCTTCCCAGGGAGCTATCCCTTTTAATCAAAAAAAATTAATTTTCTCTTGTTCTTTGAATTCCTTTAGGAAGGTTGAATTTTTTTCCTCTTTAAAATAATGGATTTGGATCATATGATCTTTGAAGTCACTCCAGGTCAAAAATCTATGGTCCTATAAACTCATCACTATGAAACAGAAGTCTAATAGTTAATATCGCTCCAAATCCTTAAATTACCTGATAGTTTAGATACAAAATTCTTTGTTTCATTTTACTTCCTTTCTGTGGGAAAGCTGGGTGTTTGAGCCCCATTGGAAGGAAGATTACCTAACATATTTTCCCATCCTATTCTGAACCATTGCAGAGACATCAAAGACACCACAGTGGGCACCCTTTCTCAGCGTATCACCAATCAGGTCCATGGCTTAAAGGGACTGAACTCCAAGCTTCTGGACATCAGAGGCTACTTGGAGAAAGTGGCAATGGGCAAGTTGCCCATCAACCACCAGATAATCTACCAGCTGCAGGATGTCTTCAATCTGTTGCCTGATGTCAACCTGCAAGAATTTGTCAAGGCATTTTACCTGAAGACCAATGACCAAATGGTGGTGGTGTACTTGGCCTCACTGATCCGCTCAGTAGTTGCCTTGCACAACCTCATCAACAACAAGATTGCCAACCGAGATGCCGAGAAGAAAGAGGGGCAGGAAAAGGAGGAGAGCAAAAAGGAGAGGAAAGATGATAAAGAGAAAGACAAGGAAAAGGGCGATGCCAAAAAAGAAGAAAAAAAGGAGAAAAAATAAAACTTGGTGTGTTTTTTTGGAAATTAAAGAATTGCAGGCTAAATGAATATGCTGCTGGAGGGTTCTTTTCACTGTCAAGTGCTTGTTATAATGTTTTGATAGTCCTCTGCCTTATCTCAGAAAGGGAAGGCCCTTGCTGTGGGATCATTCAAGTAAATAGGGGGTAAAGGGGACCGAGTTCACCCAAAGTGGCAGCTATAACACAGCCATGTGTTACTGGGGTTTTATGGTCTGGGCCTCAAGCATTGTGTGGAAAGCAAGGAGGAGCAAAGATACAGTGTAGCTTACTTTCTTTTTTCCCCATTAAAACCATGTTTTGAAAAAACATTGTCTGCCCTCTTCTCATCCTTTAAACCATTTGGATCTGTCCCCAACCATGCATAAAACTTCTAGACTGTGCATAAAGGTATGCACACTGTGTTTTATCTGCCTGCATTTTGTCTCTCCTGAACTCTTGGTAAAGGATCCCACACCAAGGGACTTGGCTTTCTGAGCCTGAGATTGCCTCAGCAACCTCAGGGTTTGAGATTCAGCTCCATATATTGTTTACCTTTGAAGAGATAATTAAATGGTTTGGTTTGTAAATTTGTGTTCGTAATTTTTGACTCTAGGAGCTAATGATCAGTGAGTTCAAAGTGAGACAACTCAGCTGAAGGTCTTAAAAGCTACAGAGCCAAACCTGAAACTTGCTTTACAGAAATCATTACATGTGACCTTGAAAGGTGTGGACCCTTAACCATTTTTACAGAGTCTAATAAAAATAAAGTTAGACAGGATTGTGGGGATTTTAAATACTGCCCATTTCATAATTGATAGAAGTGACCACTAAGCACCAGAGTTAGAAGGTGCCTGTGACTCAAAGGTAGGCCAACTATATGTTGAGAAGAAAAGATAACAAAACAGCTTGAGGTTGTACTCACATCCATAAGACCTCCAATGCCTTGGATAAAATCTTTGCAGAGGATTTTGGGAAGAGAATGGGCAAGAATGGTGCTGAAAAACAAGGAATATTTAACTTTCACTCTGAACCTAGAGGGTAAATAACCCTATTGATGACATCACACCCAGCAAAGTGTTGAGCAACTCAGAATATTGGACCCATCTAGTCCTTGTTACCAGTATCCCCATGTACATGGTAAAAACAGCTTGACTTTCTCCTGCTCCTTTCTGTTGAAAACTAGTATATGACATCGTATCATTAAGGGAGAATCAGTCCTCTTATAGCAAATGCTGCCTTCCATAAAGTGATGGAAGACTACTTGCTGACCTAGTACCATTGGAGTCATCATTTTGATACTAAACTACTAGTAGCAGCTGGCTTACCTCCACAGCTCACAGCCAGTCATCCATCTTCCAGGTGTGGTTTACCTAAGAGATTGGAAAAGTTACTGTTTTAAAAGTGAAAACTCCAGTAAATGACTGATCTCAAGTCTATTTCTAGTCTCTGGCATAGGGGTTGCACCATGTATTTCCATTTCCTAAAGCCCTCAGAATGACCAGTACAGATCTCTGCAATCTGTTTGCTGCTACACATTTACATTACAGAGTGGTGTCTGGCCCCTTAACTGATTTTCCATTTTGAAAAAATGGCAGTGGGATCATCCCTAAATTCAGAGGTAGATGACCTAAATTACAGATAGTTTGAGCAAATAGGATGCCAAAGGATAATGGCCTACAACCAACTAAAACTTAGTACTTTGTAGGTTATCTCTTTTCCTTCCCCATTTTGACAATTAAATGTCTACTGTTTACTAAGTATATTGAGTGAAAACCCAGTCCATTTACTGTAAGTTCCATCCTTTCCCCTTCTCTACATCATATAATCCCTTGAGGTCACCCCCATTCTCTCCTTTGCTGTAACAGTCTCTGGTAAAGAGATGACTCTTTTCCTCATGAAGACCAACCCTTCTCTATGTACTTTTGATCTGTCCCCTCCCTTTTCTGCACTCTTTCCATGTGTTGGCTCCTTCCCAGCTGCCTACCAGCATGCCCAAGTATCACTTATAAAATCCTCAATAGACTCCACCATGCCCTCTCCACTCATACCCACCACCCTAGTTCAGACCCTTATGACTTCTCACCTGGCCTATTGGAGTCACTCCCCCTGCCTCATCTTTCCTTTCCCCAGTGTTGCCACGTTGATTTTTTTCTCTCAATTATAAGTCTGTCATTCCCCTCCTCCATAAATTCCCGTTACCTCTGAGATCAAATATGAAATCCTCTGTTTGGCATTGAAAGACTTCACAACCTGACCGCAGCATATATTTCCTACCTTCTTACAGATTACGCTCTCTATCATTCAAACTAGGCTACAGTCAAACTGGCATGACCCTCATCTCCTCTCTCCGTACCTTTGCGTTGTCTATCCTCAATGCCTGGAATGTTCCCCAACCTCATCTGTACCTCTCTAGTTTTCTTGGGACCTGGCTTAAGGACCTCCCCCTACAGAAAGTCTTTCCTTGGCCCCCAGGCTACCAGCACCTTCCCCCCAGTACACCTTATATCAATATTGCATATAACTTAATAATACTAACAATTACAGAGCGCTTTGAAGTTTGCAAGACACTCTATGAATGTCATTTCATCGGATCCTCAGAACCCTGGGAGGTAACCCATGTTAGCGGATGAGAAAACTGTAACAGACAGACTATGTAACTTGCCCAGAGTCATACTGAATCTGAGGCCAGTTTGAACTCAAGTCTTCCAGAGTCCAGGTCTAGTACACCATCTGTTGTCCTGTGTCACCTCCCCTAGCTAGACCGTGAACTTGAAGGCAGAGACTCTCGCTTTTGTCCTATTATCTTCAGGATCTATTACAGTGCCTGGCCCAGAGTAGGTACTTCAATGCTTGCTGATTCATTGATTAGATCTTCTGGGCAGGAAGTAGGGACCCTCGAATTTCCATTAGGCTTTCTAGCATAGAGTGCATTCACTTAAAACTACTGAGCTTTAAAAACAATATATAAAGAAAGTTTTATAAAAATATTTGGGTAGATCAAGTACTCATTCCCTTTCTGACCAGCTCTATCCACCATGCCTTCTGAATGCCACAAGGCTTGGAATTGGCCATGTACTCACATTGTACTCACAACAGTGGCAAATATTTTAAATATAAAAATTAGTGTATCCTTTCTCTTTTCAATATTTTACAGATGAATAAATAAGAGAGAATAATCCCAACAAAATTACAGGTTTAGACTCCATTCCTAGAGTCTGGCTATAATTGACCTGCACTGTGCTATCTCTCTCTTGATTTTGGAGTCAATTCTTAATTAGGAAAATTTCTGCCAAAAAAAAATGTTCAATATAAAGGTTCCAATATCTATCTTCACTACTGATGCACACAAATGCTAATTCCATGAGTCAACATAATCTTACCTTAGGAAAATACATTTTATTTGAATTCAGGAACTGGGGGGAGTTAGTCTAGAAGAGAATATGACAGTTACCTTAATGTGTCTTGGGGCCACCATGCAAAAGCAAGATTCAACTTGTTCTCTTAGGCCCTAGAGGAGTGAAGTAAGAGCATCTGGGGAGAAGTAGAAGAGTAAAGGAGATTCAATGCCAGGGAAGACTTCCTGATAACTGGAGCTCACCCAGAAGTGGAAATGAACTATCTTTGGAGACAGTGCATTCCCTCTCACTAGCATGAGAGGTTACTGCTATGCAGATATGAATTAGATAAAATGGCCTCCGAGGTCCCTTCCAAACATGAGACTACTGTGATCTTTCCTTCTTTCTTTATTTCCTTCTTCCTTCTGACAAGGTCTTCCTATCTTGCCCAGGTTGGAAGTACAGCAGTAGTTCATGGACCTTGAATCTTTGACCTAATCCATTTCCAACCTGGGTCAATTTGACCTTCCGTAAGCAGCCTGGAGACTCTTAGAAGCTCATAATATTGGTGCTAGCTGTAGTGGGGACACCCAAAACAGCTTTAGCCTTATTGCAGCTCAGACTTTCCGAATTTAAGAGATCCATCCTCCTAAGCCTCCCCTAAGAGCAAGGATTACAAGTGTATACCAGCAGACTTAGAGGTTCTACAATTTTTCACAGATCATTTCTGTTGGAAGCATGCTTAGGCTACATCATCTATATTAACAAAAAGTGCAGCTGTCCTTCTGTCACTGGGCTGGCAAATGGAAGAAACAGCAGCTGGACATACCTCCATAACTGCTGGCATTAATGAAGGTAATGGAACCAATATGGCAGCTATAAGTCTGAGGCAGAAAATGGAGTCATGAATAGCAAAGCAGGATGGGCCCCTGTCTCCAACATTAATTTTTCTGTTTTTAAAGTTTACAAGGCACTTCTTAACAACAACCCTATGTAAATATTGTTCCTGTTTCATAGATAATGGAACAGAGGCTCAAAGAACTTAATTATTTGCCCATGGCTGTATAGTTAATATCATAAATGAGACTCAGATCTAAGTCTCCTGGCTCTTTTCACTACAGAAGACTTCTTACAACCTGAGGAGACTTTGAGCCAGTCTCCTCTTGCCTTCAAAACATTCTCTACATAAAATATGATTTTAAAGACTTCCTTCCACCCCAGAAAGATTTTTATAACTTTTCTCAGCAAACTACTCCAATGTTTAATAATTATAGGTCATTTCATAGGCAAGTTCTGATTGGCATGCCTGAACTCAATGGTTTTCTTTTCATCAACTATCCAGTCTTTGACTAGAGAACATCTAAGTGTACATCTATTTGAGATTAACTGAGGGAAGTCAGTCAGTAAACTTTCATTAATTGTCTACTATGTGCCAGGCCCTAGGCTGATTGCTGGGGATAGGAAGAAAAGTAAAAGATAATCTAATGGGGGAGACAACATGCAAAAGCCTATGTCCAAACAAGCTGTGGGAAAGACAAATTGGAAATAATCAACAAAAGGAAGACTAAAAATGTTTAAGGAATCAGGAAAAAAAAAGTACGGAGGATAACCCAGAAAAGTAAGGAAAGTAAGAAGAGAGGACAACCATGTAAATCACCCACATAGAGTTGCTGGTTTGTTTTTCTTTCAAATCATCTCTTTCTTTAGATTTGCATGAAAATTAATGAGATAATATTTGTGAAGCACTTTGCAGTCCTTGAAGTACTATGTATTATTTATTATTATCATGATTGCAGACCTGAGTTCAAATCCAACCTCAGATACTTGCTAGACACTCGTGACTCTGGGTAAGTCACTTAACCCTATTGCCTCAGTTTCCTCATCTGTAAAAGGAATGCAAATGGCAAACCACTTCAGTATCTTTGCCAGGAAACATCCAAATGAAATCACAGAGTCAGATACCACTGAAACAAACGAACAGCAAAAAAAAAAAAAAAAAAAAAAAGGCTTAAGATCATTTAAAACTGGAAAGGACCTGAAAGGTCACTTAGAATAACCCACTACTGATTTGTTTGCTTTTCATTCTTCTAACGGGCTTTGTAATGCAAACCAATTTATTGCCATTTCGCTGAATTGTTCCAAGTAATCAGTTCAGTAATTCAAGTATTTATCCTTGTGGATAGAGCACCAGTGCAAGAGTCAGGAGGACCTGAGTTCAAATATCACCTCAGACACTTGACACTCACTAGCTGTGTTGGGCAAGTCACAACCCCAGTTGCCTCATAACTGGGTCATCTCCAGTCATCCTGATGAATAGCTGGTCACTGGATTCAGATAGCTCTGGAGGAGAAGTGAGGCTGTGACCTGCACAGCCCTCCCTCACTCAAAACAAAGTCAAGTGCAAGTCATGTCATTGTTTCTCTGATGGCATGGTCTTCTTCAGCAACGAAGGACGAACACACACACATATTTACCTTTGTAACCAGTTACATGAACTAATGGTTCTCTGGCACTAGATGGCAGTGTTGACTGAGCCTATACCCTGGAATACGAAAAATTCAGTTCTCCACAAATAGCGCCTTAGGGTCCAGATACCATCAGTATAATGTTAAGAAGTGTCTTAAAAGTTCTCCACAGTACCCTTCTGGCTTTGGCTTCAGCTAAAGAAGGCTTGATTGAGTATGGTGAAAGTGACCCTCACAAAAACTCTAAAGTTTGTCTTTTGTCCTATAATCTAACCCACACCACCCCAGCTCATCTAAAATAGACTCTATAGTTAAGTTCTCTCTGCCAGCTGACCTTCTTATACCCGAGATTTTTCACATGGTTGATCCAATGTGGAATCTCTCAAAAGCCACACAGCTCCCTGTCCTCCTGGGCCAATTCAACTGGACCATAATGTCCTCGCTATCACCAGTGCCCCTGTGGCTATTACCCATCATTTTCAGAGAGCCTAGAACAGGGTCTGTGATTTCAGCTTTTTCTTATTATGTATCCTTGGCAAGTCCCCTGATATTTCTTTTCTTTTGAGCAATGAAATGTTTTAGGACTCACTCTTTTTTAAAGTCAGTCCATTTCAAGGAACCAAAAAAAAAAAAAACTATAGATGAAGAACAGTCCTGAGCAGAAGTAAAAATTGAATTTTGGCTTTGTTTTTCATAAATTGTAGAAACATTTCAACTTAGTGTTTCTAGATATTTTCCATATAGCTGTTTTTGTTTTTTAAACTTGATTGTAGAAAAAAGCGTTAAACTGGAGCCTGGGAGATACTGGTCTGAAATCTATCATGCTTACAAGTATGTAAACCTGGGCAAGTCACATACAGTCTAAGCTTCAGTTTTTTCAGCTAAAAAAATCAGGATGATAATTCTTGCCCTACTGACCTCACATCTTTGTGAGGAAACTGCTTTGTGAACTTTAAAGCACTATATAAATATTGGCCATTATACTCCTTTTCTCCAAGATACTGGGCATGTTCAACCTCCTCTCACATATTTTACAGTCAAGATCTGGAACCAGCAAATGTCAAAGTTAATTGACTAATCTCTTGACCAAAATAGTCAGTTAAAAACCTAAGCTATGTGGGAGAAAGATCTGTTGTAGTTTATGTCAACTAATGTTAGCATTTGTCTTATGACTGACATTGTTGTGACTTGATCAAACAAGAGACTTCCCAAATACATACTGGACATTAACCCAACAGTGTAACTAATGTTCGTATTAGCCAGGTTAAGGTAATATCTCAAATACAACAAATATTTGGATTGATGATGAAAAAAGTAGGTGGGTTATGGGGGGAAAAAAACTAAGGTAGTTCAGGAAGGAAAACAGGAGAGGGCACTGATGCGAAGGGTCATAAGGCTTAGCATTGAAAGGGACCTTAGAGATCATGTGAGACAAGAAGTTTTAACCTGGAATTCATGGATAGATTTAAGGGGATCTGTGAACTTATACAGAAAAAAAAATAACATCTTTGTCTTCACTAATGCCTAACTGGAATTTAGCATTTCCTTCCATTAATGAAAATGACAAACAAGGGGATCCGATCCATAGGCTTCCTCAGTTGACCAAATGAATCCAGGACATATAAAAATGTTAAGAACCCCTGATCCAAAAAAAAACCTCTTCCATTTCATAAATGAGAAAACTGAGGCAGAAAGAAAGGAAGTGACTAGTCAAAGATTAATGAGAAATAAGGAACAATTTATTTAGAGTTAGATCTTCTGACTTAAATCAATATTCTTTCTGCTAGACCCTTTTTACTTTGTGCCTTTTCTATGCCAACCCAGATACATATTAAACTTTTGATGATCAAAGCAAGCAAAAATTCCTGTCAAAGGAAAAGAAAATCAAAAGTTATGCCATGCCAGTGAAAGTAATTCTCTTCCAGAAGAGCAGTATGGGTGTTCCCATATTCAGCGCTCTTCTCTCTAAAGCTCAGTCATTTAACATTTGAGAAGGGGGATGGTAGGATCCTTGCCTCTTACTACCCTTCAAACTAACTGACTGTCACAATGGTACCATTAACCCTATAATTATCAAGGAAATGGCACCGAAATTGTCCTTCACTGATTAAATATGACTTAGTCAAGTTAGGTTGGCTTGAGGCCCAGTCAAACATTAATGACATTCAGAGTTTGGACACTGCAGGAATGTAATGTTCCAGACCAAAGGTGGCCTGTAACCACTGTTGCTACATGAAAGTGATGTCAGGCCTTTGGTAGGAAGCAGGGAAGAAAATTACTTCAGATTATCCCAATTCTTTCATTTTCCCTGAGACATTCATTGAGTAAGAGTGAGCAAGGAATTCAGATCTAAATTTTACTTGTACTGTCCACTTTTGATTACAGTTCTAGCCTATGTGATCTGTCTCTATCTCCATAAAATATCCATATTTTATATTTTTCATCTATAAAACAAGGCTGATCCAACAAAGGTAATTGGCAACAGACTGCCAAAAATGTTTTTCCACATAACTTAAAATACCTTCATTTATTGTACTGGAGACAGTGCTAATTGGTTACAGAGGCATAGGAACAGAGAGCTGAACGAAATCCCAGAGGTCATTCTAGTCCAAGACAACAAGAACATTCACTATGATGTATCCAACAGGTGGTTATCTAAGCTTTTCTTAACATCTTATACAGGGGGAGCCAGCTACCTCCTAATACGGCCCATTTTATTTTTTAATAGCTCTAATTATTAGGAAGTGTTTTATTTATGTCAAACTGCAACACTCCCTCATTGTCCATCCTAGTACTGACCTCTGAGTTCAGGTAGATCAATTCTAATCAGTCTTCCAAATAACAGCTCTTCAAATAATTGGAAAAAAGTTTTTCCATCCCCCTTAGATTGTCTCCAAGCTAAACAACCCCAATTCCCTTTGATCCATCCTCATATGGCATGAACTTAGAGTCCTCAACCTTTCTGGATACACTCTACTTATCAAAACCCTTCCCAAAATTGCATCACTTAGAAATGAACAGTATTTCTAACATGATAAGGAAGACTATCTCTTCCTTAGTGCTGGTATTTCTTGATGTGTCTTAACCTCACATTAGCTGCTACATCACACTGTTGACTTCATATTGAATTTAATGTCCATTGAAATGCTCAGGTGTTTTTCAAAGAAATTGTGACCTGCCAAGCTTTAGCTTTGGATCATTCCCACCCATTGAGAAGGCAAGAAATGTGATATCAGTTATACATGTGAAATCATGCAAAACACATTTCCATATTAGCCATGTTGGGGAGGGAAAACAAGAAAAATAAAGTTTTAAAAAAGTATGTTTCAACGTGCATTCAGACTCTATCAGTTCTCTCTCTGGAGCTGAATAGTATTTTTTCATCCTAAATCCTTTCAAATTGTCTTGGATGATTGCCTTGTGTTTCATAGTTATAATGTTGCTGTTCCCATGTAACAATGTTTTTTCCTGGTTCTGCCCAGTTGCCTCAGTTCATGTAAGTTTTCTCAGATTTTTCTGAAACCATCCTACTCATCATTTCTTATAGCACAATGGTATTTCATCATATACCACAACTTGCTCAACCATTCTCCAACTGATGGACATCCCAGTTCTTTGCCACCACAAAACGAGCTGCTTTATAAATGTTTTTGTACAAATGTCTTTTCCCTTTTTCTTTGATCTCTTTGATTACTGTGGTCATTTACTATCTAATAGATTGGGTATCGTGTACCTAAACTATTCCACTGATCCACCACTCTGTTTCTCTTTGTTAGCTAGTGATGCAATTTTGGCAAGGGTTTTTGATAAGTAGAGTAACATTCCAGTACCAGATTGTTCTCATGATAACCATTTTGTAATATAGTTTGAAATCTAGCTAGGCTGCCTTCTTTTACATTTTTTTATTGATTCCCCTGATAGTCTTGATATTTTGTTCTTCTGGATGGATTTTATTGTTTTTTCAAGCTCAATAAAATAATTTTGGTAGTCTAATTGAGCTGGCACTGTATAGGTAAATTTAGATAGAATCATCATTTTTATAATTTTGGCTTCGCCTACCTGTGACCAATTAATATTTTTTCAGTTGTTTAGATATGCATTTGTGTGAAGTGTTTTGTAATTGTGTTCTTATAGCTCCAGGTTTTGTTTTGGCAGGTAGACTCAAATATTTTATACTGTCCACAGTTATTCGAATGGAATTTCTCTTTCTATCTCTTCCTGCTTTGTTGGTAATATATAGAAATATATACAGAATATATAGAAATGTTGATAATTCATGTAGGTTCATTTAATATCCTACCACTTTGCCAAAGTTGTTAATTTTTTCAACTACTTTTTTAGTTGATTCTGTAGGATTCTCTCCGTATACCATCATATTATCTGCAAAGAGTGATACTTTTGTTTCCTCCCTGCCCAGTCTAGTTCCATCAATTGTTTTATCTTATTGCCATAGCTAGAATTTCAAGTACAATATTGAATAATTGTGGTGATAATGGGAATCCTTGCTTCATCTCTATCTTACTGGGAAGGTGTTTAGTTTATCCCTGTTACAGACAATGCTTGCTGATGGTTTTAGATAGCACTTATCATTTTAAGGAACATTTCATTTATTCCCATACTTTCTAGAGTTTTTAATAGGAATGAATGTTGTATTTTGTCAAAAACTTTTTGATAATCATGATCTTTGTTCTTTTCGTTATTGCTAGTTATGTTATTGTTATATTATGATAATTATTGTTATTGTCGGTTACGCTGATAATTTTCCTAATATTGAATTCCACCTGGTGATAGTATATGATCTTTGTGATATATTGCTGTAATCAGAAAAGGGAAATGACAGCTCTTGGAGGGGCTGTTGGAAAATTTAGATACTAAAATACGTTGTGGGGAGCTGTGAACTGATTCAGCCATTCTGGAGAGCAATTTGGAACTATGCCCGAAGGGCTATAAGACCTTGCATACCCTTGGACTCAACAATCCCACCACTGGGTCTGTATCCCAAAAAGATAAAAAAAAAAAAGGACTATATGTACAAAAATATTTATAGAAACTCTTTTAGTGGTCGCAACAAGTTGGAAATTGAGGGAATGCCCCACAATTAGGGAATGGCTGAATTAGTTATGGTATATGATTGTGATAAAATACTATTGTGCTATAAAAAATGATGATCAAGATGCTCAGAAAACCCCAGAAAGACTTATATGAAGTGATGAAAGTAAAACAATAACAGCAAAATTGTACAGTGACCAACTATGAATGACAACTCTTCTCAGCAACACCAAATGATCCAAGACAATCAATTCCAAAGGACTTATGATGAAAAATGCTCCAGAGAAAGAACCGATGGAGTATGAATACAGATCAAAGCACACTTTTAAAAATTTTCTTCATTTTTCTTGTTTGGGCTTTTTTTTTGCCTTGTGTTTTCTTTCATAACATGAATAATATGGAAATACATTTTGCATGACTGCACTTATACAATCTATATAAAATTGCTTGCCTTCTCAAAGACTGGGTGGGAGAAGGAGAAAGACAAATTGGAACTCAAAGTTTTTAAAAGCAAATGTTAAAAATTGTTTTTCCATGTAATTGGGGAAATAAAATATTAGATTTACTGCTGTAATCTCCTTGCTATGTATTGCATTTAAATTTTTGCATCAGTATTCATTAGGGAAATTTACATGCATCACTGATCCCATTTCATTCACCTTTAGCAGATCATTCCATCTGTCATTCCCATTCTCACTAAGCTTCAATCTACATCTTTCTACTGACTGTTTCACTGCTGCCTACAAACACAATCATGTCTCCTATATGTTTAAAAAAAAAACTTTCACTTGATCTGAGCAACCCAATTATCATCTATTGTCCTTTATTTCACCTTTTCTTTGTGGCTACACTTGAGAGGACTGTCTAGAATAGGTTCTTTCATATCTGTGTCTCTGTATCTGTCTTTCTGTCTCTTTGTGTGTCTCTGTCTCTCTCCCTCTTCCCTCCCCTCATTCCCTTCCTCTAGTTTGGCTTCTGACCTCGTAATTCAGCCAAAACCACTCTCTCCAAAGTTACTAACAACCTCTTAATTGTCACATCTAATGACCTTTTCTCAGTCTTCATCCTTTTAAACTTCTCTATAGCTGTTGACACCATCAATTAACTTCTCCTGGATACTCCCTAGGTTTTTGTGACACTACTGTCATCTAGTTCTCCTACTACCTGATTGCTCTATCTCAGTCTCCCTTTCTTGATCTGTATCCAGATCATACCAGTTAACCAGGACTCTGTTCTGGGCCCTTTTCTTCCTCTATAATATTTCCCTTGGTGACCTCATCAACCACCATCGCTTCAATTATCATTTCTATGCCAGTGATTCTGACATCTCCTTATCCTGCCCTTCAGACTCATATTTCCAACTGCCTATTAGCTATTTCAAACTGTAGATTTGATAGACATCTTCTATTTGACATTTCCCAAAATGAACTGATTATCTTTCCCCAACCCTCTGCTCCTCCTAATTTTCCTATTAATGTGGAGGCCTCATCATCCTTCTAGTCACCAAGGATTGCAACCTAGTGCCATCCTTGAATTCTCACCCACCCCCATATCCAGTTTGTTGCCAAGTCCTATCAATTCTACCTTCATAACATCTTTTGTATGTGACTTCTCCTCTCCACTGATACTGCTACCATCCTGTTGCAGGTCTTTATCACCTCATTCCTAGACCACTGTAATAGCCTACTAGTTGGTCTCCTTGCCTCAAGTTTCTCCCTACTCCATTCCACCCTCCACTCAGCAGTCAGAGTGATCTTTCAAAAGCACAGTTCTGACCATGTCATCCTTTTATTAAATAAACTCTAGGATCAAGAAGAAAATCCCCTACTTGGCATTCAAGGTCCTTTATAACCTGACCCCTTCCTCCCCTTCCTGTTTTCTCACACCTTTATACCTTACTTGTCTCCTTGCTTTCTTCACAGGAGACACTCCAGGTTCTGATTGCATTCTCACTGGTTGCCCCCCACACCTGGAATGCCCTCCCTCTTCGGCTCCATCTCTTGGCTTCCCTGACTTCCTTCAAGTCCCAGACAAAATTCCACCTTCTGTAAGAAGCCTTTCTCAATTCCCCTTAATGCTAGCATCTTCCCTATTAATGATCTCCAATTTGCTTTGTATCATCTTTTGCAGATTTATTGTCTTTACACCCTGACTGTGATCTCCTTGAGAGCAGGAATTGTATTTTCCCAGGTAGATGATAAGTGCTTAAATAGATGTTAACTTATTGATATCCAGCTACACAGTTCCCACATTGTATCTAGAAGGCTGATTTTTTTGACCCCAAGTGTAAGCCTTTCTGTCTGTCCCTATTCATTTTCATATTCTTAGATTCTTAGATTTAGATTTAGTTTAAATTTTTAAACTAAATCTTTAGATTTAGTTTAAATTTTTGACCTACTAAGAACCCAATCCAGTGCACCTGTTCTCTCTCTTAACTTTGTCTAAGCTGGAAATTTGATAAATATGCCTTTATTCCAAAACACTGATAAAATGTTAAATGACATGGACCCAAGGAGAGACCTTCTTCCAAGTGGATACCCACCTATTAATAAAAGAAACAGACTATCATCTGGTCCACATCTCTCCATAAGAAAAGTATGAATGACCTTATCAAATGCTTTACTAAAGTCTAGGTAAACTATATCTGGGTTACCATCATGGGTCTAGAGGTAAAAGGGACCTCAGAGGCTATCTAGTCCAGACCCCTTATTTTATAGATGACTTGCCCAAAGTCACATAAGTAGTATAGGTCAGAAGCAAGATTCAAAGCCAGGTCCTCTGATTCTAGTGCCAGCTCTCTTTCATTGTCCCACTGTCTTCCATTTCCTCAATTTACCCGTTGAGTGGCCCTTTCAAAAAACGAAATTCTGTTGGTCTGACATGACTTGTTCTGGATGAAGTCATAATGGCTCTTTGGGATCATTGCTTCCCTTTTTAGATATTAACTATCCTTTGGATATGCTTTGAGAAAGAGACAGAGAATTTATCCTTCTCTAGTTCTATAGGTACCTCTTCATTTCCCACAATCTTTCAAAGATCACCTTCTGTGACTCCTCAATCTAATTTGCCAATACTTCAGTATTCTAGCATGTATTTTGTCTTAGCATGATGGCCTGAATTCTGAAATACCATGATGGCAGCTAGGTGCCCCCTTATCTTGCATTTCAACTCCTTATGATTCTCTCATCTATCTTTTCCAGTTTATTTTCCTTCCCAGAAGTGGGAAGGGGAGACAAAATAATGAGTTGAATAGTTCTACTTTCTCTGGCATCTATTACCATTGTCCTTGTCAACCAAAGCAGTGAGCCTAATGTTTCTTTGATCCCCTTTTTTCCCCAACATTGCTTAGGCACACCCTTTTATCATCTTTGACTTTCCTCTTGAGCCCAGGTTAGTCTGAGCTGTATCACTTCTGTTCTGGGTTTAAGCAATTTCTGGGAAATTCCTTTCTCTTACTGCCTGGACAAATAGGTTTAGCCAAGCAAAGGAATTGGATGTTTGAATACTTCATATACTAGGGTAATTTGCATTTGTGTGATGGGTCAAACAAGATTGGAAGCCAGAAAGTGTTGAGGGCCAGGATGGAGTGCGGTTGGCAAGTTCAGGACAGACCTTCAGGGAAACTGTTTTTTGAGACTGTGCTCATTATCATCCGGAATGACTCTCCATGCCCGCCCCCCTCATGTTGCTGTCTCTGTGAGATAAACAAGAGAACTACAGAATACAAGGGATATGTAAAATAGATGCCCTCTAGGCTAACAGCCTTTAAGACAATAAGATTGGCCAAATCACTAGGACAGGAGATGAGTAGAATGTCATATAGGCTTGCAGTTTCTGTCTATAAATATCCTGACCCTCAGATCAATAAATGGAGTTGCTCTATCTTCTCCTGCCTGCCCCTGTGTCTTTCTTTTTCACCGCTATCACTGAGCCATGTGGGGACGCAAGCTATCCACCACAAGAAAGAATAATCCAATACAGCTCCTAACCCTCTTCTTACGGGACCATGACACACTTTCATATTCTTCCTCTTTTACCTCCCCTTGCTTCTATCTTTTAAAAATCTACATTGCGAGGGGGTGGAGCCAAGATGGCGGAGTAGAAAGACTCATGTATGCAAGCTCTGAACCCACAGCCCATATATTTCCTGCAAGAAGAACTCCCCATGAATTCTGGAGCACTGCAAGGTGAGCAGAAACACAGTGGAAAAGATTTCCATTCCAGAGAGCCCTGGAGAGTGGTCCCCAGGGGTCCATCATGTCCCCGAAAGCAGAGCCCACCCCTGTGCTGCCCTGGCCGCACAGCCCCAGAGGAGCAGATCTGAGCAGGCTTCAGGGATGGAATCTCCGGTGGCCGGGAAGGTCCCTCTGCCCACAGACGCTACAGGTCAGTGAGAGAGACGTCTGGGCTGGCCAAGAGGGGAGCGGGGTGTCTCCGTGACTCGGACCCCCTCGGGAGGCAGCTGCGGCGGCCCGGGACTCCCTGAGCAGCAGGCAGAAGTTCAGGGCCATTACCAAAAGTCTCTGCATAAAGCCCCTGAGGGAACTAAGCCTGGTAGGCGGCCCTGCCCCCACCCACTCCATTACTGAAGGTCTCTGCATAAAGCCCCTGAGGGAACTGAGCCTCGGAGGCAGCCCTGTCCCACCTGAGCACCATAACTTAAACTCACATTGAATAGCAGCCACACCTGCCACAGAAAGCCCATTTGAATCTCAGACCCCAAGCACTAGGTGGGCAGATCTAGGTGGGGGTGGGCAGGAATCTCAGAAGTCAAGTAACTGCCTGGGAAAATGCCCAGAAAAGGGAAGAAAAACAAGACTATAGAGAGCTACTTTGAGGGGGTACAGATGTTCCCGCCTTTCAATTCTGATGACGAGGAACTATTCTTACCATCAGGGAAAGATGTGGAGGTCGGGGCCTCTGTATCCCAGACATCCCAGGTGGATGTCCGGTGGGCTCAGGCCATGGAAGAGCTCAAAAAGGATTTTGAAAAGCAAGTTAGACAGGTGGAGGAAAAACTGGGAAGAGATATGAGAGAGATGCAAGAAAAGCATGAAAAACGGGTCAATACCTTGCTAAAGGAGACCCAAAAAAATGCTGAAGAAAATAACACCTTGAAAAATAGGCTCACTCAATTGGCAAAAGAGGTTCAAAAAGCCAATGAGGAGAAGAATGCTTCCAAAAGCACAATTAACCAAATGGAAAAAGAGGTTCAAAAGATCACTGAAGAGAACAGTTCTCTCAAAATTAGAATGGAACAGATGGAGTCTAATGACTTTCTGAGAAACCAAGAAATCACCAAACAAAACCAAAAGAATGAAAAAATGGAAGAGAATGTGAAATATCTCATGGGAAAAACAACTGACCTGGAAAATAGATCCAGGAGAGACAATTTAAAAATTATGGGACTACCTGAAAGTCATGATCAAAAAAAGAGCCTAGACATCATCTTCCATGAAATTGTCGAGGAAAACTGCCCTGATATTCTACAACCAGAGGGCAAAATAAGTATTGAAAGAATCCATCGATCACCACCTGAAAGAGATCCAAAAAGAGAAACTCCTAGGAACATTGTGGCCAAATTCCAGAATTCCTAGGTCAAGGAGAAAATATTGCAAGCAGCTAGAAAGAAACAATTCCAGTATTGTGGAAATACAATCAGGATAACTCAAGATCTAGCAGCTTCTACATTAAGGGATTGAAGGGCATGGAATAGGGTATTCCAAAAGGCAAAGGAACTAGGACTCAAACCAAAAATCTCCTACCCAGCAAAACTGAGTATAATACTTCAGGGGAAAATACGGTCTTTCAATGAAACAGAGGACTTTCAAGCATTCTTGATGAAAAGACCAGAGCTGAAAAGAAAATTTGACTTTCAAACACAAGAAGGAGAAGAAGCATGAAAAAGTAAACAGCAAAGAGAAGTCATAAGGGACTTACCAAAAGTGAACTGTTTACATTCCTACATGGAAAGACAATATTTGTAACTCTTAAAATTTTTCAGTATCTGGGTAGTTGGTGGGATTATACACACACGTGTATACGCGTGCACGCACACACACATGCACACATGCACGCACACACAGAGACAGAGAGCACAGAGTGAATTGAATAGGATGGGACCATATCTTAAAAGAAATTAAGGTAAATGATGAGAGAGAAATGTAGTGGGAGGAAAGAGAGCGAAATGGAATGGGGTAAATTATCTCTCATTCAAGAGGCAAGCAGGAGACTTTTTAATGGAGGGAAAAAGAGGAGAGCTGAGAAAAAAAAACAAGAAGTTTACCCTCATCACATTCAATTAAAGGAAGGAATAAAATGCACACTCATTTTGGTACGAAAACCTATATTACAATACAGGAAAGTGGGAGAGAAGGAGATAAGCAAGGGGGGGGATGATGGAAGGGAGGACAATGGGAGGAGGGAGCAATTTGAAGTCAACACTCGGGGAGGGACAGGATCAAAAGACAGAATAGAAACAATGGGGGGCAGGATAGGATGGAGGGTAATTCAGTTAGTCTTGCACAACACGACTATTATGGAAGTCATTTGCAAAACTACACAGATAGGGCCTATATTGAATTGCCTGCCTTCCCAAAGGGAATGGGTGGGGAGGGAGGGATGGGGAGAATTTGGAACTCAAAGTTTTAGGAACAACTGTTTAGTGTTGTTGTTGCTACTAGGAAATAAGAAATACAGGTAATGGGGAATAGAAAGTTATCTGGCCCTACAGGAGAAAAGAGAAGATGGGGAGAAGAGAAGGGGGGGATGATACAAGAGAGGGCAGATTGGTGATAGGGAAAATTAGAATGCTTGGTGTATTGGGGTGGGAGGAGGGGATAAAAGGAGAAAATTTGGAACCCAAAATTTTATGAAAATGAATGTAAAAAGTTAAATAAATAAATTTTTTATTAAAAATCTACATTGTTCGAGTTCCCTGTGTATCTCCATTGGTCTTATTACACAGCTTTCCCTTTTCTTCTTTATTGAACTCTTTTCTCTGTCTTCTTAGTTTCTTCCGTGAGAGCTTCCCACCTCACTGGGACCACCTTGTAGCATTTCAGTCCATGGAATCCTACTCTGTGAATCACTTCATTCTCTGTGAACCCTCTGAAATCTACTTCCCCTAAATTCATGGAACATGTCAGTCAACATATATTCAGCTTTCCTCTTCTTTACCACAAATTTTAAGATGGAGTGCTCATTTCTACCCATAGAATTTCCTCCATCACTTCTACCGCAAGACTTTGTTCTTTCTTTGTGAAGACATCCATAATAGCAATTCCCATTGTTGCTTTTTCTTTCAAGAAGAAACCATTGGTTCATAGGACCATAGATTTAGAGCTTGATGATAGAACAGATGCCATGTGGCCCAATCTTCTTACTGTACAGAAGAAACCTGAGGCCTTGAGAAGGGGCAGGATTTGAACATAGGTTCTCTAATTCCAAATCTAGCACACTTTCTACTGTTCTATCAGTCTCTCAATTATTAAATTACCCTCATATCTCCACATTGCAATATAATATTTTAAATCTTTCAAGGAACACATTCACAGCAACAGTATTAGTTTTAGTGGCATTTTTCCCCATCTCTCTCTCCATGTCCTTTTCAAGGACCAAGTTTGAAACTGATGATTTCTGTTATGCACTGGGAATTTGAATCTAATTAATCTCTGTCTTAAGGTGAATCTATGCCTAAATTATCTTTAGTAAGTGAGATACCTATATTACCCAAACAGTTCCAGCTGTGGAGTCACCATTTTGCCATCCTATATCTAAAAACTATCTTTAGGAAAAGAAACTACACAGTTTCTTCTGGTCTCATTCTGGGATCTACTGATCCTCTGTGTGTAGTCAGTAAGCAGAGCTCCAGGAAAATGTGAATGATGTTCTACATTGAGTATCACGTCAGATATGACCTTTCTCAAAATGGTTCCTATTAATCCACGTAAGCAAATGCCTCATTTTATCCCTTCACCCAGAGGATAAACACAGCTCCTCAGCTGAAAGCCCAGCATGAAGAACTCATGCTTTCTAGGCCAAACTCCTGAATGGGCATGCTTTTATTGGCAGGCACAGACCCGTGGGCTCAACTGGACAATCTGTGACAAAACTTTTCCAAAGTCTTTAAGGCGCTGTAGTAAGGAGCCCCTTTGCAAGTGGGCGTTCACAGTTTTCTTTAGCTGCCCCTGGACAGTCTAAGAACTGACACTTTTGCTGGACAGGCTAAGATAGAAATTGTTGTCAGCACTTTCCAGTCAAGTATAGCTCCATTGCCAGGGGGAAGATACAAAGAAGTCAAGAGCTAGAAAGGTTGACAGAATTAGTTGTGCCTGTCTCCTTCCCAACTCAGGGATGGGGACTTGTGGGTCTCAGTTGATCGCCCCAAGTTTTCCACACTACACTGGTGGACGCTGGCTCTGTAATATATTGTAGGTGAAAGCGAATTTTTAAAAATGTCTTGAAAACTTTGTGATGAGGTTAAAGGAGACTCCACACATAGATTTTTATGTTTTGTTGTATCCCTGATGAGAGCTTTCCCAGATTTAACGAGAGATATTTGCTTACTTCAGGACATGGACTTGAGAACTCTGGTTACACTGTTACCCAGAAGCAGCACAATTCCCCATAACATAAACAGCCCATTGCTATGTATAACACAAGAGAAGAGCACAGCTAGTTTTTTCCTAGATGCCCAAAACAGCAGCAACATCACATGACTAAACCAATTGGGAAAATTAATGTTTAACCATTTTCCTTAACAGCCCAAATCCAAAAAAACAAAACAAAAAAAAAAAATCTGCAACAATTCCAAGCTCGGTTGATTATGGTATTTGCAGTGTCCCTGAAAAGTGTCCTCCTCAGCCTCTTGCTGCTGTGAGATAAACCAAGCTAATAATGCATGTGGCTATGCTCAGGATGACACTGAGTCCTGGGCAAAACACTGGCTATTATTATTGCAATGGTGGGAGATGATGGGCAACGACATCTTCCACTGGTATCTTTCAAGACGTTGGGAAGTGGAGAAAGGCCCTGGCATGTTGGATTGACCTGCACCATGCAAGCCCTTTGTGAAAAATGAGCTTAAATGTGAGCTAGCCTCAGACACTTACTGGCCACGTGACTCTAGGCGTCGTTTAATCGCTCTCTGCCTGTGTTTCTTCATCTGTAAAATGGGGATTATAATGGCACCCACCTTTCAGGTTTGTTGTGAGAATAAAATATTCATAAAGCACTTTGCAAATTTTCAGGTACCATATAAAAGCTATTTTTTTTAGTCATGGTTTACAAAACACTCCTCATGACCACCTAACGAGGCAGGCAGTCAATAGGTGATCAGCTGTCACTTTATTAGCATGGGAACTTGGTGACTAAGACAGAGGTCTTAGAGTCCTGCCTGTAGCTTGGTTCCCTTTACGATGCTGGTGTGGTGATCCAGTGACACTAGTCATGCTGTTCCATGAATGACACTCCATCTCAGCTCCAGAAGTATTCTCCTTGGCCATCCCCCACATCTGGAAGCCACACATGCTAATTCCCTTTGGATGCCATGGCTGAATATCTATGCCCAGCCCACTTTGTCCCTACCACTCAACTAGAAAAGGTTCTCAGAAAGAGAATATTAGGAGAAAGGCAAATTCTCCACCAAACACCCCAGTGTGCCAAACTTTCCATGGCCCGACATTCATGCCATCAGTCTTTGAAACCCTAGCTGAGCTTTTTAGAAAAAGGCTTAGGAAGTCTGGTGTGGATGGTGCTGAGCCATTACCCTCATTGGAACATTCTAGTTTCAAGGCCTACCTTGCCCACCCCAGTCTTGGCACCTGCAGTCTTTCTATAAAACAAAGAAATCTTGGTATGTATGGTGATGTGAAGTCCAGAAATGTCTGAAGGGAAGCAGGAGAGCAGCTGAACATGAGCCCTGACAGCTCCAGGGGCCCAAGGAGGTGACTCAGGCGTTTCCCAGGACGAGGTGAGTGGATGACCCACCCTCTTCCCAGAAGGGGCAGTAAATGATTCCACCTGCAGCTGCTGATTGTTTATTGCACAAGAAATCAGCATCACTGAGGCAAGAGGGATATTACAAAATGAGCCGGTGACCAGCCCGCTGCTACACAAGTAGTGTTTTTTACAGACACTTCATTTATGTACACATATGTACACACATACACACACCTAGTACTGACACCTCATGGCCAAGGCAGGAAGCCCCAGCAGCCGCAGCCTGTGTGATCAAAGGGGTTGCAATACAACACAGCAAACAAATGAGGAAACAAGGGCTGGTCCCCCCACCCAGAGCTAGGCGTCATTCCAAGGAGGACACGACACACAGCATCTCAGAGCTACTGGGCTCAGGGTCCCAGAAAGTGGAACTGGCCAGAAAGTAGCTGCTGAAGAACCCTATGTTAAAGCTAGAACCCTATGGCATGGGCCGGGTCAGGCAAGGAGATGGAGGAGGCATTTGGGGACTCCTTGAGTAAAGTACATCTGCTGGAATCAAGAAGGCAAAAGGGGGAAGCTAACACGGGCCCAGAGGCCAGGAGAAAAAGGTATCACTTCCCACCATCCTTTCCGGCAGGCTCATGGAGCTTCATTCAGCAGATGCAGAAAAAAGATGGCCCTTGCCATCCAACTCTGACATTTCCTGTCTCGCTCCAAACCAGAAGCTAACAGGTGCCCTGAAGAGTGCCCCTCTGGGGTGTGGGAAGGGACCCCATCCCTGGGAACCAGGAGCCTGTAAATCAGGGTTCACCCACTGAAGCCCCTGCTCTGGCCCAAGGCCCTCCCCTGAGGGAAGGAAGCTGAACTAGCCAGCAGCCAGCTCTCCTGCCAAGCTGCACCCTGTTCCAGGGGAGCTTTCAGAGAATTCATTTCTGCACTGAGTCCTTGCCTTTAGGAAAATGGCTTTCACAAACCTAGGCAGTCCTCTTAAGGTCAGACTTAGGCTTGGAGGCCCTTGGATTGTGTCCCTAAGAGGAAGGAGGAGAGGACTCGAACCTTTGGGGCCTGGTCCCCCCAAAGTCCCAGTCCAATCTCGAGCTAGGGCTCCGTGGAAGAACAACAGCATCACACCAAAAGGAACAAACCAAAACCCATGATCTGCTAACTGGGATGACCACTGCCATGGCCTCCCCACCTCCATTCCAGAGAGCTGAAGAGCTGAGCCCCTGCTGGGCTCACATAGAGGAGGCAGGCAGGCTCAGCCTCGCCCTCAGGCTGCACCCCAAACCCCTCACTCTCACATTCAATTTAAATGAATCACTAACAAAATTTTAAACTTCTATTTCAAACACCAAAACTTCTCCTGTTGAGAAAGGAGCTCATCTAACTTGTATCCCTCATTACCCCTTCTGGGCATTTGCTTGGTCCAATCAGAATAAGGGTTGCTTCCCCCCAATTCACAAATGTGACTCTCCTGCATTAGGGAAGGGGGAAACACCTTCACTGAAGAGATTCTGGCCCCCTGGTCTCTAATACAGGGCACGCACACACACACACACACGTACACACACTGTGAGAAGAGGGGCAATAGGTAATCCCAGGCTCCATTCCAGTCTCCCACCAGCTGGCTGCCAAGAGTAGGGCACAGCAGCTCATGGGCACTAGGGCCTGGGAAAATCTGCCAATGTTAGGAGAGGTAAAGACCCCCATCACACCACCTGCTGGGGGCCTCCTGAGACTCCAATGTCCTGCTGCCACATGCACAGGACTTAGTGACTGCCCAGCCTAGCATGACAGGGAACTCAAGAGGGGGCTGCTCTTGGTTACTCTTGCCCAAAACCCTCTGTCTCCTCAATGGCGTACAGCAGCTTCTCTTTCAGCTGTTCATAACTCTTGTAGGGGGGAAGATCCAGACGGTTGAAGCTGGCAAGAAAGAAGGAACAGCACTGTCAGGGAAAATCCAGGGGTCTTGGACTCTCCCTGTGTAGGGCTGCCCACCCAAAACAGAGGGAATCAGGATAGGTCAGACAGGCTGTGTATCTGAGCACTTTGGAACATCTTTCTTGGATAATCCATACCCCACTGTTTGCTTTAGGAAATGTCAGGCACAGACCAGGGGCTCCTAAGCAAGCACATGCATCAACCCCAGCCTTGTTGGGGTGTTCTGTGTTCCCTAGGCCAGCACCTCCCCCAAAGGGGCAGCTTACCAGGTGTGGCTCCGAGGCAGCCAGGTTTCTTTGCCAACCTTGTCAATGCAGAACTTCTGGGGTCCATTGCTGCCTAGTGGCCATAATAAAAGCACAGGGTTTAGAAGTAGAAAATTGTCCCAAATTGGTGCTACCCCACCCCATTCATGCTGGTTCCAGGATTTATAAGCAACCAGGCTATGCCCATCCCTAGCAAACACTCCGCCTGAGCCTATGGAACTCTGGGCTTGACCAAATTCTGACTGTATTCAGCTCAGTCTACTGGATGGCTCTTCTCCTAACTACCCTGGACCTCCCCTCTCCATGTATGGTCTCCACATTTCAGGGGGAAAAATACTAACCAATGAGTTCTGCAAATCCTCCCACAGGCAGGCGGCAGGTACCAGTGACAAATTGCAGTAGGCGAATCCTTTTTTCATTGTCCATCTCCTTCACCACCTGAAACCCAAAGAATGGAGGCCCAGTTAGACATGAGATTGGGCCCCAGACACTCTGTCCTAACCAACAACCTGACGAAACAGCTGAAGTACAGAAAGAGAGAGATGAGTCCCTATCGCTGCCCTGGGCTATTACAATATCCCTACGACTTTCTTAGTGAACTTGTGATCCCAAAGACAGTACTGGACACCCCAACCTAACCATCCCCCAAAGAATGAAGCTGCTGAACATTAGCAGCAACCCACAGGGTAGTACCACAATCAGCCCATGGAGCCTGAGAAGCAAACTTGGCCTGGGGCTCCCTGAGCTTGGCTAGCCTTGGATCTTTAAAGGAGGAAGCACTCAACTCATGAAGACCAGGTCTGAGAATCCATCCCATTTCTCTTCCTGACTGGTAGGGATGGCACTGATGGGCAAATGCTTCATTTCCAGCCTCTGCTCCTCATCCAAAGCTCTGCCTCCTACACACCAGTGATGACAGTTGGCAGGAAGGCAACCACTAACTTCTACTTATCACCCTAGAGCTGCCATGCCAAAGACTTTCCAGGCCAGGAGAGCCCTGTGCTTTCTTTTCAAGGAACCACACTTGAAAGTCTGAGGACAAACAGCCACAGACCGTAAGTGTGTGTATGTACATGGGTGGGTGTTTCTGTACCAGCCACCAACATATAGGCTAAGAGGTGGGGAAGGAGTGGGAAAAGGTGGCTTTGGGCTGTCTCCCACTTAGGAGGCTCCATGGGCCCACGCAGGGTCCACATCACCCACTCCTCCCTCCCTACCCCCTAGACTCACCTGCCAGAACCACTGGATGGGTCTGCTGTTCTTGGTGTAGTGACGATAGATAGTGTTCTTCTGCCAGTCGGCCATATCAATCTCCTGCATGCCACACAGCATCAACTAGGAGACAAATGAGGAGGCTCATCAGCACCGGGGCCAGTTCCCATTCCCCTCCAGGAGGACAGTGGCTGAGCGTGGAGTGGGGAAGGGCAGGGGGAGGGAGGGCAAGGTGCTGCTCTCTACACCCAAAGCAGACACAGCACCCAATGGGAGAAGGATGTTAGTTATGTATTTATTTCTTTCCCAGTTAACTGAGGTTTACCCCTTTTAAGGACCCAGGCTTTAACTTTAACTGCATGTTTTCAAGTGTTCTGGCCATAATTTAAGCTCTTCTTACAGGCTCTGGGCAAACAGACTCTCAACCACTGTGCTGTACTGCCCTCAAAGACAGGCGTCTGCCCTGGTCCAAAGTCCCTCAAATTTTCATAAATTCCATTTCAAGGATTTGACACTTTCCAAATCTCATGCATTTTAATAGCTTTTCTGCCTTTTACTTGACAAGAGGCTGTCAGGTGCAATTTTCTGCTGTTGTCACTGTGCCAGGCCCATGCCTCCCTCCTCCCTGAAATTTCTAATTTGTTCTTCTGATGTTTCTGGACTGGAAAATCAAATAACAAATCCAATCTGCTTAACTGTGTAAAAGACAAGAGAAAAGAAGAACTGATGGGGGATCCAGAAGCCTCTTCTGAGTACAGTAGCCATGGCTTATTTGGGGGAAGGACTCCTTAACATGCACTGTGGCTATTCAACAGCCTCCTTTGCTAACTTTCTGGGGATTAACCTAAATTCTAAAAGGCTGCTTTAGAAGCTGCCTCTGGGCATGAAAGGGCCACTCTCCCTACAGGATAAAGGAGGAATTCTCCACAAAGAAGGGTCACCAGCTACACTGACCTGACTGAGCAGGTTAGCTTGGGGCCTGGCCCCAAAGTCACCACTGTGGAGTCCAAGGAGCCTAGTTATCTAGTCTACCCTTTCCTTTTATAGGTGGGGAAACTGAGGCCACAGAAATGAGGTAATGATGAGTCTCAGATCCCTTGAATAACAGGTGGCAGATGTGGGACTCAGCTTCAGCTGCTTGAGCTCCAAAGCACTATGTGGCCTGCATTATTGAGAAAGGAACGTCCCCAGAAGCAAATTGTGAGCTCTCTAGCTACTGGGCCAACCAAGAATGAACTCACCTCTAGTTCCTTCTCATCAAAGTAACGGAGCCATTCCAATGGAGCCACTTCATTGAAGCCGTCCAGGAAAGCTCTCGTCTGTTCCTCTACACCTCGGGTGAATCTCCAATCTGTCAGCAGCCTAAAGTCAAAAACTGGCCTGTCAGCACCAAATAACCGAAGCTCCAACCCTCTTTTTCAGTTTCTCCACCATCCATGGAGTCAGTTTACATGGATCAACCCATACAAACCAGGGAGTAAGCCTGGATTCAACCCTGTGCTCCAGACACATGATTTTTATTCTTTCATTAATTCAAATATTTACTGAGAGCCTACTCTGTGTAAGGTGGTATAGAGGCTGAGATATAAAGATGAATAAGACATAATCCCCACCTCCAAGCAGCTCATAATCTAAGAGGAGATACAAGACAATTACATTAATGTGCTCGTGTTGTGTTATAAGGATATAAGAGAGACAAAAATGAGACATGAGAAGACACCTCCTCTCATTGCTTTGCAGAGGTGAGAAATCCACAGTTATGACACTAGATGCTGTCAGAATTTTTTTTACTGATTAGCTTTGTTGTTCTGTGATTTTCTCTTTTTCTTCTGATAAAAACATGTGTTATAAGGGATGATTCTCTGAAAAGGAAGCAGGGGAAGTGTACAGAAGGAAATTTTGGCCATGTAAAAATATTTATCAATAAAAATTCATTTTTTTAAAAAAGTTAATTGCTTGGTGAGATCATGTCCAAATGGCAAACTGAAATTACATGGAAGAGAAAGAATTTAATCTTAGCCTTCAGTGATGGGTAGGTAGGATTTTCAGAGACAGAGATGAGGAGGAGACCATCCCAGGCAAGAAGGCTATGAGAAGGTATCATCCAGTTTAACTGGCACAGAGTATATGAAGGGGAATAGTAGTATGAGCCAAGGCTAGAAAGATGAAGCTCAGAAAGTCTAAACTTTATACATTTTTTGTGAAAGTGATATGACTAAAGACATGCATTAGGAAGATTAATCAGACTATGTGAAATGTTTAGGAAGACTACTGAGAACAAGTAGAGGTAGAAAGGCTGGCTAGCTAAGAGATGACATAACCAAGAGTGGTCAAGTCGTAGCCATGAAGAGGGGGAGATTCTACAGAGCTTAGGGAAGTATGGATAAAAAGGAAGGAACTGAAAATAAATACAAGGTTTCAAGCTTGGGGGGAAGGAGATGGTTAGAGTTGGAAGATGAGGAATTCAGTTTGTAAATGCCAAGTGTAAGGTATGCCAGCAGGACATGCATGTAAGATAGCCAATAGATAGTTGGAATTACAAGTCTGGAATGTGAAAGAAACCAAAGCTGGAACTACAGAACTGGATACCATTAAAAGGGGCAGTTAGGTGGCTCCATGGATGAAGTGTTGAGCCTGGAATCAGGAAGACTCAAGTTCAAATCCAGAATCCTGCCTCAGACACTTACTGTATGATTCTGGGCAAGTCAATTAACTCTGTTTGCCTCAGTTTCCTCATTCATAAAATGAGCTGAAGGAAGAAATAGCAAAACACTCCAGGATCTTGACCAATAAAACCCCAAATGGGGTCACAAAAAGATCAAATGAACAATAAACATCATCCATATAATGCCAAAATAGCTAAAATAATGAGAATGGATGACATTGTCAAGGTAGAAGAATAAAATAATTATTTTACAATTAAAATTTATGTCAATTATTTTTTTTGAAGACTTCCTTTTTGAAAGTCTTTAAAAACTAAAACAGAGTCAGAGAAAGAGAAAAAGAGAGACAGGCAAAGAAAGTTAAAGGTAGAGTTCTGAGGAACAGTTATATTTAGAAAATAGAAGAAAAAAGTAAAGGATCTTCTTTTGTTACAGAAGCCAAGAAAGAAAAAAGGGTCAAGAAACAGAAGGTATCCATATTAAATGCTGTAGAAAGAACAAGGATTATGATAAATGGAAGCAAAAAAAGTAATGGCAGTTAGCAACAGGTAGTCTTTGGTGATCCTTGAGGGAATAATTTCATCAGAGAGGAGGAAACAAGGGGTCCGTGATGAGTGAATGGGGGGTGAGACAGCAATCAGTGTCTGTGAGCTTGGCAGTGGCAATATGACAGCTTGAAGAGACAGCAATCTCTTTCTAGGCATGTTTGGAGGGAGGAGGAGCCAATGGAACAGACTGGAAATGCAAATATTCATTAGGACAGTATGGGAAGTAGAATAAAACGATGAAGGGCTGGTTAGGGGTTTTTAAGTGCATGGGAAGAGTTCAGAATGTTTGTGCTGGACATTGCCTTTCCAAGAAAATGGGAGGCACGATCACCTCCTGCAAGTGAAGCAACTCAGGTAGGACTGGGAATGTGAGGAAAGTGGAACAGTCCCTGTGAGGAATTCAATAGGTAGATGATAATATGTGAATATGATAAGGGTCATGTAGTAACAGTGGTCTCACATTATAAATGGGTAATGCGCAAGAGTTTCAGGCCTTCCTCCATCTACCAGTGATTAGCAGCCCAGGTGAGAGAATGGACAAAAAACAACATCGATGGAGAGAGCCTGCAGACATTCCATCCAGCAAACATTTGTTAGGTAGCCCTACAGAGGCAGAAATCAAATGGTCTGGGTGTCGTCGTCGTGAGGGTGCTGTTGAAACAGCTACACACCTATAGTGTTGTCTGGGCAGGGAGAAGGGAAGCCAAGAAGACATGCTGGATTGGGAAAAGGACGAGGTAAGGGGCTAGAAGTCTGATGCAAAAAGGGCAGATTCAGTCAAAGTGAGGTGGGAGAAGGGCAGGAGGCTGTGCTCTCAGAGACAGGAATCAATGTAGTTCAGGATCTTGGGGGGAAAGCAGTCAGAGAACATACAAGAAGCACTGGGGACCCAAGCCTGTGTTACCACCCAACTGGGCAGACTAAGCAGAAGCTTGAAAAGAGGGGGAGGGAGAGGAGCAGCTGCAGCCATGAGAACGAAAAGGATGGAACAAGCGAGCCAGGGGCTGCGGATGGGGGAGGTCAGAGAAGAAAAGTCACATGACAGCATATACTGAGCTAAGTGAAAACAGGACCCAGGGCTCAAAAGGTCCACTTGGGAAGAAGAGAGGATTCTAGATTTTATTATCTGAGGTATTTTCTTCTCACTCATTGGAAATCCAGGCATGAGGCCTTCATTACTCTAGAAGGCTGAAACTTTTTCAGTGTGTTTTTTTAAGTGACAGAAATTGAAACTACTCAGTGAAAATAAGATAAAAATTCAATCAATCCATTAAAACAAGTCTTAAAAAAAGGTCTGGGATTCTGCAGTGAAAATGCCACTTGCCCAGCAACCAGACCTTGGGTGTCACCCAACCTGACCCTGCCCAGGTGAGCCCCTGACTGGGTGAGCCCCCAAGGGCCAACCCCTCCTCCCACTGATGTCCTGTGAAATGAGGACAATGATGAATTCCTGCTTCCCTATCAGCCTTACAAGTCTGAGGGTGTCATGGAGATGGGGGTGATGACGCCAAGGACAATCTCATCACAGTTTCAACAAAAAATGGAAAAGGCCTCTGAAGCCACCCTCCGTGTACTCAGTCTATAGCTTGGATATGCAGCATTTTCCCACATGTTGTCTCCTATTAGAATGGGAGCTCTCCTGAGGGCAGGAATGGTGTTTTTGCCTTTCTCTGTATCCCCAGTACTTAGCGGAGTTCCAGGCACATGTAAGCACTTAATAATGCTTGTGGACTGACTGATGCATTAGTTGCCCCTCCTTTACCATACTAGCTGGGGGGCATGACTATTATTTGGTTCACATGCTTCAGAAATGGGTGTGCTTTCCCTGTGGGTGGAGGGGCAGGGTGGTGGGGCAAACGCAGCACTGGATTCAGGGTTGGCAGACCCTGCTCTGAATCTATGCCCACACTAACTGGGATGTGTCATGGAATCTCTTGCCTCAGTTCCTCTGCCTATAAGATGGGGATCATAACACTTGCCCTACTCATGTCAGGGCAATAAAGTGAGTTACTGTGAGTCACTGAGGAGCCTTTGCCATTCAAGGCCTAGTTTGCAGCTGACACCCCAAAAAAGACCACAGGCATGAGGCAAACACATCATCCTACCTTGTGGACCAGCAGAGCTTCCAAGCTCTTTCAAGTCAAGTTGTGAACATTGACTCAGGGCAGTGTAAGGGAAAGCCAGGGGCTCCAGAGAGGGAAATGAAGGGCCCGCCCGACCCCCCAGCTCCCGGGGCCACCCTCCTCTGGTCTCTGCCCCGCTGAATCCAGGGCAGCTCCACCTGCAGGGCTCCCCTCCTCCTCACTCCATCCTTTGAGAATTACATGATGTACTCTTCCTTGTTCTCCTCTGTAACTCGGATGCTCTCGCCACCTTCCTTCAGTTCGTGGGTCGTCACCTTCCCCAGGATCTCCATGTCCTGGATGAAGTAGAGCTCCAGTCCACACTCTTCTAGGTTGTTTTCTCTGGGCAGAGAAGGGACCAGAAAAAAAATACTGACATCCTTGGGTGTGACCTCCTCGACCTGCCCTCTCATCCTCATTACAGGCTCAAGGCCAAGGACCTAAAGGGCCCGTAGGCTTCTGGTTACTGACCGCAGGATGTCCTGCTGGAATCAAGAGCCTCATGCTAAGCTTTGATCCCATCACGCAACCTCAGCTCTACAAGACACCAAGGTCATGATGTTTTCATTCCAACCTGTCTGGATTCTAGTTCCATGGGGAAAAAGCAAACAGTTGGGATGACAGGGCTGGGTCCTGGGTAAAGGGGCCCAAGAAACTGGACACCCATATGCCCATACAAAGGCCAGACCCTGGTTGGCAATGAAAACCACTCACTTGATCCAGACGATGGAGTTGTAGAATTCAGGATCAATGGACTCCAGGTCCTTCAGCGTTGGCCTCTTGTTTAGCATTCGTTTGTAGAAGGGGAGGGTGAAGCCAGTGTCGATAAACTTTCCATGATAGAGTGCCTAGGAAAGGAAGTGACAGGCAAAGTCACCTCGACTACTGGGCATTCCTAAGCACTTGTGACAAAGCAATAAAGCAAACACAAGTTCTACCAAGTCAGACCCTGGCCTCTACAGGGACCCAGAGGTGCTGGACACTTCAGGGGGGCTGGAAGAAAAGAAAGCTCTTTCCCCTAAACCAAGGGCCTTCTCTGGCCCTCCCACCCCACCTTTGACATTCCATGATGAAGGAAATACTCCCTGAGCCAGGACATGTTCCACTGACCACTGCTGCCATTCCTGGGCAGTGCCTGCAGCAGAGGAGAGCAGGGTGGCTGGCTTCCCCTTGGCTTAGCAGGCAGATACCCCTGGGCTTATTGAGAGCACTTGTCTAAACAGCTCCAGAGGGCTGCCTGACTCACGGGCTACAAGATCTGGGAGGCAGAGGCAGCCAAAAATAATGCAGACACTGGAGAGGCTGGCGGGCCAGTCGTGAGTAATAGTCTGGGGTTTTACTGGTCTGTCCTGTCGGCTCTCAGAGCAAGCAGCCTTTGGGAGACCTGGAAGGAATGCACCCACTTCCTGAGCCTGGCACCTTGGCCAATAACTTCTAGACAAGGGGGAAGGGCGACTCTGGGGCACAGACACTGGAGTCCTCTAGGGAACAAAGGAGAAGAGGGAACTGGGGCACGGAGGGAGGCAGCTAAGTGACATCCCAGTAAGAACATGTCACTTCCCTCAGCATCTCTGGTCTCCTACCTTACCCTCCAATATGGCTCTTTGTCACCACAAAGCCTGTGATGTCCATCACACCCGCCATCCTTTGGACACACCCCGATTCATTCGCCATGCATTCTGAATCTTCCTCCTCATACTTCCCCCTCCAACTCTTTATATTTCCAAATTACATCTCACTAACACCTTCCAGTCCAGAAAATTCCTCAGAAAACTCCAACAAGTGGCTCCAATGTAATCACATCAATGGTTGTGTGGTCAAGCTATTACCTCCTGTGCGCGCTCTCTCGCTCTCTCTCTCATCTGCTACTCACAGATAGACACCTATTTCTGAAGGGTGGGGGCCCTCAAATCTCTGCCTCCTCTCTGTGCCAACCAGCTTTTCTAAAGCTCTGAAGTTAGGAGTCAGAAGTGATCAATGAGTCAACAGGCATTTATGATGTGCCAGGTACTATGCAATGAGACCCTGGTGAGCTTGTGATCCATAGGGAGACAGCTAATTGACAATGGCCAAGTTTCAAAGATGTTCAGCAGAGAGATACAGTGCATGAGTCCAAGGTCAAAGAATTCTCCCTTGCTGGATGGCACAGTCATCCACCCATCACTCGCTCCTCAAGAGAGAGGAAATAGGCTGGGCCATTAGTTTCTGGTGGGCATCCTATTCCTCTGCAATGGAAGACAACTCCTCTTCCTGGTCCAGCTATCCATGAGCATGGCCAACATGGTAGGAATGATGGGGCAGCTACTGGGTCAGTAGAAACACATCCATGGTCAGGGAGAGGGGCAAAGGTTAAGGGAGTCCCCAGGACTTCCTTTCTGAATAAAGTTGGAAGGGGTTAGGTCAATTGCTGGGAAAGGACCCTGGGTACTAGTACTGGACACATCTTCTATCATGTCCACTTTAGGACAGAGTCCAAGAGTTTTTAGCATCAAAAACTTGTAAACTCTAAGAGGATGGGGCTGAAGCTCCAAGAAGGAGAAAGCTCCCACCCAGCCATTCCTCTCCTTCGGTGATTCCCCATCTAGCCACAACATTCAGCATCATAACAGGGCTCCCTTCACCCAGTCATTCCCTCCAAGGAGAAGACAGCCCTGCCTGGGTGTGCCCCTTGGGCAGGAGGGGAAGCTGGGCACCCAGAGCCCTTACCATTGCTATGAACCTGCCGATGAAGCGGAAGTAGGTGAGGTGATCCGGGTTGATGGAGGAGGCTGGGTTGATCTGCAGACAGTAGTTGTTCTTTCCAGCATATTCAAACAAACAGTACATGGGGTTCAACACCTCATGAGACAGGAGGAAGAACCATTCTCTGCGAGAGAAAAGACAGATCCCAGGATAAAGGGAGCCAAATCCTGGGTCCTAGACTGCATTGATGTGTCTCAGCTCCATCTTGGGAGTGAGATCGGGGGCCAGAAATCCTAGGAACAAAGCTGCAAGGGTCCTCCTGGGCATTTTAGGCAATAAACAGGAGGCAGAAAGGCCACAGGGAACATGAGCTGCCTCTGCCAAGGGCAGATGAATAACAACAGTAACAGTAACCATCACTGGCAGCTGTCCAAAGTGCTCTACACAATTCTCATGGCTCCTGCTCCTGCCTTCCCTGGTCCTAGATCAGAGAGCTTGAGGACACAGCTACAGCACAGACAGGGGTGCCTTCAGCACCCACACTGAAAGACAGACCAGATGAGGTACAGATGTGTGGGCTAACCCAGGGCCCCTGAACAGGGGTCCTTGCCTGGATAGAATTTCTGAGCAATCCATTATCAATCTAATTTTCTACCATGTATCGTATAGAGACTGTATCAAACTGTGGATGTCCCCCTCACTCCTTTGTGCCTCAGGAAGCCTGTCCTGTGCCACCTCCCCACCATGACACCCTCTCTCATCCTCTTGGGCATGCACCTGAACCAACATCCCACTCCTTGGACTCTCCTTGCTCCTTGGGTACCAGGCTAGTGCCAGACTCGCTGAGCCTTCAGCACTTGAGCTAAACCCAAAAGGAGCCATGATAAGTAAGCCGAGTTCCTTCAGTCCCTCCTCCCTGGCTTCTCAGATGTTTGTGGCCAGAGAGACGAGGATTCCTCCGATGCAGAGAGCACCCCAGTATCCTGTCCGTGGTTCTACCCTGTGGTAGAACAGCATGACGTAACCTACCATAGGGTAAAACCACTGGCAGGACACAGAGAGAGACACACACACACAAAGGGCAGGAGCCACACCGGAAGCCCACAAACCAAAGCCTGGAGGAGGAGGTGGAGGAGGGTCACCATGGAGAAGGAACAATAAATCTAGAGTGGGACAAACACAAGAGCAACAAGAGGAGCCAAGCAAGAGCAGCCCCAAGCAGCAGAGGATGCGTCCAGGAGGCCCGGGCCCACAGCCTGGCAGAAAAACCTCCTTCCTGCGTGACATGGGCTTGCTTAAGAATAGAGGACAGCTTCTTTCAAGGACTCCATCTACTTGATTAGATAGACAGAGACTGCCTATTTCATTAGATGGGCAGAGGAGGAAGAAGGGTAATAATTCAGGGTTCCAGTGATCGAGTCATCAACTTCCTCTCTCCTTGTGACCTCTTCTCTGCACCCCACTGTCCTACAAATTGTGAGCCAATTACAGAAAAACTTCAAGGTGACCACTGCCTTATCTGATCCAAGAACTGAGGGAGTAGATGGGACATGCACAACTTCGGCCTTGCTTAAATTTAAAGTATCAGAGTATAAAATGTATTTCACCATCTTACAAACAGGAAGAAATCTCTGGTTTCGTTTCAGGTGCACACTTCATGCTAGCTCAGAAAGATCCTGGGAAGGCAAAAGGTGATTTAACCTTGAACCCAGGAGAGAGAAAGGAATTCACCTACGTTGATACTACCTAAAACCTGTCTGGCTATGGGTCTTGTTCCCCAAAGAAGGGTAGAAAACAAAAGGCACAGTCATCTGTTGAAAGCACTCAGGGCTTCATCACTAGACTCACCTGGCAATGCCACCATAGTCCAGGCCCTCCTCACCACGCATGATGATGTACAGCCGACGACGTAGGTCGTATGGCTTCATGTTCATGATCTGAGAAGAGAAAACAGAGACAACCCGCCCCCCCCCACAAAAAGCATTAGTCTCCAGCTCTATCACAGAGCTGGAGCTCCAGCTCAAATCACAGAGTCCAGAGCAGAATCAAGGAGGAATCTTAGGATACCCTTTCCCAAGCACTTGGTTTGAACAGAACAAGCATCTTTCTAAAAATGATGTCATTTGGACTACTCCATGTTCTAATTGAGCAGCCAACAGATAAGAAGGCCATGTGTGTGGCTTCTCCATGCCCCAGATCTCAGGTAGAAGGGCAGAATTCTGGCTCCTTGCTGCTCCCCTACCTGCTGGAAAGAATCCTCAAAAAGCGTCTGCCTGGACACACTGATCTTCACGTGGCTGGGCAGGGCATTTGACTGGAAAGAGAAAAAAAATCTCTTAGCAGGGAATCAAATGATCTTCACTTACTCTATATCCTGCTTCACTGCCCCCCAGGGGGCCTGCACAGCAAGCAGTCTTAGCCCAGAAAGTCAACCTGAGCCCGCCAGCCATGAAGTCCAGTTTCCTGAACCACACCCACTACAAAAGCCAACTAGAGATAATCCGTCTACTTAGAACTAGACAGCTTAGCAGTCCTCCAACCCTCAAGACTATAGAACAATGACTCATCCACTTTAGGCTGAAAATAACCAAGTAATTCTGATTAATATGGCTAGAGCAGCCCCCAAAGGGGTAAAGCAACTCACGTGGCAGAGAAAACGGAACTGGTGATATTTCCAGCGAAAGCTTCGATCATAGGCTCCCGGAGAACCGCCCTGCTTATTTCTACAAAAAGCAAACAGTTCCCACAGTTCATGAAAGCTCCCAAGCATCATCAATTTACCTTTCTGTGTCCTTTAAAATGCTCTATTTGGGCAAAGTTGGTTAGTTTAACAATGGAGAAACTAAGACAAGGAGAAAGTGACTTTCATTAACCTATTATGAGTAGTCAATACCTAAACTACTTCAACAATCCAGGCCTTCAATGGTATGAACACTCTCCCCACAATCATTCCTTGGTAGATGGTTTCCTAAGTGGTGGTACTATTCCCCACCCCTAGTTAATCTAGTGAGCAATCTTCCAATGAGCAGCCTCTCTGCGAGCCACACCAGGTCCATGACAATGAACACACATGTTCTCTATCCCTGGTCCAGTTCTCAAAGACTTCCCAGCATAGTAAGACCCACCAGAGCTTATGCTCTGCCAAGACAGCTGCAGAGAAGCCAGGGCTGCCACCAGGCTATGACGAAGCATGGAGAAGGCCTTCAGTGGAGGATGGAGATAAACCTGGCACAGAAACTCTGATTTCCTGCTTCCCAGAACCCTGACCAGGCAGCTCAGATCAGGTTCATTTTGGAGAGATACCAGAATCGTTACTGTAAACCATATGGAAAAAGGAGCTGAACTCCACAACCACTACCACCATCAGGCTGACTGATTCAAGTCCACCACATATACAGTAAGTACCTCCTATATAGGACAATTTGAGTGTTTTTCAAAAGAGATAATGAACACAAACCTATCTGTGCTATTCTTACTGGTTAATACAGAATGATGGCAGTGCAATGTACTTGGGAAAACCAGCTTGTTCCTGCCCCTGCCTCCAGGGATCCCGGATCTCTGAGAAGGGAATCCACCCAGGCATTTTAAAATAGGGGTTTTTAACCTAGGAAGGGGTCCACAGACCCCTTCAACAGACTGCCAGTGGGGTCCAAGACACAAAAAAGGTGAAGAACTCCTGTTTTTAAGAGACTCCAAAGATGCAGAAATGAGTTACTAGACCACTATAAACATGGACACTTCCTTCTTTCCAGGAAACTTTTGTCTAGCATCCTATAGGGCATATTGGGAATCCAAGCTACAGCTTCACCTAGCCACGAGGGGGTGCTACAGAGCAACACAAACCCATGATGGCCTATTACCTGAAGTCACCAGAGGAACCATTTCCTCCAAAGCTTCCCTGTATGGAGTCCGGGTTGAAAGAAGTAACTCAGCCCTTGGGGTGGTATGAAGAACTTACCCTGATTCAAATCCAGGACGTGGGTCCTTAAAAGTTGTGGTGCGCGTATTGTGGTCCACAAAATAGCGCACCCCCTCACTGGTGTATTTCATCTCCCAGCCAGGGGGCAGGGCAGGTTCCTGGATCATCCTGTAGGAACCAAAAGAAATGTCATCATGGGAGATAGAAATAGACAGCATGTCACTCCTCTGTTGGGTCTACAAGGTCCTTTACTTAGCATGGCCCAGACCTGGGTTTAACTATGACCAGGCTCAAAGATTGTCTTTTACAGAGCAGCAGAGATGGCAATCATCCCAAGTCTGGGAGAGATTGCCTCTCCAAGATGGCATTGACAGGGGGGAGAATCTGCAATGTTGGGGCATTGTCCAACTCTCACCACCTTCTAAGGGGAAAGCAATACTCAGCTGTTGGGGTTATCCCTAGGGTCCTACACTGACAGCACTGGAGGGCAGCAGGGCCAGGTTCACAAGTGGCTTTTTAGAAGCTACTGGCAGCAAACACTGTCCTGAGAGGGTCTTAGGACAAAAGTACCTGGCTAAGGGACCAGTTCTACTTTCCCTTGGTGACAGATGCAGCACCAGGCATAGTCACCAGTCCAGACCCCAAACACCTATCCATCCATACCCTTGGGTACGAGGGTCCTCCCACTGGGTGGTGCGCGTGTTGTGATTAACATAATATACTCGTCCATTGTCCTGTCTCTTTTCTGGAAAAAGAGAAAAAGATAAGGTAAAGAGTTTTTTCTTAGCATCTTTCTTTTCCTCTGAACTCATCCTGAAATTCCTGCTCTTAAACCTTTTTAAAGGTTCCACTGATGAGAACGTGGTACTTATCCTGCCTCCTCCAGGCTTCACCAGTGAGAAGAAAAAGGAGTCTATTTCTGTCTCTGGGTGAGCACTGTCTCCCCTGTTGTGGAGAAGCAGTGGCACCTCTCCCAGCTGGGGACCTGCCCTGACACACGTACCTCCCTATGCTCAGTGCCTAGCCCACAGAAGGCACTCAGTAAGTGCTGACAGACTGAGCCGCCTCCCGCCCTGGTTCCTGTCTAGTCCAGGCTTTGGACTCTATGATTTTTCCATCCACAGGAGACCAAGCAGCTAGATTTTGGACCCCTGCATGGGCCAGTCCTAGAAAAAAAGCAGTACTGCAAGCATCTGCATTCTTCTATTTGCTTCATCTCATTGAATTTTATTCAGGAGCACCCAAAACTGCCTTAGATACCAAAATCCCTCTTCTGTTAAATAGGATCCTAAGTTTTAAAGGTCCCATTGTACAAACTCGTAATTTTACAGATGAATGGAAACCAAGGCTCAGAGCAGAAATGGAATTCCAACCCAGGTCTTCTGACCTAAGTTAGCCTCAGTGCTCCTTCCTCTAGACTAGGGCCTTCTTTCTTACACATCCACAGCCCTGAATAGGCTCTAGATTCTTCACTCAAACCTCTATATCCTAATGACATTCATAACCTTTGTTCTGGCCCAATGGCAGGTCTACACAGCCATATAAATAGTGTCAGACACCCAGAGAGAGACAGACATTTGGGGTGACTAGTCTGACAATTTTCTCTCTTTTGGCTTGTTCTTCTTACTCCTTAGGTTCCTGTGACCCTTTGCTGAAGGCTATCTCAAGCCCCAGCCTGACCACTGCCCTGCCTCTTGTACTAATGGAAATGTGTTCAATGACCAAACCTTCTGGAGAGGAAATAGAACTTTTGGGGTCAAATGGACTTCATTTCAAGGTGAAAAACAGTTGAGAATGGCTCTGTAAGAGCTGGTTTGGGTTTCTCCGGGACAAGAGAACCCTAACTAGTGACTCTACAAACCTTAGCAAGGTTCAAAAGAATTCCTGAAGGGGCCAAGGCTCTGAGGTTCAAAGGTAACCAGGAAGTTTCTATAGTCACTATAGTTTCTATAGTCTTGAGGCAGAATCATTATCACAAAGTGCTTTCAGCTCTCTGAGTCTCAGCTTTCTCACCAAAAAATTAAAGTGATATCTAAATTCATTATCCTACAGAACTTTACTAATACTGAAGGGGAGGAATGGCTTTCTCTCTGCCAACAGATAAAAACCATCAAACTCCAGTCAGCTGCGACCCCTTTCTGAGGTCTGGCTCCAGAGCTCCCCGGCATGAGTTTGAACACTTTTCCCCCCTAATCACACTAAACGCTTCTAGCAATCCTGGAATTTTAAGAGTTAGAAGGAGCCTCCTGGAGATCATCTAATCCCACCCCTCATTTTACAGTTGAGGAAACTGAGGCCCACGGAGGGAAATGCCTTGCCCAGGAAAGGGCATAAACCCAGGTCTTTCTGACTCAATAAATTCGATGCTGTTCATCCCGACAGCCAAACCTTTATTTACTGTGTTCTTCTCTCATCTGTACAGACGGAGAGAAAGGAAAAAAGGCCAAGAGCCATGAAGTAGCTACAGCTGCCTGCAAACAGCCTGCGGCTGGAACCTTCAGTCTGCAGAGGCTTCTGTGGATAAGAGCAGGCCCCTTCCAGCAGAGAAACTGCTGCTGCCGAAGGAATGAGAGCCTTCACGTCTGCTTCCTCGGGCGCAAAGCCAAGCTAACCACTGGGACTCAGGATCTGTCCAGCCCGTCTCAAGCCGAGACAACCAAGTGCGCTGGTGATGGCTGAGCATGTTGACCTCAGCTCACTGAAGCAGTCCCATCCTCATGGAATAACAGGGTTTCAGATGGAAAAGGAGCATCTGAAATCACACTGCATCTAAGAAAACCAAGGGAGGCTTGGGGTGGTGTGGTGGAGTAAGGGAGGAGTCTAGAGCAGGGGTGGAGCAGAGAACCATTTGCCCAAGGAGATACAATTAGCTAATGGCGGTGCTGGGACCAGAATCCAGGTCTCCTGACCTGCCTTCTCCAGGGCTCTTTCCATAAGATCATTCTGCAAAGAGAATGAAAATGTTTCTCTTTTGGAGAGCATCTAAATCAGGGGTGGGGAACCTTTGGCCTTAAGGCCACAAGGCCAGGTCTAAATGGCTACATAGTTAGGTCGTCAGTGACATCTAAGAAAAAGAAAATCCCCAGGGTATACTGACAGCCTTCTGGGAGCCAGGCAGACAAATGGGACCACTTCTCTTTTTGTTTGGCTACTTGGTCCTATTTCTTTTTAAATATCTTCAGTAAAGAGGCGACTACCACGGACTCAGGCAGACCAACAAACAGTCCAAAAGAACTTGCGGTGAAGAAGTGTTTCCTGACACTTAAGCCAAAAAAATTCTTTTTCTCAATTTTGTCCTATTATAGCCTAGCCCTTTCAAAACGATTTTGCCTCTTCCCTTGGATTTTACATCCTGTAAACAGTTTTTAACCTGGCCCTCTGGCCTGCTCCCATCCCAATTTAGCTCCATACTTAGAACTGAAAAAATGTTCTTCTCTCATCTGCTTACTTCTTTAAAAACCCAGAGTGGTTTTTCTTTACTGACAGTAAAACAGTGGGAGGAATTCAGAAACAGACAACCTAAAATGTGGTGCTGCTCCCTAGGGCCAAAGGAGCAGCTACTGAAAGTTCCAGCTTGGAGTATCGGGTCACAATGCTCCAAGTTCTGCCTGCTCTTTTCTACCAAATTAGATTACAAAATCATTTTAGTGTGATGCACCTTCTTACTTCTTGGAAGCAGCTTTAGTGGAAAGCAAAGAGCACTGGCAGGGAGTCAGATGACTTGGGTTCTCTGCCCAAGTCAGCAGTGTGACCCAGGATAAGTCAATTCTCCTATCCCGGCTTCAGTCTCTTCATCTATAAAATGGGTAGAATAATACCTACCTCAAAGGGTTGATTATGAGGAAAGCACTTGGGGAATCTTCACATGCTACATTCCTATGAGTTATCAATACCACTATTACCATTTACTCTGCCAAGAGAAAAATCGTAAGAAGAGATGGGGATGGATCAGAAGCACTCAAAGAGCCCTTAGATTCTGTAAGTTCACCCTTCCAGCTTCCCAAAACTCTGTAGCTTGTTGGTCTGTGAAATTCTGATAATTTTTCTATTAATATACTTACTCTGGTAGATGAAGTAGGTAGACCTGAGTAAGTACCTCCCCAGGAGCAAATGAGGTATATTTGGAGCATATGTTAACTCATTTGTGCTGCCAAAGGGAAAACAGGTATGGAGCCTGTTCTGAGCCCTTAAATACAAGAGGGATTCACTCAGTGATCTCCTCATGGTCTAAAAGAATGGACGCTTCTTGCTGGTGTGACCACCAACAAGCAGTTTCTGGGCTGAAGAATCCAGTTCAGTAGATGTCTTTTTCCAGGCAGATACTTTCTTGTCATTTTCTGCCCTTTCAAGTCTCCCTGTCTCTGTCCTCCCTGGCATCTGCTCCCAATTTAATGCTATCACTCCCTTCTGCAAGACTTTGATGGTAGTACTCAACCATCTCTACCACTGGACCTGACCACTGCCAGCTCATTAGTGTCTCTTTAGTGGCCCTCTTGGTCTCAAGCCTTTGTGACAACTCCAGACTCGTTCATTAACTAGGAGCACCTTTTTATAAAGTTCACTAGAAAGACACATTCCAACCCAAAGAGCTGAAGAACTCTGAGCTCAGTGGCAGAGCTAACAACCACTCTGCAGCATGCTGGGAGAGGAAATCACAATGAATTGCCTCTCAATTGCATTGGTGATATCAGCACTCTTACTATAGTACGTTACCAAGTCACTAGACCTAGTCTGGTCTCATGCTTCTAGCATATAACCTAATCACTATGCAAAGTCCATCTACAATCAAGCCCTCAATCTCTCTAAAGGGATGGATTTATTTTCTCCCCATACCCCACAACTATTTGCAACATTAGTAATTTTCATTTCATGCCTAGAGAAATTGGGAAAGGTAAGTGCCAGATAGCAATGGAAAAGCAGAGATGTCAGAGTAAATAAAGCAGCAGCCAACTGCTAGAATACTAGGTCCCCTCGCAAGAACCCCTCATTGGAGCACTTCTCTTCCTCCTTTTAGGATGTTCCCTAGCTGCATCACAACCCAAGGAGTTAGGTTGTCACCAACAGTTGGAAGAGTTATCCTTGCTAGTCATAATGAGGCTTACGTCCCCAATATCTAGGCTTCCATGAGGACCCATTAAAGTGTTTAAATCCAGCCTCAAAGTCACAGACCAAAAACGAATGCCCTTTATCATAAAATTCACAGATAATCTCAGCATTTCTTAACTTGTCTGCTTGAGCAAAACCCTAGAAAGATTGGTTCAAAAATTCTTTGAAAATCAGGAGGACCAAGCCTTTCCATAAGCTCATGCTGCTTTAACTAAGGCTAATGGGAGCTGAGGAAAAGAGGATGCCTTACTTTACTTTCTCAGTCTTATGAACCTATTGCTCACAATTTCTCCAAAAGAAAAGTGAGGTTTTAGAAGGGCATCCCCAGCATCAGGGACAGAGAGTATAGTAAGAAGTCTGGGAATGAAGACGAACAGCTGAGAAAAAGCCAAGAGCTCTGCAGGAGAAGGCCCAGAATAGCGAGCCTGGGGAAGGAGGGTATGGGTTCAGGGACAGAAGCAACAGAATGCACTACTTACCCCAGCCAGGAGGAAGAGGGCCGAGTGGATCATGGTCAGATGAGGCACCAGAAGACTAAATACAACAGATACAGCAAAAAAGAACACACACATATAAAATAGATTAAAAAATGAAGAAAATGTCAACAACTGATTCTCAGATTCTTCAGCATCAGGTTCCCCCCACCCTCCAGACTTTGCTCTGGTACTTATGGAGCATAAAGGGGAAATGTGAAATGGTATCTGCTCCATCAAGAACTTAAAAAATAAAAAAGTTCACCAACCCAGTACCCCAAAGGTACAAAGAGGGAGCTGAAAGGAGAAAAGTAAGGACAAGAACAAGATGCGTGGATGAATGGGGGTCAGGCAGGACAGCTAAGGGAGGGGAAAGGGGCTGAGGGATGGCAGGAAAATTCAGGAGCAAGACTCCCCGGGAAGTTCAGACATGTGTGTCTGCTCTGCTCTTGCTGGCCAAGACGACTGAAATCACCACCACCTCCAACTTTCTCCAAGAACCACACACAAGAGGGGAAAAAATATCGCAGGCCTTTCCAATGAAATCATTCCCACAAGCCCTGCCCACGCCCATAGCTTCCTGGCTGGAGACAGCCCCCTCCCCTCCTCATCTCCCTCCCCCCCTTTCTCAACACGCTGTGAGAGTAAGCAGCAGTGTGCGATATTAACTCAAACTGAAGGGACATTCATGCCCTCACAGACAGGCGTCTCCCCCAAGCCCCTTCACCTCCCCCCGGAATGTTCTTATGGCCTTTCACAAAGCACCTTTATTCCTCCCTCCTGCCAGGAGCCAGCTCTTCACCCGGCCTGAACCTGGGGATGCTCAGAGCTATGGACCAGCCTCACCAAAAGTTTGGGAAAGGAGGGCAGAGAAAGGGAAGGAGAAAAGCAGAGAGCAGGAAGGCAAAAGAAAGTGTGTGTTGGGGGAGAATTGGCTGAAGGGCTAGAGTGTCACTGTTTATATTTGAATTCCCCTTCCCCAGCTCTGCTGGGAGCTCCCCAGGGAATGGCAATGCTAGACTGAATGTTCACATACCCCTGGAGGGGGACTGGGGGTGGAGGGAAGGGGGATGCTGTCAAACACTTTTCATAGTTGAATAAAAAAGGCATTGTTGCTAAAAAAGGACTTTTTATTTCACCTACTAAAATTTAATAGTTGTATTAGGGGATCACATTCCAAAAGCAGGCTTCAGGATGCTTTATTTGCCTAGCTTGGGGAAAAGGGGGCCATGGATCAGGAAGGGAAACACATGAATGGAGCTCAGTCTGAGCTTGTGAAAACATTGATCTAAATTGCTACCCACCCCGCCCTCATAACCTCCCTAAGAAGACAGAGGAACTTTTTTCCAAGGGGACAGCACAGCCCACTACTCAATGCAAGAGTTTTAACAAAGAGGTTTAGTTTAGAGCCCAAGGATGGCTTGAAGGACTCCACAGCCCTCCTTCGGCCAAGTGCCTAGAGGAGCTCAACATGAAACTGGAAGGGGAAGAGAGAGGAAGGCTCAAGCCCCTGACAAGGTGCAAAGGAATAGGTCAAAGAATAAAAAGCAAAAAAAAAAATTAAAAGTGATGTGCTTTCCATATCAAATCAAGCCCCCAAAGCTGTCCTCCTTAAGAGCACTTTAATTGGCTAGGACAGGCAGAAAGTTGCTTTTGTAGATACTTCCCATCATTCCCCATCCATGACATGCATAAAATCTCAGACTACACACAAGATCCTCTGCTTTACATTACCAGAAAAAGTACCCAAACATACCATCCAGCACTGAATGCAGATGTCACGAGATGACACCCCATGTAAAACCAAGCTGAAACTCTGTCCAGTATCTCATCTATTAAGCACAACCACCACAAACACATTCAGGCAAATGAAGGAAAGACACTGGAACCAGACAGGGAAACAGAAGGCAGCTCTTTTCCAAAAGATGGAATAATGCATTAAGTAGAAAAATGTAGAAATGAGATGCCTCAGGAGATGAGCTGCGTAAAGGGCAATTCTTAGAAAGGGGAGGTGGTGAGAAAAGATAGACTTATTGGCCTCAGTCCTTCTTTAACGCCAAAGCTTCCTAAAACACATGAGCACTCTTTAAAGTAATTTTTTTAAAAAAGTCTTTCCTATCCACCAAGTCTCTTCCTATCAGATCTCCAAATCTGTAAGAAAGAGACGAAGAAAAGAAGAAGGAAGGAAAGCACGAAAAAGAAAGGGAGTAACACAATGTAGAATACAGTAAGCAAGCAAGCCAGGAGTGGAGGGACTAACGCTCAGAGAGATGGATATTTTACTGGAACAGTTAAGGTTTTCTAAGTGCTCAGCTCTTCTCCACAGATTTCTTATTTTAAAGAACTCAGTGAAGAAAAAAAGAACGGAATAAGCAGTGAACAGAACCAGATCAGAAACAGCCAACATGAATCCTTGCTCAGTAAGACCTATTCCCGACAAAAAAAACACACTTTAAATAATAATCGCATTTATATGATGCTTTAAAGTTTATTTTTTTAAGTTAAATTTTATTTTATTTTCAAAGACCAACCTTGTTCCCTTCCCACTTTCCTCCCCTTCCTCCCAATCCTCCATTGAGAAGGCAAGAAAAACAAAACCCCTGTTACAACACATAGTCAAGCAAAACAAAACTTCTCTCTGCTGGTGTCTAAAAAAAGCTATGCTTCAATCTGCCTTGGATTCTACCCCTTTCTATCAGGAGGTAGGCAGCACTGCTCCATCACAAGTCCTCAGGAATTGTACTTGGTCACTGTGTTGATCAGAGTTCCCAAGTTTTTATTTACACACACACACACACACACAGCAAATGTATATATACACACATACAATCATATATATATATGCAAACATTCCTATCTATTCCTACGTACATATGCATACACACATGTATACATGTGTATTTATTTTATTTCTCTTTTAATTAGTCAGGATCCTTTCTTACCTTTCCCTCTCAACTCCCAAATCCCCCTACTGAGAACACAAGAAAAACAAAACCTACTACACATACATACATACACAGTCATTCAAAACACATTTCCACACTGGCCATGCCCAAATAAAAATGTCACACTCTGCATTCTGAATCTTTCACCGCTCTATCAGGAAGTGGGTAGCATGTTTCAGGTTCCAGTTTTCTGGAATTATGATGGGTCATTACATTGATAAGAATTCCACACTACTGTGCTGTATATACTTGTCACTTGTTCAGACCTTCCCCAATTTATGGGTACTCAGATTCCCATCCTTTGCTATCTCAAAAATAAACAACTAAAAATATTTTTGTACATCCTTAGCATTTGTTTTATATAAGACCAATGCTCTCAATCTATCTTCCCCTCATCCACTCATTGAAAAGGCAAGAAAAAGCCCATTACAAACATGTATAGCTATGCATAACAAATCCCCACCCACATCAGTCACATCCAAAAAGAGAGAGGGAAGGAGAGAAGGACGAAAATGCGCTTCATTAGGTACTTAGAATCCATCAGTTCTCATTTTTTGGTCAAGAGCCCTTCGGAGCTGTGGTTCGTCGTTGTGTTGACCGATGTTCCTGAGTCTTTCAAAGTGATTTGTCTACAATATTCTTGTTATTGGATAAATTGTTCTCCTGGCTCTGCCTGCTTCACTCTGCGTCAGTTTATACAAATCTTCCCAGAATTCTCTGAAACCAGTCTCCTCATCAGTTCTGACAGCACAACAAGCTTCCATCACATTCATATACCACAACTTGTTCAGCCATTCCCCCACCTCAATTTTCAATTCTTTCTCACCATAAAAAGAGCTACTATAAATATTGTTGTCCATATAGGCCCTTTTCCTCTTTCTTTGATCTTTTCGAGGGTCAGACCTAGTAGGGGTACTGTGGGGCAAAGGGTACTAAATAGCTTTTTGGTCAACAGCTCTATGCTGCTATCCAGAATGGCTGGACCAGTTCGCAGCATCCCCCACAATGCATAATTGTGTGCCTGTTTTCCCACAGTCCTTCAGCAAAATAGAATTCTTAACAATCAGAACTGCTCTAGGCTAGAAGGACACCATCTACTGGGATAAAGACTCCCTGACAAAAACTGCTGGGAAACTGGTAAAGTAGCATGGCAGAAACTAGGGGTAGATCAATATCTTCATAAGCTGTATACCATGATAAATTCCAAATAGATACATAACTTAAATATAAAAGGTCATATCAGGAAAGAAAACAGAGTCTAATGGAAGGAGATTCCTCTCATAACTCTTGTTAGGGGGAGAATTCTTACCCAAATAAAGCATAGAAATTAGCATAAAAAAATAAAACTGCACATTTCAATTACAGAAAATTGAAAGGTTTTTGCATAAGCAAAATAAATGCAATTAGAATCATAAGGGAAACAACTGGGAAAATGGGAAAGAATTGATTCAAATATGTAAGAACAAGAACCAATCTCCAATATATGTGTTGAGAGAATAATACTAACCAGAGGTCCTCAGATGAACAAATGCAAGTTTATCAAAAGCCATGTAAAAAATGCTCCAAATCACTAATAAAGAGAATCAACTGCACAGTGAAACTCAGTTTCCATCTCATGCACATCAGACTGGCAAAGATAACAAAAATGAAAAATAGTAATTGTTGAAAAAGTTGGGGGATGACAGTTGTAAACTATCTCAATGTGTTTAGAAAGTATTTGTGACCATAGCCAAAGTCATGAACTGTCCATGCCCTTCAGAGTCTGCAGCACTGCTAGCAGATAACTCAAGGAGATCAAGGACAGAAGGAAAAGATTTCCACATATAAGAATACTTACAGTAACATGTTTTGTTGTAGCAAAGAACTGGAAACAAAATGGATGCCCATCAATCAGGGAATGGCTAAACAAATTGCAGTTTGTGACTGTAATGGAATTGTACTACACGGTAATAAAAGAGTGGGGCATACTGGATAAAAGGCTGGTCTTGGAAACAAGAAAGCCTGGGTTCAAGTCCCGTCTCTAACACATACACACACTATGTGACCCTTAATCTCTCGGGACACTCACGAGGTCTCTGAGCCTCATAAGGCAGTCAGTTTCTTGTCGGTGAAATAACAATTCCGTCCTCAGTCTATTTCATAAGAAATGAGGAATATGACAGATTCAGAGAAATATGGAAGGATGTGTATAAAACAAGGCAGATCGAAATGAACAGAAGCAGGAAGATTAATACACATGATCGCAATAATTAATAATGTGAGAAGTCACAACTTTGGAGACCTTAGAACTCCGACCAAAGCAGTAACAATTATGACATCACATGCCTAATGAAATATACTTCCCCTTTCCTGGAGAGAGGTGATGGACAGAGGTACAGAACAAGGCAGCCATTCTCAGACAAGCTAATAGGATTGATCGTATATATTTGCAAAAGGGGAAGGAAAGGTGTTAGTAGATAAAAACAGACATGTCAAAAGAGGACATCAATAAAATCATTTTTAAAGGTACAGAAGAAAAAAGTGCAGAAAGGGATAAAAATACAACAATTTTGATATTACCTTATTAAATTTTATATGTTCCTTTAAAAAAACTGCATGTAAGAGAATTTCAGTTTCTTACAACATCCTCTTCTCTGTTCATTTTTTTATCTTGGAATGTGTATTTCTTGATGATTATGTTCACAATAAAAAGAAAATGCTTTGAAAATAAGTGGAAAAAAAGGGAGGGATGTGCTGCCTTGAGAAACAGTAGGTCCCCCTTTACTAAGGAGGTCTTTAAGCTCACTTGAAGTGAATGTTATTGAGCAGATGCCTATTCAGGCATTGATTAGACTCGTCCATCTACGATGCTGTGAGAATATTCTGTAGAACACTATCAAGAACAATGTGCAGGGAATAAGTGACATAGAGGTATCACTGAGGACAGAATATGCTGGGACTCTCCAGACTTTTCTTTCTTTTCAAGGACAACAGCCTTGGGTCCTGTCCTCCACCACCAGCCTTCCTCCCACATGCCATTTCCCCTTTATGCAGCATTGGGTCCTTGAGCAGAGGGACTATCTTGTTTGCTTGATGTGTATCAATAAGGTTTAACACGGTGTCCAGCTTAGGGTGAGCTGTTCATAAATGCCTTATCTACCTACAAATTTAGGGTTCTGTGATTTCTATTGGCTTTGGGAGCTAGAAGCAAGGAGGTCTGTTAGGAGGCTTTGTTAAAGACCCCAGGAATATGGTAATAAGGATCCAAATTAAAATGGCAGAAATGGAAATAGGAATAAAAGGACTGATGAGGGACATTTTGAAGAATAAATCTACAGAATGTGATGACTGTTTGGATACAGGGATAGAGGAGTCAGAAGACAGAAGGATGAAGCAAAACTGACTTCCAAGTCTCAAGCCTAGATGACTAGAAGACAAGGAGAACCATCAGAGATGATGAATTCAGTTTTAGGGTGGATGTGGCCAAAGACAGACAAGGTTTCTTTAGGCAGAGATAAGAGAGATTGGAATTGGCAAGTAAGTAAAACTCTTTTGAGGAAGTCACTGTTTGTGAGCCCGTACCTATCATCCAGAACAACCACAAGGGAACATGCTGCAGCACACATTCTGTGTGCCCAAAGGTCTTCTTTCTCTTCCTGGAAGTACCTCATGACTCTTACCTGGTAGAGGAATCTCTGGCTGAACTGCTGCATGGCTCCCTGCAGCTGATTCCTTTGGGACTGCCACTGCTCATAGCTCCTCACGTACTCTGCTGTTGGACGCTGCCAGGTTGTGGTTCTGGTGTTGTGGTCCACATAGTAGTATCTTCCTCGGGGATCCACACGCTTTTCCCAGCTAGAAACATCAAGTCCAAAGTCAGCACAATGGCCTCTAAATCTTGGGGGACCCCAAGATTTCCCAGGCTGAAGAAAATGGGGTTGATTTGGGGCCCAGAAACTTGGGGGCCCACCAAGAAAGCAACAAGATTCCAGTCTCCAAGGCTTACAGAAAACATTCAGTATTAAGAAAAACCCAGTGGAGCTGTGTATGCAGGAAAGGGCTTTCTATTGTCTCTTTTATAAAGCAGCCTTTCCAGGGTTGAACTATAGCACCTTAGCTCTGGAAATGACATGGAGGAGTTAGCAGTAATGCAAGGAATAAAGACGGCAGGTAAGCCTAGTGGGTATAATATGATTCACACTGCCAGGAAAGCCAGTCAAAAGACTAGCAAAAGCTGAACCTCAAGAGTGCACTGACATGCATATTATTAATATGCATTAATGTTAACAATAGTAACATTAATCTTTTAGAAAGACCCTTGGCTATTACCCTCTCTGGTCTCCCCTTGCTATGAATGCAGCGTCATATGTCAATACCATGGCTCTCCCAATTTCATCTTACAGCCACTTTCTGTCTTCTGGCTCTTGGTTATTTCTCTAGAGGTTTTGCCCCCAACTCCTGCCCCCATTACACTGCTCTGTAGTTGCCAGGCCTGGTTTCTAGAGCTGCTGTCTTGAATTACTAACTACCTGCCAGATACCTCCATTTGGACATCTGGCAATAACTTTAAATTGAACATGTCTAAAGCCAAACTCATCATCTTTCCCCCAAATTAGCTCTCCTTTCTGCCTTCTCCTGTTTCTATCAAAGTCTCCAGGTGTGGAAGGCTGGATTTATCCTTGTCTCTCCCGTTACCCTTCCCCCCTTTCCTACACCAGTCAGTAGAGAAGCAAGTCATAGCAGTCTTTCCTTCACAACATCTCTTACATCGGTCCCTCCTTTTTCTATTCCCAGGGCCACCAGCCTTATTACGCCTTCTGTCCAATTACGGCCTTCTGCTTACACGATGACGGTATCCTCCTTACTGATTTCCCGACATGTGGGACCTCCTTTCTCCAGTATAGCTTACGTAACACTTGTATGTTAATATCATTCTGTTCCTATCCTCCTGTGCTCCTGATGAAAAAGCTCCAATGGCCATTTGGTGCTAGGAAGTTCAAAATTCCCAGGCTAGCATTCAAAGCCCCACAATATGTGGCCCCAACCTCAAGCTCTCTAAATCCATCTCCCCATAATCTCCCTACATGAATTCTCCTCTGAGCCCAAGCCAAACTGGTGTCTTTATCAACCGTCCCATCCGCATCTCCTCCTTCTCTCCTCCAGGTCAAATGTCCATAGTGTTTCTCCTGCTTGGAATGCCCTCCCTCTTTCTCTCTGTGTCACTTTCTCTGGGGGGTCTTTCCCCAGCTATCTCAGTTAGTGGTGATCATTCCAATCTCTGAACTCTTAAGAGTACTTTATGTCTACAGTGGTCACCTGGCACAAACTGTGTGCCATTCACACTTATTTACCTCTTTGTGTAAATGCCCTGCTTACCCAATTTGAGAGTAAGGACCTAGAAGGCATAGATCATGTTTTACAGATGTTTGTACCCCCTGGGTTTAACAACAACACCCTGCTCACAGTGGGTACCTAAAGAGCATAAGTTATTGATGACAAAGCTGACAATGACTGAGTGACACAGACATGGTGTCCTATTCCAGTGTAGGCCCTGAAAACTCTGGGAAATGAAATAAAAACACCAAGGAAGAAGAAAAGAAGATCAACTGCCTCATGGAATAAATTACATTTAAAGCAAGGCTTTTACCCTGAGGCCAGGAGCTTGATTTGGGGGAAGGAGGGAAAAATCACATCTTTATTTTCACTAACTTTTGGTCTCCTTTGTAATCCTGTGGGTATAAAAACCTTATTCTGACTGCCAAGGGGGTCCATGAACCCCCAAAAGAATTCATGATTTAAACAGACAAAATGACCAAGTACCCTCCAACCAACAGCCAGTTACAAGAACAGGAGTACATGAGGAAAGAAAAGGCTTCTCTATAATTCTAAATCTATCATAAGTGCTAAAGAAGGGTCTTGAGCCAGAGGGGATCGAAAAGAGAGGTCCAGATATCAAACCCAGAGTTGGAAACAAGTTCAGTCAGTGGTAACAGATTTACACCCTACAATCCAGCGCCAATGGCCTGCCTGTGGTTCTTCCAACACAGCGCTCCACTGCCCATTTTCCTGCATTTGCCCTGGTGTCCCCCACACCTTCACCCCTCAGCTCCAATCTCCACTTCTCCAGAGGCCTTTCCTGCCCCCATCCCAGTAATGCCTTCCCCTCTTCATCTGTTCTGTATATATTTTTTGTGCCCCTGGAAATTAACACATTGTCTCCCCTATCTGAATGGAGCTCGTAGAAGACAGAGATTGTACCCTCCATTTGCATTTCTTTGTATCTCTAACACTTAGCTAGGTACCCAGCACACAGTTATCACTTAATAAGTACTTGTCAACTGACTGACTACCTAACAGATTGGAAAGCACCTTAGAGGTTAGATGATTCCTAGGACCCCAGGATTGGGGCTGGGATGTACTTGTAAAAGAATCTAATCTAGCTCTCTCATTTTACAGGTGAAGACAAGTCACCCAAATACAAAGTGTCAGAAGTAGGCTTGAGAGCCAGGACCTCTGACTTCAGACCAGGTACCCATGTCCTGATGACACAAGTCATCACTACTTTGTGAGCAAAGCTCCTTTCCTGGACCTTGGCTCTATGGAGTAAAAGTACTAAGATTAGAGAGATGGGGAGGGAAGGGTTTGCTTTCTTAAAAAGCCCTGGAAAAAGAACACAAAGAACCCAGATTGTTTCATTTTATGAAGATATAAAAACGGAGGAGATTACTTGCTTTTACTATAAGCAAAGGAGTCAAGACTGGCTGTTGCCTGAGAGAGTTGCAAAGACTAGGAGCCTGGGCCACCATCCTCAACACTCTCAGGTTATCAGGGAAACATCAGAATGGTTCAATACAACTGTTCCATCTGTGCTTGACATGGCTCAGTGCATACACTGGGCTGAAGCCACTGGCTCAGTCTTTCCTCAGAGATAAACCAGGTGGTGACCAAGGCTGGATGACAGAAGGACTGTGCTCTGAAGACTGCCCTACTACTGCTGTACGCTGACCTCCCCAGGGTAGTTCTCTTCCCACTGACTGTTGATGAGCGCACAAATGTGTTCTGCTCAGTTTTCCCCACTGTGACACTGCATAAGGAGCAAGGGGGCTTGAAGTACTGAGAAGAACAAAGCTTTGACTTCCAAATTATTTTCCTTTATGAAGAATTCAGGAGATATTCATAGGGAGGGGGGCAAGGGGCTAGGATCAGTTCTCATCAGGGCATGAAGTTGCAATGTGTCTCATGAAAATCCCAGTACCATAATGAAGCACAAAAGCCCCTATCCAGGTCTCACTGTCTCCTCACAGTGCTGAAAGGAGGAAGAGGATCCACTCTCAAACAGCATCATGGAACATCTTCATTTCCATGTCACCCAACCACTAAGACCAGGCCTGAATAAGCTGTAGGAAATCTATTATAATTGTGTCTAAAGAATAAAATGTCTAGATGTGTGTGTGTGTGTGTGTGTGTGTGTGAGAGAGAGAGAGAGAGAGACAGAGAGAGAGAAAGAAAGAAAGAAAGAAAGAAAGAAAGAAAGAAAGAAAGAAAGAAAGAAAGAAAGAAAGAAAGAAAGAAAGAAAGAAAGAAAGAAAGAAAGAAAGAAAGAAAGAGAAAAGAGAAGCAAAGGGGAAAAAAGGGCTGAGATAAAGAGAATTTCTCAGACAACAAAACCACACCCATTCAGACTTACATGGAAGGAGTGAGAGGTTGCCCTATACTACTACATCCTGATCACACAATGTGAACATCTGTAAAATGTACCATTGAAATATAATGCTTAACTTGGATCATTGTAAAAATGAAACTCTAAAGCCATTCAAAGTGGAAAACAGAAAAAAAGAAATAATAATGAGAAGTTATCAAAGAATCTTTTCCCAGAAGGGGCAGGAAAGGGGGGGGTGGAAATCCTCCTTCTGGAAAACCCTAAGCTATGAGACTCTTAATGGAAAGTCATAGGGAGAGAAGGTGGGGCTGTGTTTGCTCAGGGCCTGCCTGGCATCTGAGCAGCAGCCGAGCATGAGGCCTCTCAGGTATCGGGCCTGATGTTGGCCCCCCTTCCCACACCACATTTAAGAGGAAGGAGGGAAGCCTGCCCGCCCATGGACATATAAGCCCTTCATGGCTACTTTATTAGAAAAGGGTTCTTTTTTCTGTGAGTGGGAGACATTCCCTTTCAAAAGCTCTCAATGTGAGGATTCACATTTGGAAAGTACTTTCTGTCCCTGGCAGACACGGAACCAAACCGCTTCTCCTTACACTTGGACAGTTCTCTTTCCTTGGAAGCCCCTTGTGTCTCTGGTTATGGCACAGTATGCCCCTCCCTCCCTCCAGAACTCAGATGACTGCAGAGGCATACAGTCTGCAATGGCAGATCTCTTGAAGGATAGATTTAATATCTGATTTCTCCTGCTAATTTTTATGAGTTTTCCAAGAACACTCCCTACCCTTACCTCCTCCCACCCTCTCTTCTGAATGCTACAATGATGATGCTCTAAAAATCTCCACACAGACTTGACAAATGCAAGCACATTTCATATGAGCAAACAGGAAAAGTAACCAAGAGAAAGTTCACGTAATCCAAGAAACGTGCTACAATATTTGGTAAAACCAGGTAGAATGCCCTAGAAACATGAGACTCATTTAACAACAGAAAAGTTTCTATGCAGTGTATTTGTACTTAACTATTGACTTGTAATTGGGCATCCACAGCCCAGTTGCCTTAAATTCCAAGTCCCCAACTATTTTAGCCCGAGGTTCCCCTTGTTACCTAGCAAAGCTAGCTCCTGCCCACAGGTGACACCTGCAGGCCTCAAGTCAATGCAGAAGAGACAGGAAAAGGGGAGAGACAGGGGCAAGGGAAGAGGCCAGAAGACTACAGAGCAGAGTCCCTTCAGCTATACCTGCCCCCCAGACAGAGGATCCCAGATCTTTCTCAGCAGGCTGACTCACCCTGGAGGAAGAGGCCTTTCCCACGTTGTCGTTTTCGTATTGTGATCAACATAATAGACCCTCCCATTGGGCAGCTCTCGTTGTTCCCACCTGAAAAGAAGTAAAAGAAACCAAAGTGTGAGATACCCAGGGAAAGGAAACCTGGTGGGTGAAGAAGGACAGTCAGTCCTTGACCACGGAAACCCCAGTGAATCCCACAAATCCAACCACCAGCACACGCCCCCCCATGCACAAAGTGAACAACATGAACAGATTTTAAATGACCAAGGCCCTGTCCTCAAGAAGCTTCTTATATCTGAGTGGATAATGGAGGCACCATAAATAGACCTAAAATCCCATAATTCCTTGGAGCACAGTCTGTGATACATGAATTTATCTATATCTTGCTATACAGTACCAATTCTATTTTTCTTCCTGGATCACATCTTTTTTTGGGGGAGGGGCCCTGTTAGATGATTATTCGAAGTTCTGACACACACTACGTTTTCCTGGGCTGTCTGCCATACCTGGAATGCTCTCCCTCCTTATCTCCTCCAGCTGCTGGAGAATCAGGCTTCCTTCATGTCTCTACTCAAACCCTGCCTTGTATAAGAGGTCTTTCCCAGTCCCCACTCCAGACACAGATCTTGTATGTACAGAGTGATCTCTGTTGTCTTCTCATTACACTTTGAGTTCCTTAAAAGAATTTTTTTCTGCCTCTCTTTGCTTATCCCCAGTACTTAACACAGTACCCAGCACACAGTCAGCATTTAATAAGTGCTTGCTGACTTGACCCTATATGATGATGATCAAATGCATCTTCTGAATGTAGGACCAACAGATGACTCAAAAAACCAAGATGTATCATTTTTTATTTGCCCTCTTTAGTTTGCAAAGTCTGTCTTCTACTATCACCAAAGGTGGCAAGAGTTAACACTCGTATCAGTGCTAATGGAAGGGCAACAAAGCACTACATAATAGCTTGCATTTCTAAAGTGCTTTAAGATGTAAATAGCACTTTACAAAACCTGGAAGACTTCCATGAACTGATGCAGAACTAGAACGCTGTCCACAGTAACAGCCAGACTGCAAGGAGGACCAACGACAAAAGACTTGGCTAGTCGGATCAACGCAACGATCCACAACAAATCCAAAGAACTCATGACGAACAATGCCTTCCGCCTCCTGAAAGAGAACTGATGAAATGTGAGTGCAGACTCAACCATATTTTTCACAACATGGAAAATGTGGAAATAGGTTTTGCGTGATATTCCTCACCTTCTCAATGAGCAGTAGAGGGAGAAGATAAGTTTTAAAAAAAAAGATACATAATCTCATCTGAGCCTCACAAAAACCTTGTGAGATAAGCGAGGAGGATACTGCTCATCCCCATTTCAACCCTACATTGTCTCCTTCTCCAGCCCCTGGCTTCCTCACTGTACTGACGACCTTGCCAGACTAAGCGCCAGTCTTGGATCCCTTCCACCATCCACTGCTTTCACTACTACTAATGTGCTGCTGAATGCATGAATGATGAAGATCAGAAAACCATGCTAATCTGCACTCCATAACTCCAGTGGGCCCTCGCTGCCACGAGGCTCCTTTTCTCCCTCCCTAATTAGGAGTCACCACCAACCATCCCCCCCTCCACAGCAGCTCTTCCAAACCTCTTTACCCCTCCTCAAATTCCCCATCGCTCTCCTCGCCACTTTCTGAGCAGAGAACCTTGCCTCACATTTTACTCCCTTCCCCCAAAAAATAAATATAAGCCATTCATTGAGAGTTCCCTCTCCCTCCCCTCCTCCTGTCACATCATCCAGATGCCTTCTGCCACTATCTTCTCCTTTACTCCCATCTCAGAAGAAAAGGTGGTCCTTTTCTCTGCTAAGGCCCACCCTCTATGTGCACAACTAACACCATTCCATCTGATATCCTCCAAGAGAACATCCCCGATGTCATCTCCACTCTATCACTTATCTTAAATATCTCCCCATCTACTGGCTGCTTCTCTGCTACTTTACAAACATACCTTTGTCTCCCCTTTCCCCCAAAACTCTCACTTCATCCATCCATCCCTACTCACTACTGTCCTATACAGGGTATGTCCTACTGGCTTGCTAAAGTCTAACGTAAACAATGCAGATGAAACTTTAAAATGCGTTATGCATACATTCTTTTTCCCCAAAAGGGCTGGAAAATGGGTTATTAAATATTTCTCAATCTATCAATAAGTATTTATGAAGCACCTGCTACGTATGTGCCAGAAGCACAGGTGTGGAGGGTAAAAGATGAGATGGGAGCACAGCTGGCCCCAGAATTGAGACACAAGATGGGGTCAGGGTGGTTCACCCAATTCCCAGCACCACTTGCTGTTTAATTCCTTTACGAATGATATAAAAAAGTTAAAAGACAGTCCCTGACCTCAAGGAGTTTCCAATCTAATGAGGGAGAAAGCATGCAAACAAATATATACAAACCATATATGGGATAAATAGGAAAGAATTAACAGAGAGAAGTGAATGAAGAGAGGATGGGAAAGGCTTCCTATAAGAGATAAGACTTAAAGGAAGCTAGGGAGGTCAGTAATTAGAATAGAGGGGGGTGGGGGGGAGCATTCCAGGAATAGGAGACAGCCAGAGAAAATACCTAGAGTTGGAATGTCTGGTTCATGAAACAGTCAGGAGGCCAATGACACTAGAATGAAGAATACATGTCAAGGAGTAAGCTCTAAAGAAGACTGGAAGGGACTAAGTTATGAAGGGCTTTGGAGATACCATACAGAGCATTTTGTATTTGTTCCTGGAGGTGATAAGGAGTCACTGGAATTTATCGAGTAATAGGGTGACATGATCAGACCTGCACTTTAGGAAAACCTAAAAAAGATTGGATTGGAGTGAGGAGAGACTTGAGGCAGGCAGAGCCACCCACAGTCCAAGTGTGAGGCAATGAGAACCTACACCAGAGGAGTGTCAGAGGAGAAAAGGGCATATCTGAGATGTTGCAAAGATGAGATGGACAGGTTTTGGCAACAACTTGGGTGGGGGGGAGTCCAGGACAACCCTAAAGGTGGGACTCTAGCCCTCACTTCAAAGTTCTCTTTTCTTTTTCTTAATCTTCTTTTAGAAACTGAAATAGATTTTTATTGACATCCTTTGTTTTCACATTGTCTAGATTTATGCTTTTGATACTCTAAAATTAATAAATACCAAACAGGTGTTTTCATATATATATATATATACACATATGTATACATATATGTATGTATGTATGTATGTATTAGAACAGAAAAAGAGGACTGTATATAAAAATGCAGACCTTTATTACACACAGTTTGATTTTCTTCTTAAGTATGTAATAAAGACATCATGTAACTTTCAAAGCTGTCTTAATTTTCTACGATTCTTTCTGACATTCCTTCTGTTCTCTTCTGTGTTTTCTTTAATGCTTCAAAGATCTTTTCCTTTCTTCTTTCTTTTTTTTCCTCCTGTTCTATTCCCCACTTATCTTCCCACCAACCCCCAAATTGGAAAAAAGAAAAACAAAATCTCATAACAAATGGGCAAAGAGAGGCAAAACAAATTTCCACGTTGGCTGTATGTGAAAATACATGTCTGAAACTGCTTCTTGAGTCCATTAATTCTCTGTCAATAGGTGGGGAAGCAGGCTCCATCATGAAGTCCCTGGAATACAGACTGGTCATTACATTTATGAGAATTCTTAAGTCTTTCAACGTTTTATTTTTAACAATGTTGTGATGATGGTATAAATTTTCCACTGGTTCTACTCAATTCCCTCTTCATATATTCATACAAATCTCAGGCTTGTCTGAAACCACTTCTATAGTCAATTCTTAGTGAATTACATTCACTATAATTTTTTCAACCATTCAACTGAAGGGCACCTTGTTTTACAGTTCTTTGCCACTGTAAAAAGGGCTGTTATATCTGTCTATCCATACATGTATAAATGATGTATATGTATTCATATATATATGTGTGTGTATTTATAGCAGCTTTTTGCATTTTATATACACGCACGCGCGCACACACACACACACACACACACGTCTTTTTCCTCATTCTTTGACTTCTTTGGGTACAGACCTGAAAGTGGTATCTGTGGATTAAAGAAGAAGCCCAGAATAATGGGTTTTTGACTATGGCTCCAAATTACTTCCCAGAATGGCTGGTCCACTTCACAGCTCCACCAACGGTGTATCAGTGTGCCTCTAGGTTTTAGAGACACTCATCTATCCTGGTTCTCCTGCTACCTACCTTGGCACTCTTCAGCCTTCTTTCTTGGCTGGATCTTCATCCAGGTCACACCTCCCAACCATGGGTTCCCCCTGGCCTCTGTTCTTGGCACTTCTCCACTTAAAACTATTTCACACAGGGATTTCACCAGCCCCCAGAGATTCAAATATCATCTCTATCCTGATGATTCTCAAATCTACTTAGCTAGCCCTAACCTCTACACTAATTTCCAGTCTCACACATCCAACTGTCTATTGAACATCTCAAACTGAATGTCCCGGAAACATCTTACACTCAGCATTTCTAAAACTGAACTCATTTTATGGTTTTTGTTCCAAAACACTCCCTTCTTTTTCCCAACTTCCCTATTCTCTATTACCACAATCCTAGGTGTCATCCTCATTCTCATCTCCCAGATCCAATTTACTGCCAAGTCCTATTCAATCTGCCTTTGCAGTATCACTCACATATACCCCCTTCTCTTCTCTGATACTGCCAGCGGTGCTAGCGTAAGCCCTCATCATCTCTCACCCGGCCCATTCAATAGCTCTGAGTAGTCTTCTGCCTGAAGTCTCTCCCCATTTCAGCCCATCCCCCACTCAGCTGTCAAACTGATCTTCCTAAATTGAAGTCTGATGATGCTTAGTCCCATTCAATAAACTTCAGTGATTCTCAACCTATAGGATCAAATAGAAAACTCTCCATTTGGCATTTAAAACCGTTTACAAACTGGCCTTCAATGACCTTTCCAGTTTCCCCACCAGGTACTCTCCAATCCAGTAACCCTGACTTCCTTGCTTTTCCTCATATAGCATACTCCATCTGTGCTTTTTCACTAGCTGGCTCTCATGGCTGGAAAGCCCCTGCTTGTCTACCCACTGGCTCCCTTCATGTCTCACCTAAAATTCAACCGTGTACAAACAAGGCTTTCCTAGTCCCCTCCACAACTAGTGCTTTTCCTCCGAGATCGTCTCCAATTCATCATATGTTGCTTGTTCATAGTTGTTTGTATTCTGTCTTGCCCGCTAGATTATAAACATCTTCTTGAAGGTAGGGACTTTGCTTTTTGACCTCTATATCACAAGCACTTAGCACAAAGGTGCCTGGCACAGAGCAAGTGCTTAACAAATACTTATTGATTTTTATCGTAATTAATCTAAGTACCATTCATGGAAATATATTCAGTGGCCCAACTGAACTTAAATTAGGGGAGTACAAATATCAAAGAATGAAGCAAGTCCTACTCTCAAGAGCTAACATTCTAGTTTGAGGAGAGTACATGCAAGTATATAAAGATAAATAAAAAGAAAATAAATAAAAAGCAATTAAGAAAAAGAGAGTTTCAGAGGGAGGATACTGCATATGGGGTCATCAGGAAAGGCTTCAAAACTCTAACCAACACAACAACCAGCCACAGCTCCAGAACTCATGATAAAACATGCTGCCCATCTCCAGACAGAAAGCTGATGGACTCAGAGTGTAGGCTGAAATATATTTT